>OZ010685.1:13987533-14587533 GCA_963932265.1 Thymelicus lineola
AAGAGGCGGTCGTACGGCGTAGAAGTTGCGGCTTCTTTCACGTCGGCCATCACACGATCAAGTTTACAGCAGACTTGATGCGGCATCCAATAAACTTGAGTGTTTGGCCATCTATGTATGGAAGACTGCTCATGCAAACTGGATGCCGCGTCAAGTCCGAAGATGTTTGCCACTATGAGAAAAAATAAATAGCGTAATGTTAATCGTATAATTTAAGTGTTCATTTGTATTTTGAAATAAATATTGTTAAAATGTTTTTGTTTTTATTTAAAATATCGTACAGTAAATTATTTTAGTATTTAAAATCTAATAGATACTAGGTTTTGAATTTCAAATGATAATTAATAATTACTTCATTATTCTTTGATATTAATTATGTAGATTGATAATAAACTTAAAAATCTGATAGGGCTTTTAACTGCGCGAGCTGCTTTGTTTTGTACCGCCTATCAATCTCTCCCTCTCGCTCTTCCTCTTTCTATTCCTCGCACTCTCCTCACCTCGTATTCAATCAATCGCCTCAACTCGAACGACTGAATCTATTCCTAAAAAGACATTTCACAGCTAAGAACATTTGTACTGGAAAATTAAATTGACGTTTTTTTTTCGTTATTTATGTTTCTCTCCATTTAAACCTCTGAAGTTCCACAAATACTTTGAAATCAATATTAGCCAAATCGGTCCAGTCATTCTCAAATTTTAGCAGGACTAACGAACAGCAATTGATTTTGATGTGAAACATCTATAGGAGAGGGGTAAACTTTATTTTTGGCGCGGTGAGTGGTGACGCTTCACCGCACTATATTATTATGGTAGGGCAATATGAAAAAAAATATAATACAATGTGGGTAATCATAAATAAACTTAAGTTTGATGGGCTGTAGAATACAGTAGGACAAAACTGTCATTTTCTGGAAACAATTCGGAACATTGTATTTTTTCATCATGCCATATTTAGTTCCTGTCATAATCTGTACTTTCATGCCTATTAGTTGTATTAAATAATTTCGATGTTTCACATCTACCAGCCGCGCCATGACGGCTCACATTTTTTTTATACACATTTTAGATGAAAAAATATTTTAGTGTTGCCATACAAAAACAAATATACCAAAAGCAGTAGTTAGAAGCCGAGTATGTCGCAAACAGACCCCGGAATCGAAAAATAAATTTCCAAGACCGATGACAATTTTGAAAAAAACTATTTATTTATTTTGTCTTTTGCGAAAGAGAAAGGCACGCGCGCTGCTTTAGCAGCGCGCGCCCCACGCGAAAACCTAGTTATTATATATAATCCTAGACTTACCACCGTGATAACTATATAATTGTTCTCCCAGAAGGAGCAGAGATGGAGTTTTGTTGTCTATGGCGGATATTCTCCATTCCCTCACCACACCTCGGGAAAAATCTGACATTTCCCATTTTCAAGATGGCGGCTGCGCGGCGATTGTCAACTTTTTTGTTTATGGCCTTTTGCAAAATTTTTTTGGGGTTATTCGTAAAGTTTAGGGAGGAAGTTACAAAAAAATGAGAAAAAATTGAAAAAACAAGATGGCCGCCGAGTTATTTCGGTTTGAATTTTTTCCATTTTAGAGGTGACTTTGTGGGGTCGCATCGGGGTGGTTTTTCAACTTTTTGTTGATATTTTTTTTGTATTGTCTTGAAAGTATCTTCGATTTTGATATTTTGGGGATATTTATTTTTTCGACAAGATGGCGGACGCGGTGGCGGCCATTTTGAAAAATGTACGAAAAATGACATTTTTTGGGTGCGTTTTTCTTCTGGTTGGCAACATTTGAGCGGGTCCCTTTGTTCCGGGCGGTTGTGTAACTTGACCCAAAGTATTGCCAGGTTTTATTTTTTTTATCTTCGTTCACACATTTTTTTGGACTTTCTATTCAAAAACATGAAAAGTAGAAGGAGCAATATTTTTTATCAAAAAATCGCACGGGCAAATGTGTCCTGGTTGTCGTAATGACATTTGACCATTTTCGTCGATTTCACCTGGCAACACTGACTGCTGGAATTTTTTTTTCGTTTTACGAAAACCCGAATTGATCTCCCAGAAGGAGTGGTGGGGGGTGAGTACTATGTATGGGAGAATTTTTGGTTCACCCCCGGATCTATAGGAAAAATCCGACTTTTCGAAAATCCAAGATGGCGGCCGAGGTGAAATGATCAACTTTTTTTTTTATTATGCAGCTACCCGAGATTGGTGTCGTTTTCGGCTAATGTTGGGAAAAGTGTTACGAAAAATTTGGAAAAATTTGAAAAAACAAGATGGCCGCCGAGATATTTTGATTTAAAATTTTTCAATTTTCGAGGTGACTTTACGGGGTCGGATTGCGTTGGGTTTTAAACTTTTTTGCGATTTTTTTACTTTGTTGCCTTGCATCTATCCCCAATTTTGACGTTTGGGGTATATTTTTTTTTTCGCCAAGATGGCGGACCCCGTGGCGGCCATTTTATAAAATGTACGAAAAATTGCATTTTTTGAAGGAAATAATTTTTAGGTTGGCAACATTTGAGGGGGTCACTTTGTATGGGGCGGTTGTGGGACTTGGTCTGAAGTGTTGCCAGGGTATGTTGATTTTTTTTTCGTTCATACATTTTTGTGAACTTTCTATTCAAAAATATGAAAAGTAGAAGGAGAAACAGTTTTAATCAAAAAATTTCACCAAAAAATTTTTAACGGTCGTCGTAATGACATTTGACCATTTTCATCTAAATTAACTGGCAACACTGGGAGCTAGATTTTTTTTTCCCGTTTTTTCACATTTCGAGTAGCCCAGCCGAAAGTATTGGTGGGGGGTTATAATGATGTATGGGAAAGTTGCTTGACTATCTATGGTTACTATGGGAAAAATCCGACCGTTCGAAAATTCAAGATGGCGGCCGCTCGGCGATTGTCAACTTTTTTATTTATGTGAGCACCTACCCAATATTGGTGTCATTTTCGAATAACTTTGGGACGACTAATACGATGAAATTAGAAAAAATTTAAAAAACAAGATGGCCGCTGAGATATTTTACTTTAAAGTTTTGAAATTTTAGAGGTGACTTTGTGGGGTCGCATCGGGGTAGTTTTTTTAACTTTTTTATAATATTATTTTTGTTTTCCCTTCAAAGTGTCCTCAATTTTGATATTTTGGGAATAATTTTTTTTTCAACAAGATGGCGGACGCCGTGGCGGCCATTTTGTAAAATGTACGAAAAATTGCATTTTTTGAAGGAAAAAATTAGTAGGTTGGCAACACTTGAGGGGGTTACTTTGTATGGGGCGGTTGTGTAACTTGACCGAAAGTATTGCCATGTTTGGTTTTTCTTTTCTTCGTTCATACAATTTTTTGGACTTTCCATTCAAAAATGTAAAAAGTAGAAGGAAAAATATTTCTAATCAAAATATTTCATCAAAATATTCAAAGTGGTCATCGTAATGACATTTGACCATTTTCATCTTAATAAACTGGCAACATTGGAGTCCAGAATTTTTTTCACTTTTCGAGTAATTGAGCCTAAACTATAGATCACGAGTATAAGAAATGTATAGGAGATATTTCTTAATTAAATCATTCGTTTTGGAAAAACAATAAAAGTTTAGTGTTGCCATACAAAAAATAATAATTTTCATACAAATGTTTTCTTTTTTCAAATATTTGAGGCGGTTGTCTTCGTTTGATGGCCTTATAATGTATGGGGCGATTGTAGGTTCTAATAGTCCGTAAATGACGGTGAAAAAATATTTTAGGGTTGCCATACAAAAAATAAAAGTTTTCATACAAATGTACTTTTTAATGTAATTATTTCATCAATCTTATGTCATTACAATATATCAGGAGGTTGTTGGTATTTATAGATCGTACACATCGGAGGAAAAATGTTGCAGTGTTGCCATATAAAAATATTAATTTTCGTACAAATGTATTTTGTGTCGAATATTTCAGATTGTTTGTCCATTGAATGTCAATACAATGTATGAGGCGTTTATTAGTATTAAGGGTTACTATTAGTTATCAACTAGCTGAACCAGCAAACTTTGTACCGCCTATCAATTTCTCCTTCTCCCCCCTTGCCTTCCCTCTCCCGCTACCTCTCCTCCTCCCTTTCCCTCCCCTCTCCCTACCTCTCCCCCTCTTACCCTTTCCCTCGCCCTTTCCCCCTCCCTCCCTCTCCCGCTCCTTCTCCCGCTACCTCTCCGTCTCCCCCTCCCTCTTCCTCTCTCTCCCTCTCCTTCTCCCTCTCCCTCCCTCTCCCTCTTCCTCCCTCTCACTCTCCCTCTCTCTCCTTCTTCCTCTTCCTCACCCTGTCCCTCTCATATTCTGTTAATCATGCCAAAAAAATAGACAAACTAAATGTTTGTCCATTGAATGTCAATACAATGTATGAGGCGTTTATTAGTATTAAGGGTTATTATTAGTTATCAATTAGCTGACCCGGCAAACTTTGTACCGCCTATCAATTTCTCCTTCTCCCTCTCCATCACTTTCCTTCCCCTATACCTCCCCCTTGCCCTCCCTCTCCCGCTACCTCTCCTCCTCCCTTTCCCTCCCCTCTCCCTGCCTCTCCCACTCCCTCTTCAACTTCCATTCGCTACCTCTCCATCTCACCCTCCCACTCCCCCTCTTACCCTTTCCCTCGCCCTTTCCCCTCCCTCCCTCTCCCGATCCCTCTCCCGCTACCTCTCCGTCTCCCCCTCCCTCTTCCTCCCTCTCCTTCACCTCCTCCCTCTGCCACTCCCTCTGCCTCACCCCCTCCCTCTCATATTCTGTTAATCATGCCAAAAAAATAGACAAACCAAAAGTAGTAGTTTAAAGCCAAACATTTCGCAAACAGACCCCTGAATCGAAAAATAAATTTCAAAGACCAATTATATTTTTGAAAAAACTATTTATTTATTTTGTCTTTTGCGAAAGAGAAAGGCACGCGCGCTGCTTTAGCAGTCGGATTGCGTTGGGTTTTTTACTTTTTTGCAATTTTTTTTCTTTGTTGCCTTGCATCTATCCCCAATTTTGACGTTTGGGGTATATTTTTTTTTTCGACAAGATGGCGGACCCCGTGGCGGCCATTATATAAAATGTACGAAAAATTGCATTTTTTGAAGGAAAAAATTTTTAGGTTGGCAACATTTGAGGGGGTCACTTTGTATGGGGCGGTTGTGGGTCTTGGTCTGAAGTATTGCCAGGTTATGTTGATTTTTTTTTCATTCATACATTTTTGTAAACTTTCTATTCAAAAATATAAAAAGTAGAAGGAGAAACATTTTTATTCAAAAAATTTCACCAAAAAATTTTTAGTGGTCGTCGTAATGACATTTGACCATTTTCATCTAAATTTACTGGCAACACTGGGAGCTAGATTTTTTTTTCCCGTTTTTTCACATTTCGAGTAGCCCAGCCGAAAGTATTGGTGGGGGGTTATAATGATGTATGGGAAAGTTGCTTGACTATCTATGGTTACTATGGGAAAAATCTGACCGTTCGAAAATTCAAGATGGCGGCCGCTCGGCGATTGTCAACTTTTTATTTATTTGAGCACCTACTCAATATTGGTGTCATTTTCGAATAATTTTGGGACGTCTAATACGATAAAATTAGAAAAAAATTAAAATACAAGATGGCCGCCGAGATATTTTTCTTTAAAATTTTGAAATTTTAGAGGTGACTTTCTTTTCTTCGTTCATACAATTTTTTGGACTTTCCATTCAAAAATATGAAAAGTAGAAGGAAAAATATTTTTAATCAAAATATTTCCCCAAAACATTTCAAGTGGTCGTCGTAATGACATTTGACCATTTTCATCTTAATAAACTGACAACACTGCAGTCCAGAATTTTTTTCACTTTTCGAGTAATTGAGCCTAAACTATAGATCAAGAGTATAAGAAATGTATGGGAGATATTTATTAATTAAATCATTCGTTTTGGGAAAATAATAAAATTTTAGTGTTGCCATACAAAAAATAATAATTTTCATACAAATTTATTTTTGGATTGAATATTTCGCTACTATAATGTATGGGTCATTTGTAGGTACTGATATTTTGTGAATTTTGGTGAAAAAAATTTCAGTGTTGCCATACAAAAAATAATAATTTTCATACAAATGTTTTCTTTTTTCAAATATTTGAGGCGGTTGTCTTCATTTGATGGCCTTATAATGTATAAGGCGATTGTAGGTTACAATATTACTTAAATGATGGTGAAAAAATATTTTAGGGTTGCCATACAAAAAATAAAAGTTTTCATACAAATGCACTTTTTTATGTAATATTTCAGGCTATTTCAATCTTCTATTATCAATCTTATGTCATTACAATATATCAGGAGGTATATGTACATATAGATCGTACACATCGGAGGAAAAATGTTGCAGTGTTGCCATATAAAAATGTTAATTTTCATACAAATGTGTTTTGTGTCGAATATTTCAGATTGTTCGTCCATTGATGTCAATACAATGTATGAGGCGTTTATTAGTATTAAGGGTTATTATTAGTTACCAACTAGCTGACCCGGCAACCTTTGCATTCCCTTTCCCTCGCCCTCTCCCTCACCCCCTCCCTCTTCCTCACTCCCTCCCTCGCCCTCTCCCTCTCATATTCTGCTTATCATGCTAAGAAAATAGACAAACCAAAAGTAGTAGTTTAAAACTAAACATTTCGCAAACAGACCCCTGAATCGAAAAATAAATTTCCAAGACCGATGACATTATTGAAAAAAAACTATTTATTTATTTTGTCTTTTGCGAAAGAGAAAGGCACGCGCGCTGCTTTAGCAGCGCGCGCCCCACGCGAAAACCTAGTTATTATAATATATAATCCTAGACTTACCACCGTGATAACTATATAATTGTTCTCCCAGAAAGAGTCGAAATACAACTTTGTTGTCTATGGCGAAAGTTCTCCATCTCCTCCCGACACCTCGGGAAAAATCTGACATTTCCCATTTTCAAGATGGCGGCTGCGCGGCGATTGTCAACTTTTTTGTTTATGGCCTTTTGCAAAATTTTTTTGAGGTTATTCGTAAAGTTTAAGAAGGGAATTACGAAAAAATGAGAAAAAATTGAAAAAACAAGATGGCCGCCGAGTTATTTTGGTTTAAATTTTTTCCATTTTAGAGGTGAGTTTGAGGGGTCGCATCGGGGAGGTTTTTCAACTTTTTTGCAATATTTTTTTTGCATTCGCTTGAGGGTATCCTCGATTTTGATATTTTGGGGATATTTATTTTTTAGACAAGATGGCGGACGCGGTGGCGGCCATTTTGAAAAATGTACGAAAAATGACATTTTTTGGGTGCATTTTTCTTCCGGTTGGCAACATTTGAGCGGGTGCCTTTGTTCCGGGCGGTTGTGTAACTTGACCCAAAGTGTTGCCAGGTTTTATTTTTTTTATCTTCGTTCACACATTTTTTTGGACTTTCTATTCAAAAACATGAAAAGTAGAAGGAGCAATATTTTTTATCAAAAAATCGCATGGGCAAACGTGTCCTGGTTGTCGTAATGACATTTGACCATTTTCGTCGATTCCACCTGGCAACACTGACTGCTGGAATTTTTTTTTCGTTTTACGAAAACCCGAATTGATCTCCCAGAAGGAGTGGTGGGGGGTAGATACTATGTATGGGGGAATTTTTGGTTCACTCCCGGATCTATGGGAAAACTCCAACTTTTCAAAAATCCAAGATGGCGGCCGAGGTGAAAAGACCAACTTTTTTTTTTATTATGCAGCTACCCGAGATTGGTGTCGTTTTCGACTAATGTTGAGAAAAGTGTTACGATGAATTTGGAAAAATTTGAAAAAACAAGATGGCCGCCGAGATATTTAAGTTTAAAATTTTTCAATTTTCGAGGTGACTTTGCGGGGTCGGATTGCGTTGGGTTTTAAACTTTTTTGCGATTTTTTTGCTTTGTTGTCTTGCATCTATCCCCAATTTTGACGTTTGGGGTATATTTTTTTTTTTCGCCAAGATGGCGGACCCCGTGGTGGCCATTTTATAAAATGTACGAAAAATTGCATTTTTTGAAGGAAAAATTTTTTAGGTTGGCAACATTTGAGGGGTTTACTTTGTATGGGGCGGTTGTGGATCTTGGTCTGAAGTGTTGCCAGGGTACGTTGATTTTTTTTTCATTCATACATTTTTGTGAACTTTCTATTCAAAAATATGAAAAGTAGAAGGAGAAACATTTTTAATCAAAAAAATTCACCGAAAAATTTTTATTGGCTGTCGTAATGACATTTGACCATTTTCATCTAAATTAACTGGCAACACTGGAAGCTAGATTTTTTTTTCCCGTTTTTTCACATTTCGAGTAGCCCAGCCGAAAGTATTGGTGGGGGGTTATAATGATGTATGGAAAAGTTGCTTGATTACTTATGGTCACTATGGGAAAAATCCGACCGTTCGAAAATTCAAGATGGCGGCCGCTCGGCGATTGTCAACTTTTTTATTTATGTGAGCACCTACCTAATATTGGTGTCATTTTCGAATAACTTTGGGACGACTAATACGATGAAATTAGAAAAAACTAAAAAAACAAGATGGCCGCCGAGATATTTTTCTTTAAAGTTTTGAAATTTTAGAGGTGAGTTTACGGGGACGCATTGGGGTGGTTTTTCAATTTTTTTATAATATTCTTTTTGTTTTCCCTTGAAAGTGTCCTCAATTTTCATATTTTGGGGATAATTTTTTTTTCGACAAGATGGCGGACCCCGTGGCAGCCATTTTGTAAAATGTACGAAAAATGGCATTTTTTGAAGGAAAAAATTAGTAGGTTGGCAACACTTGAGGGGGTTACTTTGTATGGGGCGATTGTATAACTTATCCGAAAGTGTTGCCATGTTTGGTTTTTTTTTTCTTCGTTTATACAATTTTTTGGACTTTCCATTCAAAAATATGAAAAGTAGAAGGAAAAACATTTTTGATAAAAAAATCAAACAAGGAGATTTCTTGTGGTAGTCGTAATGACATTTGATCATTTTCATCTGAATTAACTGGCAACACTGGAGTCCAGATTTTTTTTCACTTTTCGAGTAGTTGAGCCTAAACTATAGATCAGGAGTATAAGAAATGTATCGGAGATATTTCTTAATTAAATCATTCTTTTTGGAAAAGCGATAAAATTTCAGTGTTGCCATACAAAAAATAATAATTTTCATACAAATTTATTTTTGGATTGAATATTTCGCTACTATAATGTATGGAGCATTTGTAGGTACTGATATTTTGTGAATTTTGGTGAAAAAAAATTCAGTGTTGCCATACAAAAAATAATAATTTTCATACAAATGTTTTCTTTTTTCGAATATTTGAGGCTGTTAACGCCTTTTGATGTCATCACAATGTATGGGGCGATTGTAGGTTCCAATAGTTTGTAAATGATGGTGAAAAAATATTTTAGGGTTGCCATACAAAAAATAAAAGTTTTCATACAAAATGTACATTTTTATGTACTATTTCAGGCTATTTCATCAATCTTTTGTCATTACAATATATCAGGAGGTTGTGAGTACTTATTGATCGTACACATCGGAGGAAAAATGTTGCAGTGTTGCCATATAAAAATATAAATTTTCATACAAATGTATTTTGTGTCGAATATTTCAGATTGTTTGTCCATTGAATGTCAATACAATGTATGAGGCGTTTATTAATATAAACAGTTATTATGAATTATCAACTAGCTGACCCGGCAAACTTTGTACCGCCTAATAATAATAATAAGGTCACAGGGCAGCTTGTGGCGAGCTGTAGTGAGTAGCAACACTATGGACAGTCTCAAAGGGGCCTCTACGTGTTGGATCTGTGTCCGCCTTACATCTACCGGGTCCGCTTACATTTTAGACCCGAGATTTTATTGAGATACATAATAATAATATATTTATTTGCATAAAATTGGTACACACATGTTGTTATGATCTTAAAATTAGTTCTTAATTTTAACCACAGCGTGGTATGCAAATACAGAAAAAAAGTAGTACTATTTCAACATCAGTGTAAATTACTTATCTATGCAATCCAATTCATATTAATCCTATCAATCACTCCCTCTCTCTCCGTCTCCCTCTCCCTATACCTCTCGATCTCTTCTATCTTATATCCCTCTCCCTCCCTCTCCCGCTTCCTCTCCAAAGAAATACAATGTCAACATCAGCGTAAATTACTTATCCATGCAATCCAATTCATATTAATCCTATCAATATCTCCCTCTCTCTCCCTCTCCCCCTCACCTCCTTCTCTTTCTCCGTCTCCCTCTCCCTTTTCCTCTCTCTCCCCCACCCTCTCCCTATTCCTCCCTCTCCCACTCCCTCTGCGTCTCCCTTCCCTCTCTCCTTCTCTCCCTTTCCCTACCTCTCTCTCTCCCTTCCACTTCTACCCTCTCCCTCCCTCTCCCTCTCACTCTCCCTATCCGTCTCCCCCTCCCTCTCCATATCCCTTCCATTCCCGCTCCCACTCCCTCTCCGTCTCCCCCTCCATCTCCATTTCCTCCCCTTCTCTCTCCCTCCCTCTGTTTTTCCGTCTTCCTCTTCTAAACCTCTCTCGCTCCCTCTCCATCTCCCACTCCCTGTCCCTCCCTCTCCCTCCATCTCCTCTCCATCTCAAGCCAAATATGTCGCAAACAGACCCCTGAATCGAAAAATAAATTTCCAAGACCGATGACAATTTTGAAAAAAACTATTTATTTATTTTGTCTTTTGCGAAAGAGAAAGGCACGCGCGCTGCTTTAGCAGCGCGCGCCCCACGCGAAAACCTAGTTTTATAATATATAAATAATCCTAGACTTACCACTGACTCACCTATACAATTGATCTCCCAGAAGGAGGCGAGATGGGATTTTGTTGTCTATGGGGAAAGTTCTCCATCTCCTCCCGACACCTCGGGAAAAATCTGACATTTCCCATTTTCAAGATGGCGGCTGCGCGGCGATTGTCAACTTTTTTGTTTATGGCCTTTTGCAAAACGTTTTTGAGGATATTCGTAAAGTTTAAGAAGGTTATTACGAAAAAATGAGAAAAAATTTAAAAAACAAGATGGCCGCCGAGTTATTATGGTTTGAATTTTTTCGATTTTAGAGGTGACTTTGAGGGGTCGCATCGGGGAGGTTTTTCAACTTTTTTGCAATATTTTTTTTGTGTTGTCTTGAAAGTATCCTCAATTTTGATATTTTGGAGATATTTATTTTTTTGACAAGATGGCGGACGCGGTGGCGGCCATTTTGAAAAATGTACGAAAAACGACATTTTTTGGGTGCATTTTTCTTCTGGTTGGCAACATTTGAGCGGGTCCCTTTGTTCCGGGCGGTTGTGTAACTTGACCCAAAGTGTTGCCAGGTTTCATTTTTTTTTTCTTCGTTCATACATTTTTTTGGACTTTCTATTCAAAAATATGAAAAGTAGAAGGAGCAATATTTTTTATCAAAAAATCACACATGCAAATGTGTCGCGGTCGTCGCTATGACATTTGACCATTTTCGTCGATTTCACCTGGCAACACTGACTGCTGGAATTTTTTTTTCGTTTTACAAAAAGTCGTTTTGATCTCCCAGATGGAGTGGTGGGGGTAGATATGATGTATGGAATAATTTTTGACTAACCCTCTTGTCTATGGGAAAAATCCGACCTTTCAAAAATCCAAGATGGCGGCCGAGGTGAAATGACCAACTTTTTTTTTTATTATGCAGCTACCCGAGATTGGTGTTGTTTTCGGCTAATGTTGGGAAAAGTGTTACGAATAATTTGGAAAAATTTGAAAAAACAAGATGGCCGCCGAGATATTTTGATTTAAAATTTTTCAATTTTCGAGGTGACTTTGCGGGGTTGGATTGCGATGGGTTTTTTACTTTTTTGCAATTTTTTTTCTTTGTTGCCTTGCATCTATCCCCAATTTTGACGTTAGGGGTATATATTTTTTTTCGCCAAGATGGCGGACCCCGTGGCGGCCATTTTATAAAATGTACGAAAAATTGCATTTTTTGAAGGAAAAATTTTTTAGGTTGGCAACATTTGAGGGGGTCACTTTGTATGGGGCGGTTGTGGGACTTGGTCTTAAGTGTTGCCAGGGTATGTTGATTTTTTTTTCGTTCATACATTTTTGTGAACTTTCTATTCAAAAATATGAAAAGTAGAAGGAGAAACATTTTTAATCACAAAATTTCACCAAAAAATTTAAAGTGGTCGTCGTAATGACATTTGACCATTTTCATCTAAATTAACTGGCAACACTGGGAGCTAGATTTTTTTTTCCCGTTTTTTCACATTTCGAGTAGCCCAGCCGAAAGTATTGGTGGGGGGTTATAATGATGTATGGAAAAGTTGCTTGACTATATATGGTCACTATGGGAAAAATCCGACCGTTCGAAAATTCAAGATGGCGGCCGCTCGGCGATTATCAACTTTTTTATTTATTTGAGCACCTACCCAATATTGGTGTCATTTTCGAATAATTTTGGGACGACTAATACGATGAAATTAGAAAAAAATTAAAATACAAGATGGCCGCCGAGATATATTTCTTTAAAGTTTTGAAATTTTCGAGGTGATTTTGTGGAGTCGCATCGGGGTGGTTTTTCAACTTTTTTATAATATTCTTTTTGTTTTCCCTTGAAAGTGTCCTCAATTTTGATATTTTGGGGATAATTTTTTTTTCAACAAGATGGCGGACTCCGCGGCGGCCATTTTGTAAAATGTACGAAGAATGGCATTTTTTGAAGGAAAAAATTAGTAGCTTAGCAACACTTGAGGGGGTTACTTTGTATCGGGCGGTTGTGTAACTTGACCGAAAGTGTTGCCATGTTTGGTTTTTCGTTTCTTCGTTCATACAATTTTTTGGACTTTCCATTCAAAAATATGAAAAGTAGAAGGAAAAATATTTTTGATAAAAAAACCAAACAAGGAGATTTCTTGTGGTAGTCGTAATGACATTTGACCATTTTCATCTTAATTTACTGGCAACACTGGAGTCCAGAATTTTTTTCACTTTTCGAGTAGTTGAGCCTAAACTATAGATCAAAAGTATAGAAAATGTATGGGACATATTTTTTAATTAAATCATTCGTTCTGGAAAAGCAATAAAATTTTAGTGTTGCCATACAAAAAATAATAATTTTCATACAAATTTAATTTTGGATTGAATATTTCGCTACTATAATGTATGGGACATTTGTAGGTACTAATATTTTGTGAATTTTGGTGAAAAAAATTTCAGTGTTGCCATACAAAAAATAATAATTTTCATACAAATGTTTTCTTTTTTCAAATATTTGAGGCGGTTGTCTTCATTTGATGGCCTTATAATGTATGGGGCGATTGTAGGTTCCAATAGTCCGTATAAGACGGTGAAAAAATATTTTAGGGTTGCCATACAAAAAATAAAAGATTTCATACAAATGCACTTTTTTATGTAATCATTTCATTAATCTTATGTCATTACAATATATCAGGGGGTTGTTGGTACTTATAGATCGTACACATCGGAGGAAAAATGTTGCAGTGTTGCCACATAAAAATATTAATTTTCATACAAATGTATTTTGTGTCGAATATTACAGATTGTTTGTCCATTGTCAATACAATGTATGAGGCGTTTATGTAGTATTAAGGGTTATTATAAGTTATCAACTAGCTGACCCGGCAAACTTTGTTAATTGATAGGCTATCAATTTCTCCTTCTCCCTCTCCATCTCTTTCCTTCCCCTCTACCTCCCCCTTGCCCTCCTTCTCCCTACCTCTCCCCCTCTTACCCTTTCCCCCCCTCCCTCTCCCGCTCCTTCTCCCGCTACCTCTCCATCTCCCTATCCCTCTTCCTCTCTCTCCCTCTCCTTCTCCCTCTCCCTCTCTATCTTCCTCCCTCTCACTATCCCTCCCTCTCGCTCTCCCGCCCACTCTCTCTACGTCTACCTCTTCCTTTCCCTTTCCCTCTCCCTCTCCCTCACCCCCTCCCTCACCTTCTCCCTCTCCCTCTCCCTCTCCCTCTCCCTCACCCTCTCTCTCTCATATTCTGTTAATCATGCCAAAAAAAATAGACAAACCAAAAGTAGTAGTTTGAAGCCAAACATTTCGCAAACAGACCCCTGAATCGAAAAATAAATTTCAAAGACCAATTATATTTTTGAAAAAACTATTTATTTATTTTGTCTTTTGCGAAAGAGAAAGGCACGCGCGCTGCTTTAGCAGCGCGCGCCCCACGCGAAAACCTAGTTATTTTATTTTATTTTATTTTATTATATTATATAATCCTAGACTTACCACTGACTCACCTATACAATTGATCTCCCAGAAGGAGCAGAGATACGATAATGTTGTCAATGGCAAAAGTTCTCCATCCCCTCCCGACACCTCGGGAAAAATCTGACATTTCCCATTTTCAAGATGGCGGCCGCGCGGCGATTGTCAACTTTTTTGTTTATGGCCTTTTGCAAAATGTTTTTGAGGGTATTCGTAAAGTTTAGGGAGGGAGTTACGAAAAAATGGGAAAAATTTGAAAAAACAAGATGGCCGCCGAGTTATTTTGGTTTGAATTTTTCCCATTTCAGAGGTGACTTTGCGGGGTCGCATCGGGGTGGTTTTTCAACTTTTTGTTGATATTTTTTTTGTGTTGTCTTAAAAGTATCCTCAATTTTGATATTTTGGGGATATTTATTTTTTCGACAAGATGGCGGACGCGGTGGCACCCATTTTGAAAAATGTACGAAAAATGTCATTTTTTGGGTGAATTTTTCTCCAGGTTGGCAACATTTGAGCGGGTCTCATTGTTCCGGGCGGTTGTGTAACTTGACCCAAAGTGTTGCCAGGTTTCATTTTTTTCATCTTCGTTCATATATTTTTTTGAACTTTCTATTCAAAAATATGAAAAGTAGAAGGAACAATATTTTTGGTCAAAAATTCACACGGGCAAACGTGTCGTGCTTGTCATAATGACATTTGGCCATTTTCGTCGATGTCGACTGGCAACACTGGTTGCTGGAATTTTTTTTTCGTTTTACAAAAAGTCGTTTTGATCTCCCAGATGGAGTAGTGGGGGTGGATATGATGTATGGGAGAATTTTTGACTAACCCCCTTGTCTATGGGAAAAATCCGACCTTTCAAAAATCCAAGATGGCGGCTGAGGTGAAATGACCAACTTTTTTTTTTATTATGCAGCTACCCGAGATTGGTGTCGTTTTCGGCTAATGTTGGAAAAAGTGTTACGATGAATTTGGAAAAATTTGAAAAAACAAGATGGCCGCCGAGATATTTAAGTTTAAAAATTTTCAATTTTCGAGGTGACTTTGCGGGGTCGGATTGCGTTGGGTTTTTAACTTTTTTGCGATTTTTTTTCTTTGTTGCCTTGGATCTATCCCCAATTTTGACGTTTGTGGTACATTTTTTTTTTCGACAAGATGGCGGACCCCGTGGCGGCCATTTTATAAAATGTACGAAAAATTGCATTTTTTGAAGGAAAAATTTTTTAGGTTGACAACATTTGACGGGGTCACTTTGTATGGGGCGGTTGTGGGACTTGGTCTGAAGTGTTGCCAGGGTATGTTGATTTTTTTTTCGTTCATACATTTTTGTGAACTTTCTATTCAAAAATATGAAAAGTAGAAGGAGAAACATATTTAATCAAAAAATTTCACCAAAAAATTTTAAGTGGTTGTCGTAATGACATTTGACCATTTTCATCTAAATTAACTGGCAACACTGGGAGCTAGAATTTTTTTTCCCGTTTTTTCACATTTCGAGTAGCCCAGCCGAATGTATTGGTGGGGGGTTATAATGATGTACGGAAAAGTTGCTTGACTACTTATGGTTACTATAGGAAAAATCCGACCGTTCGAAAATTCAAGATGGCGGCCGCTCGGCGATTGTCAACTTTTTTATTTATTGGAGCACCTACCCAATATTGGTATTATTTTCGAATAATTTTGGGACGACTAATACGATGAAATTAGAAAAAATTGAAAAAACAAGATGGCCGCCGAGATATTTTTCTTTAAAGTTTTGAAATTTTAGAGGTGACTTTGTGGGCTCGCATCGGGGTAGTTTTACAACTTTTTTCTAATATTCTTTTTGTTTTCCCTTGAAAGTGTGCTCAATTTTGATATTTTGGGGATAATTTTTTTTTCAACAAGATGGCGGACTCCGTGGCGGCCATTTTGTAAAATGTACGAAAAATGGCATTTTTTGAAGGAAAAAATTAGTAGGTTGGCAACACTTGAGGGGGTTGCTTTGTATGGGGCGGTTGTGTAACTTAACTAATAGTGTTGCCATGTTTGGTTTTTCTTTTCTTCGTTCATACAATTTTTTGGACTTTCTATTCAAAAATATGAAAAGTAGAAGGAAAAATATTTTTAATCAAAATATTTTACCAAAACATTTAAAGTGGTCGTCGTAATGACATTTGACCATTTTCATCTTAATAAACTGGCAACACTGGAGTCCAGAATTTTTTTCACTTTTCGAGTACTTGAGCCTAAACTATAGATCAGGAGTATAATAAATGTATGGGAGATATTTCTTAATTAAATCATTCGTTTTGGAAAAACAATAAAATTTTAGTGTTGCCATACAAAAAATAATAATTTTCATACAAATTTATTTTTGGATTGAATATTTCGCTACTATAATGTATGGGGCATTTGTAGGTACTGATATTTTGTAAATTTTGGTGAAAAAAATTTCAGTGTTGCCATACAAAAAATAATAATTTTCATACAAATGTTTTCTTTTTTCAAATATTTGAGGCGGTTGTCTTCATTTGATGGCCTTATAATGTATAGGGCGATTGTAGGTTCTAATAGTCCGTAAATGATGGTGAAAAAATATTTTAGGGTTGCCATACAAAAAATAATCATTTTCATACAAATGTTTTCTTTTTTCAAATATTTGAGGCGGTTTTCTTCATTTGATGGCCTTATAATGTATGGGGCGATTGTAGGTTCTAATAGTCCGTAAATGATGGTGAAAAAATATTTTAGGGTTGCCATACAAAAAATAAAAGTTTTCATGCAAATGTACTTTTTTATGTAATATTTCAGGCTATTTCATCAATCTTATGTCATTACAATATATCCGGAGGCTGTTGGTACTTATAGATCGTAAACATCGGAGGAAACATGTTGCAGTGTTGCCATTTAAAAATATTAATTTTCATACAAATGTATTTTGTGTCGAATATTTCAGATTGTTTGTCCATTGAATGTCAATACGATGTATGAGGCGTTTAATAGTCTTAAGGGTTATTATTAGTTATTGTTATCAACTAGCTGACTCGGCAAACTTTGTAACGCCTATCAATTTCTCCCTCTCCCTCTCCATCGCTTTCCTTACCCTCTCTCTCCCCCTCCCGCCCCTCCCTCTCGCACTCCCTCAGCAACTTCCACTCGCTCACACTCCGTCTCACCCTCCCTCTCCCCCTCTTAACCCTTTCCCTCGCCCTTTCCCCCTTCCTCCCTCTCCCACTACCTCTCCGTCTCCCCCTTCCTCCCTCTCCCACTACCTCTCCGTCTCCCCCTCCCTCTTCTTCTCTCTCCCTCTCCTCATCCCTCTTCCTCTCCCTCACATCCTCTCTCTATCCCTGCTCTTTCCCTCTTCCTCTTCCCTCCCTTCACTCTTCCACTACCTCTCCCTCTTCCTACCTCCCCCCTCCCTCTCGTTTCCCCTCTCCCTCTGCCCCTCTCTTAACTCTCCTGCTACCTCTCCCTCTCGTTCTTCCACCCTCTCACTCTCCCTCCCTCTCCCGCCCACTCTCTCCCCGTCTACCTCTCCCTCTCCTTCTCCCTCTCCCTTTCCTTCTCCCACTCCCTCGCCCCTTCCCTCTCCCTCTCATATTCTGTTAATCGTGCCAAAAAAATAGACAAACCAAAAATAGTAGTTTGAAGTGAAATATGTCGCAAACAGACCCCTGAATCGAAAAATAAATTTCCAAGACCGATGACAATTTTGAAAAAAAACTATTTATTTATTTTGTATTTTGCGGAAGAGAAAGGCACGCGCGCTGCTTTAGCAGCGCGCGCCCCACGCGAAAACCTAGTTATTATATATAATCCTAGACTTACCACTGACTCACCTATACAATTGATCTCCCAGAAGGAGGCGAGATGGGATTTTGTTGTCTATGGCGAAAGTTCTCCATCTCCTCCCGACACCTCGGGAAAAATCTGACATTTCCCATTTTCAAGATGGCGGCTGCGCGGCGATTGTCAACTTTTTTGTTTATAGCTTTTTGGCCAATGTTTTTGGAGGTTTTCGTAAAGTTTAGGAAGGGAATTACGAAAAAATGAGAAAAAAATGAAAAAACAAGATGGCCGCCGAGTTATTTTGGTTTGAATTTTTTCCATTTTAGAGGTGACTTTGCGGGGTCGCATCGGGGAGGTTTTTCAACTTTTTTGCAATATTTTTGTTGCATTCGCTTGAAGGTATCCTCGATTTTGATATTTTGGGGATATTTATTTTTTCAACATGATGGCGGACGCGGTGGCGGCCATTTTGAAAAATGTACGAAAAACTACATTTTTTGGGTGCATTTTTCTTCTGGTTGGCAACATTTGAGCGGGTCCCTTTGTTCCGGGCGTTTATGTAACTTGACCCAAAGTGTTGCCAGGTTTCATTTTTTTTATCTTCGTTCATATATTTTTTTGGACTTACTATTAAAAAATATGAAAAGTAGAAGGAGCAATATTTTTGATCAAAAATTCCCACGGGCAAACGTGTTGTGCTTGTCATAATGACATTTGACCATTTTCGTCGATGTCGACTGGCAACACTGGTTACTGGAATTTTTTTTTCGTTTTACAAAAAGTCGTTTTGATCTCCCAGATGGAGTGGTGGGGGTAGATATGATGTATGGGAGAATTTTTAACTAACCCCCTTGTCTATGGGAAAAATCCGACCTTTCAAAAATCCAAGATGGCGGCCGAGGTGAAATGACCAACTTTTTTTTTTATTATGCAGCTACCCGAGATTGGTGTCGTTTTCGGCTAATGTTGGAAAAAGTGATACGAAGAATTTGGAAAAATTTGAAAAAACAAGATGGCCGCCGAGATATCTTGGTTTAAAATTTTTCAATTTTCGAGGTGACTTTGCGGGGTCGGATTGCGTTGGGTTTTTAACTTTTTTGCGATTTTTTTTCTTTGTTGTCTTGCATCTATCCCCAATTTTGATGATTGGGGTATATTTTTTTTTTTGACAAGATGGCGGACCCCGTGACGGCCATTTTATAAAATGTACGAAAAATTGCATTTTTTGAAAGAAAAAATTTTTAGGTTGGCAACATTTGAGGGGGTCACTTTGTATGGGGCGGTTGTGGGACTTGGTCTGAAGTGTTGCCAGGGTATGTTGATTTTTTTTTCGTTCATACATTTTTGTGAACTTTCTATTCAAAAATATGAAAAGTAGAAGGAGAAACATTTTTAATCAAAAAATTTCACCAAAAAATTTTTAGTGGTCGTCGTAATGACATTTGACCATTTTCATCTAAATTAACTGGCAACACTGGGAGCTAGATTTTTTTTTCCCGTTTTTTCACATTTCGAGTAGCCCAGTCAAAAGTATTGGTGGGGGCTCATAATGATGTATGGGAAAGTTGCTTGACTATTTATGGTTACTATGGGAAAAATCCGACCGTTCAAAAATTCAAGATGGCGGCCGCTCGGCGACTGTCAACTTTTTTATTTATTTGAGCACCTACCCAATATTGGTGTCATTTTCAAATAATTTTGGGACGACTAATACGATGAAATTAGAAAAAATTTAAAAAACAAGATGGCCGCCGAGATATTTTTCTTTAAAGTTTTGAAATTTTAGAGGTGACTTTGTGGACTCGCATCGGGGTGGTTATTCAACATTTTTCTAATATTCTTTTTGTTTTCCCTTGAAAATGTCCTCAATTTTGATATTTTGGGGATATTTTTTTTTTCAACAAGATGGTGGACCCCGCGGCGGCCATTTTGTAAAATGTACGAAAAATTGCATTTTTTGAAGGAAAAAATTAGTAGGTTGGCAACACTTGAGGGGGTTACTTTGTATGGGGCGATTGCGTAACTTGACTGAAAGTGTTGCCATGTTTGGTTTTTCTTACCTTCGTTCATACAATTTTTTGGACTTTCCATTCAAAAATATAAAAAGTAGAAAGAAAAATATTTTTGATAAAAAAACCAAACGAGGAGATTTTTTGTGGTAGTCGCAATGACATTTGACCATTTTCATCTTAATTTACTGGCAACACTGGAGTCCAGAATTTTTTTCACTTTTCGAGTAGTTGAGCCTAAACTATAGATCAGGAGTATAAGGAATGTATGGGAGATATTTCTTAATTAAATCATTCGTTTTGGAAAAACGATAAAATTTCAGTGTTGCCATACAAAAAATAATAATTTTCATACAAATTTATTTTTGGATTCAATATTTCGCTACTATAATGTATGGGACATTTGTAGGTACTGATATGTTGTGAATTTTGAAGAAAAAAAATTCAGTGTTGCCATACAAAAAATAATAATTTTCATACAAATGTTTTCTTTTTTCAAATATTTAAGGCGGTTGTCTTCATTTGATGGCCATATAGTGTATGGGGCGATTGTAGGTTCAAATGGTTTGTAAATGATGGTGAAAAAATATTTTAGGGTTGCCATACAAAAAATAAAAGTTTTCATACAAAATGTTCTTTTTTATGTAATATTTCAGGCTATTTCATCAATCTTATGTCATTACAATATTTCAGGAGGTTGTTGGTACTTATAGATCGTACACATCGGAGGAAAAATGTTGCAGTGTTGCCATATAAAAATATTAATTTTTATACAAATGTATTTTGTGTCGGATATTTCAGATTGTTTGTCCATTGAATGTCAATACAATGTATGAGGCGATTATTAGTAATAAGGGTTACTATTAGTTATCAACTAGCTGACCCGGCAAACATTTAACCGCCTATCAATTTCTCCTTCTCTCTCTCCATCGCTTTCCTTCCCCTCTACCTCCCACTTGCCCTCCCTCTCCCGCTACCTCTCCTCCTCCCTTTCCCTCCCCTCTCCCTACCTCTCCCA
Source organism: Thymelicus lineola (assembly GCA_963932265.1). Classification (NCBI taxonomy): domain Eukaryota; kingdom Metazoa; phylum Arthropoda; class Insecta; order Lepidoptera; family Hesperiidae; genus Thymelicus; species Thymelicus lineola. Next base: position 14,008,552 of record OZ010685.1, read on the forward strand.
CTCCCTCTTCAACTTCCATTCGCTACCTCTCCGTCTCACCCCCCTCTCCCCATCTTACCCTTTCCCTCGCCCTTTCCCCCTCGCTCCCCCTCCCTCCCGCTCCCTCTCCGTCTCCCCTCCCTCTTCTTCTCTCTTCCTCTCCCGCCCACTCTCTCTACGTCTACCTAAAACAACAACAACAACAGTAGTTTGAAGTCAAATATGTCGCAAACAGACCCCTGAATCGAAAAATAAATTTCCAAGACCGATGACAATTTTGAAAAAAACTATTTATTTATTTTGTCTTTTGCGAAAGAGAAAGGCACGCGCGCTGCTTTAGCAGCGCGCGCCCCACGCGAAAACCTAGTATATATATATATACAGAGCAATAATATAATAGATTATGTCTGTACTGTATCTCTATATATATATCCCATAGATTAAATCTATGGGCATTTTCACAAAAATGCATAGGAGTGTTTTTAGCCCCCTCGAAAAGATTGTCGTTTTTAATATTACCAGTATCAACAAAAACGAAATACCGTTTGTTTTAGTAGACATCTAGTTATTATATCATTATTAACTTAATTCCCCAAGTCCATTATTATTTAAATTAAATATAAATTAAGTGATAGAGGGATAGCATTTTGACTTGTCCCGGTACAGCTATATCAGTCCCATACGATAATGTATTATTTAACGATAAATTAGCCCCTTTGGACTCGACAAATGATGTAATTAGGCTCCTGCCTCCTGCACAAAGTGCTCGCCACGAAAAAAACGATAAACGATAAAAAGAATGAAAACGACAATTTGAAATTAGCAAGTTCAATGCTAACTTCCCTTCCCGACGACGAGAGAACGGCTCCCATAGACAACAAACTGTTTTAGAGTAATTTATATTTTTAACCATCGACAAACATGAACAATAATATTTATTGCAGAAAATTAATAGTAAGGGGTATAAATATTTCAGTATTTACGATGATCCACCAAAAAAGTAAGCGACGATAAAACGTTTTGTCATACGATTATGCGACTTAAAGACGTAACCGAGCAAATGAAATGTCACAGAGCCAAGACATTATTGAATAATTATATCTATGGTTACCATACGTCCCATATACAGGATGTCCCAGCGCGAAGTGACCGCCCGGCGTCTATTGATTATCTGGACAAAACTATCTACAAAATCCATTAAAGTAAAGGTCTTATCGGTTTGGTTTATTTTTTATTAGCTTTTTAATTTTTTTGTAGAAAAACCTGACTTGTTGCACTATTTTCAAAATATTTTTTTTTGTTTTTACATTTACTTTCATTTTGTTTTGTGTATTTACTAGCTGTTTTCATAGTTTATCTATTCGAGGTATAAAATCTAAATAAAATTGAATACGACATTTTTTTAAAAGAAATTAAGTGATTTTTTTTTAAATACCCTTTTTCATTGAATTTCGCTAAAAAGTTAGAAAAATATCCTATGAATGTTATTATTTTATTATTTATTATTAAATAATATGACATTACCTACAAAATCTCAAAAAAATGTTTGTAGTTATCTCAGTCATTTACCGAACTACAAACTCTTAAAGTATGCACCCCATTTTCGATAATAAGAAGAGTAGACTTTTAAAACCAGGCTAGTGGATCATTTAACTATCAAAAACATTCTTACTATCAAAAATACCTTTTGCCCTTTGATATAATAATTTGAAAGGTAAGGAAACAATAAAAACGAATGAAAATTTTAATAATTTATTAAAAAAAAGAGTACTTAATTCGTAATGTTTTTGAAACGACCGCCATTGGCTTGAATACAGGCTAAGGCTCAAAATTACATCCTTTGAGTGGTTCTTTGCACTTACAAGAGGTTTGCTCCTATTCCGACGGTTGGTCCCCAGGTTGTTGCGCGCGGCCGGAGCATTGAGCTGGCTGCTGCCGAACCTGGGCGGACCGTCGGTCGCATGCCGGCGGCTGTACGCCGTGGTGGTGCGGTCGATGGCCCTCTACGGGGCCCCGATCTGGGCGGACACCCTGATCGCCCAGAACAGGACCCTCCTGCGCCAAGCGCAACGGGTCATGGCGATCAGGGTGGTGAGAGGATATCGCACCATCTCGTGCGAGGCGGCATGCGTCCTGGCCGGGACCCCACCGTGGGACCTGGACGCGGAGGTGCTCTCGGCAGCGTACTGGCGCCGCAGCGCAGCAGCACGAGCCGATGAGGTGGAGCCAGAGCCGGAGGAGGCCGGGCGGCAGGGGCGACTCGACCGCCAGGTCCTCCTCCGGAAATGGAAGGAAAGGCTGGCGGAGCCGACCGCCGGCAGAAGAACGGTGGAGGCGATTCGGCCCGTCCTGGAAAGGTGGGTCGATCGCCGACACGGGGCCCTCACCTTCCGCGCTGTGCAGGTCCTGACGGGGCACGGTTGCTTCGGCAGGTACCTGTGCAGCGTGGCGGGTCGAGAGCCAACCAGCGTGTGCCACGCTTGTGGGTGTCCGGAGGACACAGCGGAGCACACGCTGGCGGAGTGCCCGGAGTGGGCGGAGCCACGGGCGAGCCTCGCGGCGGTTATTGGGGACGACCTGTCGCTGCCGGGCGTCGTGAGAGCCATGGTCGGCAGCGACAGAGCGTGGAAGGCGGCGCTCCGGTTCTGTGAGTGCGTCATGGCACAAAAAGAGGCGGCGGAGCGGGCGAGGGAGGACGACCCTCTCTGTAACCCAATCCGCCGGAAAAGAGTTGGGCGGAGGCGCCTGGCGCACGAGCGCCGTCTTCCCCCATAACCGGGGTCTCCGGGCGGTGGAACCGGGGGGTACCATCGCCTAGTTGGAGGAGACCCCCGAGGCGGCTGGCGTGTCCTGTGTTCCGGCACGCCAGTTTGAATGGTGAGTGGCGCCACAGCTGGGCGCCCCGCAAGATGGGCCCGAGTCCCGGGCAACCGTCGGCGGAGCAGCGGAAGTGTGCGAATGCGTCCCCGCAGCTCCGCCGGAAGACGGTGAGGAGGAACACCGCTGGTTTTTTAGCCGGTACGAGTCCGGCATAACCCGACAGCGCCCCCCCGCGCCTGTCGGGTATCCATGAGGATTTTCCAGCGTCAACAAAAAAAAAAAAAAAAAGGTTTGCTCCTATTTTCGTAGCATCAGCATCAATACTTTGTTTCAATTGAGACCTTGGAGGACCATGCTACTGGACCACCTCTCTCCCTTGGTCTCCTGATTTAACGCCTTTTAATTATTATTTTTGGGGCCACATTAAACAAAAAGTGTATGCTGTGCCATTAGCTACGAGGGAATAATTGAAACAGAGGATTGATGCTGCTGCCATAAAAATAGGGGCAAACATTTTGGAAGTGCAAAAAACCACTCAAAGGATGTCATTTTGAGCCTAAGCCTGTATTAATACCAGTGGCGGTCGTTTCGAAAACGTTATGAATGAATTACTGTTTTTTTTAAATAAATGATTTAAATTTCCATTTGTTTTTATTGTTTCCTTACCTTTAAGATTATTCTATCAAAAGACAAAAGGTATTTTTGATAGTAAGACACTTAAATGATCCAATAGCCTGGTTTTAAAAGTCTACTCTTCTTATTATCGAAAATGGGGCGCATAATTCAAGAGTTTGTAGTCCGGTAAATGACTGAGATAACCACAAACATTTTTTTGAGATTTTGTAGGTAATATCATGTTACTTAATAATAAATAATAAAATAATAATATTCATTGGACATTTTTCGAACTTTTTAGCGAAATTCAATGAAAAAGGGTAATTTTTTTCAAAAAAATTTCACTTAATTTCTTTTTAAAATATGTCGTATTCAATTTTAGGTAAATTTTATACATCGAATAGATAAATTATGAAAACAGCTAGTAAATACAAAAAACAGAATAAAAATAAATGTAAAAACAAAAAAAAAATTTGAAAATAGTGCACCAAGTCAGATTTTTCTACAATAAAATTAAAAAGCTAATAAAAAATAAACCAAACCGATAAGACCTTTACTTTAATGGTTTTTGTCGATAGTTTTGTCCACATAATCAATAGACGCCGGGCGGTCACTTCGCGCTGGGACACCCTGTATATACGGGACTGTCACCGTATTTGACCATCTCATCCCGTATTTCTACATGACCCGTATTTCTACAAAATACGGAAATAGTGTTGAGAAAAATTGTCAACGTGGAACATTTCGAATTTGTTGTAGTTAATTTCAACAGAATTGATTCAATATTGTCTTTATTTAATTAATTTTATACTTTTGATATGGTTGAGATTACTATGTACATGCTATGTACAGATGCATACTATGTATGGTATAGTTGAAAAGGTGTGTGTCGGGTTTTGGGCATCGGAAGAGAAAACGTCCCGTATTGATTCTTAAAAGTTATGGCAACCCTAAATATTTATATCCAATCCATGAATTGTTATAATATATCCATGGCCATGAGTCAAGCAAGCAAGAATATTGACAGTTGACACTTGTGTCAAATTGTCAGAGTAATTTATTAAGATCAAAAAATCTATGATCAAAATAAATAGGTACATTCAATTAAGTAGGTACTCTGTGACATTTAATATAAAGTCCTTTTCATGAAAGAAGTCCCCCAGACGCAGCGCTGTACTCGCGTGACATAATGTTGCCATTTACGAGTAAATACCTATTTTACATTTAGCTTATGTAATTTATCAAATAATACTATTTCCTGCATACTTCGATGAAACAATATAAGCTCTTAAATTGTATTAAGAAATAAATACATTTTAGATAGGCTGTAATTTCATTACTCAAGCCCATATTATAACAATAGTTCAGATAAGTGAAACATGTATATTTCTGATAAGTCAAAAGTATATTTGGGCATTTTTATCAAAATGTCTAATGTATGTCTATGTTAGTAGACATTTTGATAAAAATGCCCATTTACCTATACTATTTACTATATTCCTGTTATGTAAAAAGTATATTTTTACAGGGAAAAGATGAGAAAATAATAATAAATAATGAGAAAAAAATAATACATCGTGGTAATCTGAGGACTTTGATTGGGATTTGAACATTAATAATGCACCATTTATGAATCCATATTTTGTTCCCGCATGAGCGATTATCCAGCGACTCCCTGATGACTCTGAGACGAACATTCCTGGCTCCTCCTCACTCTGCCAACAACTTTTTGTATGATAAGTATTGTGTATATAGGTCTCATCTAAGTATACAACGGGTCGTTTTTCCACAGTGCGATTTATTCGTATTTTATCCAAATATTTTGCACGCCATGCGGTAATGTCGTGACGTTCCATAAGTAGTTTGCGTCTGGATTGACATCGCTTGTACTTGAAACCAATCCTATTTAATATCCTGTGCAATGTTGTGATGCTTCCCTGAAAATTGATGTCTTCTCTCAGAGCTGCCCGTAATTTAGCCAAAGTTGGTAATTCTTTATGCACAACGTAAAAACTGTGAATTTTTTGCCGGATAGCGCACAAATCGAACCCGTCTAAGTCGAACTTTTTCGGATGCGGGCGACTCTTCCCCGGGGTGACAATTTTTTTCGAAGTACTCGCCGCTGTTATACCTTCTTTTGTAATTCTTGTTACAGTTTTCTCTGACACACCTGCAATTAAATAATGAACAATTACAAATAATAGTAACTTTAAGTTTATAATGCTTATGTACTATGTAATATATGTTTTAATTTCAGTTACCTAGTTCCATTATATTATGTATTTGTTCAATTTTGTCGCAAAAATGAATTTATATCATAAAAGTCCCATCAATACAGCAAAAAATTATTATATGGCAACTCTAAAAAGTACCTGTTATGGCGGCAACTCTCTTCCGAACATTGTTTATAGACCGATCAATCGAGCATGACGGATAGGTGTTTTATCAAATAAATGCCAACCACGATATCTCAGAATAATGGTCTTCGTTATGATGTTTAGAAATAACGTATCTAAATTCCAATAGCTAGTTTTTTCTTTTTTTTTTTTTATGAGCTGCTCAAGGACCGAAAAACTTGTTTTTGCTTCTATGAAATTTCCCTTACATTTTATAAAGAAATGTCTTATACAAAAGTTGTAGGCATTTTAAATATCTACAAAATGAGGCCTGTTGCGTTAAAATTCATTTCGGATTTTTTTTATAAATTACAAAAAACAGTTCAAAATCGCTGTTTTTTGTTTGATTGTTTAAACAAACAGTTTGTAATGTAGACATCTGAAAATTTTATGGACTATTGTTTATGACGTATAGTATATGTAGTTTTTTTTTTGAATTTTTTGGTTGCATATTTTTAGCAAAAATCCATTTGTTTATTAAAAAATCACTTTTTTGCAAATTAATTTCTACAACTTTTGCAAGTCGTTGAATGTTCTACCTGGGCTCATTTTCTTTCTTAAGAGTTGTACTTTCAGTTTGGTTTTATGGCTTATTGATTCTTCCAACAGGGACCTCGCAAAATTGATTGCAAAAAAGTGCTTACCTGCAAAATGGAATAACTCAACAAATAACAATTAAGGCGTTCAAACGTCATTTGCGATAAAAACAAATACGTTATCTGATTTTATCTCGTCGAGCTACCCCAAATCGATTGGTTATAACTTTTTGTGTGACCACGGGAACCCGAGATATCAACATTTTTTCCAGCTCGCACGATTTGAAACGTCCGTGCTCATTTCTCATTTCATTCCATTTTGCAGGTAAGCACTTTTTTGCAATCAATTTTGCGAGGTCCCTGTTGGAAGAATCAATAAGCCATAAAACCAAACTGAAAGTACAACTCTTAAGAAAGAAAATGAGCCCAGGTAGAACATTCAACGACTTGCAAAAGTTGTAGAAATTAATTTGCAAAAAAGTGATTTTTTAATAAACAAATGGATTTTTGCTAAAAATATGCAACCAAAAAATTCAAAAAAAAAACTACATATACTATACGTCATAAACAATAGTCCATAAAATTTTCAGATGTCTACATTACAAACTGTTTGTTTAAACAATCAAACAAAAAACAGCGATTTTGAACTGTTTTTTGTAATTTATAAAAAAAATCCGAAATGAATTTTAACGCAACAGGCCTCATTTTGTAGATATTTAAAATGCCTACAACTTTTGTATAAGACATTTCTTTATAAAATGTAAGGGAAATTTCATAGAAGCAAAAACAAGTTTTTCGGTCCTTGAGCAGCTCATAAAAAAAAAAAAAGAAAAAACTAGCTATTGGAATTTAGATACGTTATTTCTAAACATCATAACGAAGACCATTATTCTGAGATATCATGGTTGGCATTTATTTGATGCGAAACCCCCCTATTAATTGGTCTATTAGTGGTATTAAAACACCTTGGTTCTTTTGTTCCGCTTCACAGAACTCTTTCACCTTCAATATCATATCTCGAGCCGAACTTTTTACAACTTTTGGCATTGTAAACAATCTTTAAAATGCACTAAGCTAGTTAAAAACTCACAAAAATCTACCACAACAAACGCACTTGATAACATCGACGAACGACAACATGACCGACCTGTCAAATTTAGTTCCAAAAATCACCGCGGGACTTCTTTCATGAAAAGGACTATACGACAAATACGCAAAGAGTAATATATTATAATTTAATATATGACCCATGGGCAGTGTTGCCAATTTAGCCCTTTTTACGGGTTTTCAGCCCCTCAAATAATTTTTTAGCATCTAGCCCAATTTCTAGCCCCAAAATCATTTTCCGCTATCTTGAAAAAAAAGGGATAAATTCAGGTTTTCCACGAAGTTTTTGATGCAATACTTCTAGAGCGTCTGACGACCTTTTTTTTTTTTTCGCCGTCACCTCTGATTAGAGATGGGTAACTAGCTGAAATTTCAATAGCCTAGCTAGCCGGCTATTTATAGTTGGATAGCCAGCTAGCTAGCCAGCTATTTTGGCTACTTGGCTATTGAACAATAACCGATAACGACTAGCGCCACTAGTGGCGCGACGGCGTAGCTACTAACTAAGTAGGTACTTAGCTATAGATAGCTGATAATCACTTGAATAACGATCAAGTGCCCGGCGATTCGAGTTCGATACTCACCGTGGCAAAAAGTGTAAATGTTTATAATAAGTTGGTAATGTCATGATTTCGTTTTTCATTTCATTTTTATTTTATTTTACAATCTTTTGAAAAGAAATGATTTCTCGTAGCTCGTACGTATTATTATTATATGAAAACGAAAATCTACAATAGCGTCATCTCTGTTTATAGGTATGAACTACTTGAAAGAACTTTACACAGTACATCGACTCGGACTTTAGTTGTAGTCAAGAAAATCACAGATGTCGCGCAGCTCCTGATATTTAAAACGATTTAAACCAAATTTTCAACTCAAATATGTTTAAAATCGTATAGTTAGTATGAAATTTAATATAATCTAGCTAGATACGCGGGTCGCGGTGGCGTGTCAAGCCATGTTCAAGCTGACACAACTGGCGAGTAGCACCGCGGCTCAGTGCGTAGGGCTTCCATTACGTTCTTACGTAATTATGCAAATACGTGATTACGGATAGATTTTAAAAACACACAAATACGTAACTGAAGATTTCAAATAAGTACTAATAACGTAAGTACCTATAGGATATTATTAATTAAAAAAATATTTTTTTTTCTGCCTATTATATGGGAAAAAGGCGTGAGTTTATGTGTGTATCATTTATTCTATATAAAATCATTTATTATAGTTTTAACTCCGACTTACAACTTAAAACGTTATGTGACAACACCAAAACTTTTTCAGTATAGATGCCCGAATTTCAGCAGCTTATAATTATTTATTATCAATAATGTCTAGGTAGGCTATATTTGTCCCAAACTGAGAAGTCCACTTGGTGACAGGACATTGGAGTTCATTATCATTTATGAGATCATATTATCAAGAACAGAGATAAAATAAATAAAACTTTGTTGATTGAGTCTATTCGTACGTAATTGATTTTAGTTTCGTTCGTTTAATCAGGCCTGGCGTAAGCAATGATAACTAATTAGCGCCATCTTGTATGCAATTCAATGAACTATTCGCCATCATCAAACACAGAGTTGCGTATCTATTTCGACTCACCGCGGCAATAAGTCTAAATGTTAATAATAAGTAGGTAATGTCATGATTTCATTTTTCATTTATTTTTTATTTTATTTTACAATCTTTTGAAAAGAAATTACTTCTCCTCGTAGCTCGTACGTATTATTATTATATGAAAACGAAAATCTACAATAGCGTCATCTCTGTTTAAACGTATGAACTATTTGAAAGAACTTTTACACAGTACATCGACTCAGACTTTAGTTGAAGGCAAGAAAATCACAGATGTCGCGCAGCTCCTCATATTTAAAACGATTTAAACTTAATTTTCGACTACAGTAGGTTTAAAATCGTATAGTGAGCCGCACACAGCTAAGCTTAGCTAACGGCTACTCTGGCTACCGAATAACCGAATAACCGAATAGCGGGGCGGCTGCCCGCAGCCCGCTGCAAAGCCACACCAAAACGTAGTAGTTTTAATATACTCTGTGGCGGGCGGCGGCTACTCGCTGTGCCGTAACTTGTCGCTGTCGGTTATTCTAGCTAGAGTAGCCAGCCAGTAGCCAATAGCTAGCTATCGTGTTGACGGATATCATAGCCGTGGCCAATGATATTATATGTATAAAAGAGGTAGATGGGTTACTAGCGCGCCGACGGCGAAGAGCGAAAGAGTAGTCAATTGACCACGCTTGCTCGCATTACTCGCAGTCGCTCTCTCAATACTCTGTGGATACGCACGCTTTTATTTTTGTCAGAAGTGCTGGAGATTTGACATACAGCGTTAAAATGCCTTCGTGTGTTATGCGTAAATGCACTAATTACTTACGTATAAAAAATAAAATTCATGGAATAACATACCACAAGTAAGGAATCATGATTTATTGCATTTTATTTCATTTCAATAATTCTCTAACAAAATAAGTATGGCGGCATGACAGCGCGCCAGCTTGGCGCCAGCCGAACGTAAGGTACTTGTGACGCGAGCGACAAACACTAGCTGTCTTTTTCACTAAGTATTATGGTTTTAGTAATGCTATCCCTTTTACATAATTTAACAAGCGCTGATTGGTCGCAGTGTGTCGTAGCTGTTTTCGGAACAGATTTTTCATTTGATTTATAAGGGTATAACGTATCTTTAATAAACATCATTGGCCGTGGCTATTTTGTTAATAACCGCTAGTTCGCTAGTTATTGAAATAGCTACCCATCGCTACCTCTGATATTTATGCAATAGCCCCTATTTTCAATGTATTGGACGAATCTAGCCCTTTTTTAAACTGGGTTTAGCCCCTAAACCTGATACCGAGTTGGCAACACTGCCCATGGGGAACAAACAAACAAAGCATAAACTTCAACTTTTGAGAAACTAGTCGAAATAATACAAAAATAAAATAACTTAGAGAGATTGCAATATGATTGACTGCACATTTGTATATAGTTTGTAAATCATGAAGATTAACGAAAACACAAAAATCATTGGTCAAAACGTTGTTTTAGTGCCATACAAGGAATGCCATGTAGAAAAGTAAGTTTGGTTTTAATTTTCGTCTTGGTGTTGTTTTAAATTTTATAATAGTTTAGATGTGATGTATTCCTTTGTTCTTTGGAAAATAGAAAACTGAATACAACACACTAACAATCATAACCTAATAGATGTTAGGATGTTATAATAAATTTGAATAGCATGTAAGCATTCTATAATGTCCTTTTTAATTTACAGATACCACAATTGGATGAAGTCTGAGGAATTACAAAAACTGACAGGCTCAGAGCCTTTAACTCTGGAACAAGAATATGCAATGCAGCGCAAATGGAGTGAAGATGAAGACAGTAACTATAAAGTTCTAAGAGCATAACCAGATCTTAACAATCATAATATTTATATAGAGTGTGGATCGGTTTTTTTTTTCATATCGTGTTGACAAATGATTTCTGTTTTTCCAGAGTGCACTTTCATCATATTAGACAAAGCTGAATATGAATTTAGTAAGAATGAAGTAGGTAAGGCAGGTTGTTGTTTATGAATATAATGATACTTTTTTGTTTTGTGTAAACATCACAATTCTTTCACTATTACAGAGTCTATGGTTGGAGATACAAATATATTTATTATAGACAAAGATGAGAACCATGCAATTGGTGAAATTGAAATAATGATAGGTGAAGAATCAGCCCGAGGCAAAAAGTATGGCTGGGAAGCTGTGATTTTGATGATGCTGTATGGGATAAAATATATTGATTTACGTAGTTATGAGGCAAAAATATTATTAGGAAATTTAATTAGTATCAAAATGTTTGAAAAATTACAATTTAAAAAAATATCAATAAGTGAAGTATTTGAAGAAGTAACTATGGAAAAAATTGTAACTGAAGAATGGGTAGATTGGTTGGAACATCAATGTGATTGGCAAATAAAAACATATAGTACACAAACATACACAGGATGAAATTTTTCAAGTGTGCATGGATGGCAAAATACTAAACTATGAGGAAAAGGTTTTTATAAAATTTTTATAAAAAAATTTGCTCTTTCTTAAAGTTTGCCGTAAGTCATTACTTCCCAGAATTTGATCCTTGTTAGCATTACTATCAAATGGTGTAATAATACAGGTGCATTTTTTCAAAATCAACGGGTTCGATTCCTGGCCTGAAATTTTGATTTTTCGTATGTTACTGCTTCCCAGAATTCGATCCTTGTTAGCGATACTCGAGTGGTGTAATAATACAGGATGTGTTTTTTTTTCAAAATCAATAGGTTCGATTTCTGACTAGAAATATTGATTTTTCAAAAATGTAATGATGCGGTTATAGTTTCAATCAAAATCGGCCCCAAAACTCAGAGCATTTTTCGCTATTGCTGGTAGTGACGGATATTTTCATCCACGCACATTTGAAAAAAAAATCATCTGTATAGACTACTACCTCTAATGTAACACAGTAAGAAAATCATTGCAATATTTTTTTACATATTAAATCTAATGCACTTGTAAAGATGGTTTGAATAAAAGTACATTACTGTTTGTTTGCCTTTAATTTGTGTGTCACAACTGGTGTGAATGCGATGCAGACTTTAAAGACTGCTACTGGTTCATGCGGGCGTTTTATAAAGTGGACTGTAGAATGCGTTGGGAGGAAGAAAGTCAAGGGTTATTTGGAGGGTTGGCAAGCACACTAACCTGGTTGCAGGACTCGACTGGTACTCGTATTAGCAACGACGGCTAGGCGGCTGCTCCAATGTCTCCAATCTTCTTTCTTCTTGACTTCTTATTGGTTATTATGCCGTATTTGTATGGATTAGGTTTACTATTACACTTCACAGTAATATCACTTGCTATATGAGAGTTATTTAGCGGGCGCGGTGATGCGGTTGTTATAAAATATGCGGATTAGTTCATTACATTCGATAATGAGCGCGAGTTGCATTCGATGTTGGCGGGAGACTTCTTTACGACTGTCTAAACCTCGGCGGTGTGCGAGTGAATCCGCTATATAAGAGTGCGCTTGCCAGAAAGAGAGGGAGGATAGGAAATTAAATAGAGAAAGAATGGATTGCCGCGCTTTCATAGAAGATATAATAATTTTGGCGGGAACAGCGGGAGCAGGCAAATGCATCCACAGAGTAATGCCATTATTGGCGCGAACATCCCCCCGGCCTTGAGGTCTCCTCAACCGGCAAATAAAGATGTATATAAACATAAATATACATAGCGGAGTCAATATCATGAAATAAGAATGATGCGATTGCGGAAAAGCGATGCGATATAAATACTTTACTAAAATAGCGTGATATTATAAACTTAAAAGTATCTAAAATAATATATGTATAATATTTAAAATATATATAAGGTTAAGGTGCGAGTTATTGTGTGGGTAGAGGGCAGTCTAACGACTGGGCGTTGCAGAGTAGAGCTCTTAGTTTTCACTTGTGCAACGCGCACCACACCGTCTCTACCGGGAAACAGTTCAGTGACAACGCCTAGCGGCCACTGTAGCGGTGGAATGTTATCCATGTCAATGAGAACGATTGTTCCCACTGAAATAGGCGTGGAATGTTTGTTCCATTTTTCCCTCGTTTGAAGGGTGTGTAAATATTCAGATCTAAAACGTTTCCAGAACGACTGAATTAGAGAATCAAGTAAAGAAAAGCGTGATAATAGATGAGTGCGTTCTTTACTTAGATCCGCGGCGGGTAAATGTTCTAGCGGTTTTAATGTAAGGAAATGTGCGGGTGTAAGTGCAGTAGGCTCCGATGGATCGCTACTTAACACATAGAGCGGGCGTGAGTTTAAGATACACTCGATCTGAATAAGGACAGTAAGCAACTCCTCGTATGTAAGAATTTGCTTGCCTTTTACGCGAAATAAGTGCGTTTTAACTATTTTTATATTGGACTCCCAAACTCCGCGCATTTGGCGGATTGAGTTTCCAAGTAATGCGGTTATCAGTAAGGACCTGATTAAATAATTTAAAATAATCGTCAGATTGTAAAAATGTATGTAGTTCGTTTAAGTATGAACGCGAGGCAATAAAATTAGTTGCGTTGTCGCTATGCGTTTGTGCCGAAAGCAAACGTTGCACTTGTGAACGCGCAATATTTTTCGTGTAGAGCAGCGAGTAAGTACTGCGGGCAAGCGTGAAAGTTTTTAAAATGATAATGATCAATTAAAGGTCTATAATATGCCCATTCTTCGGTAATAATATTGGATGCTTGTGCGAATCTGACAATGACGAATATTGTAAACGTCCACCCACACGGAGTAGATCGTCCGCGAAAAAAGGGTATAATTTGCGTAATGCGGAAGAGCAAGGTAAGCCCTTAAATATATACAGAAATATACAGAAGCATATTTTTTGATATCTTCAGAAAAAGCGATATTTTGTACGACTTAATTATGGTAGTTTCAGCGTGTTCCAAGTCAGAAGCGGTTATCATTTTATTGCGTGATAATTTATTTATAAATTTTAATACGTAAGCTACCGATCGGATATACTTACTCCATTTTGAAAATTTCAAACTAAGCGTGATAAGAGGATGTTCTTGAATATTGCTAACGGTATGAGAAACAGTTTTTTGTTCTGGTAAATTTGTAGAATGAGAAGATAACTGTTTTATTGGCCACTCACTACTAGGTAGTGTAATCCACGCGGGACCATTGAGCCAAAGATCACAATTTATTATTTGCGACGGTAATAGTCCGCGGGAAATATGGTCAGCGGGGTTTTTTGATCCTGCGATATGATAAAATTGATCAGATGATAAAGAAGACTGTATCTGCGAAATACGGTTAGCAACGAAGGTGTTAAATCGGTGCGGTGAAGAGCACGCCCAACAGAGTGCGACTTCAGAATCCGAGAACGCGTAAATTTTATCAATCGGATGTCTCGCGGATAGTGTATCATAAACGGTACTTACTAATTTAGCGAGTAACACTAAGGCGCATAACTCGAGTCTAGGCAACGTAACCGTTTTTAAGGAAGACACCCTTGACTTGGAACAGAGCAGCGTGACTACCGGTGGGTCGTCACCATTAACTACGTGCGAGTAAATCACGCAGCCGTATGCCTTTTCACTGGCATCAGCGAACGCGAGTAGCGAGTTTTTATCAATTCTAAAACATCGTACAAGTGAGCGGTTGCGGATAAGATTGCACGTTTAGTGCATGCGAGCGGCGGCGGACACGAGAAAACAAAACTATCGTTAGCTTGATATTTACTTTGATATTAGCTTGATAGCGATGCGATAATATTTTAAAAATATTAATGTCATCAAAGGAAACGGTTTCCAGTTGACGATGCGTTGCGGGAATATGTTGTAATAGTTCTGAACTATTACTTGTCCACTTAACTAACTCAAATCTACCACGATGGAACATTTGAATCAGTTGAGTGGCTATGTCGACAGCGATGTCAACATAGGGTGCGGAGGATGCGAGGTCGTCTATATAAATGTATCTCTGGACCACCGATGCGGCCAGAGTGGTTGTCAGTCTCCGCTTCTCCTAAAATTATATAACCGAGTGAGGTTTCAATGGCACTAGGAGATTGCGAACTAATTATTTTATCAGATAATAAAATTTTTAAATAAGTATTGACGCCTAATAAGACGTCAATATCACCAGGCTGGTGAAATGAATCGTCGGCTAAGCGTATTTTATTTATGAAATTTATATTAGAAATATCTATGGTTGATTCGGGTAATTGTCCCGTTAACGTGGGTACTACTAGCGGTTTAATTTGATACATCTTGTTATCATCAAAGCGGGAAGTAAATTGTAAGGAAGTGACACCTAAAATCTTTTGCGATATTCCACCGATTCCGTGCACCTCATTGAAGGGAGTTTTATTAGAAATCGGTAAAGATAAGCGTTTGCAACAATCCTTTGTTATATAATCACTTTGTGACCCTGGGTCCATTAAACAACGAAGAAAATGTTCGTGGCCATATTTATTTACTATTTTAATTTTTGCGGTTCCTAATAATGTCGTAAAACAATGAGGCTTATTTAATAATTCGCGCGACACATTGCAAGACGAAGACGCGTTTTGTCCCTCTTGCTTGTCTGTCGAAGAAAAATCGACCTCATTGTTATCGCATGAAGGGTTGCTAAGGAAAAGCGGGCGAGTCGACGTATTTCGTACCGTAGAATCTTCGACTTTATTAGTATTATGCGGAGCGTCGTTATCAGAACGAGAGCGGTTAAATGAATTTTGCGTATTTTTCGTGAGCGATGAATCGATTTTATTTGTATTATTATTAATGAAAATATGAAGTAAAGTATGATGCGAGCGGGAGCAATGTTTGCATTTGCGTTGCGATTTACACATCGATAATGCGTGTTTATTACTTAAACAATTAGTACAACATTTATTTTGTTTTATAAAATTATATTTATCGTGAGTAGTGAGTTTTAAGAAATGCGGACAGACATATAAATGATCATGCTCCTTTGATTTGCATAGAATGCATGAACGCGATGAATCAGTATTAATAAATGTTTTACTAATAAATTTACTAGGTGCGGGAATAAATTTAATATTACTTTTATTATTATCACCAGACGACGTATGCGGACTATGCGGTGAAGGAAATGTATGGCACAAAGCCCTATTTTGTTCGAATAAAAATTGAATCAAATCAGAATATTTTGGTATGTTAACTTTGCGGCACGACATTTCAAAGGCTTTCACAGTCTCGGTATCTAATTTTCTAAGCGCTATATTTAAAAAGAGAAAATCAGATATGTCATCAATTTTAAGTTGCTTAAGAGCATTAATAGAAGCGTCGAACTTGTCCATAAATTTATGATAACCAGCGGGCGTATTAGCGTTAACATTTTTTATTTCCAACAGCTGATTTATGTAAGTAGTAGCGAGTGCACGCTCGTCATTGTATCTGTGGATAAGTGCGTTCCAGATCACTGAATAGTTTTCAGCTGTAGGGATAAGGCCTGCGCAGACAGATAATGCTTTGTCTGATAACTTACTGACTAAATAGTACACCCGTTCAGCGTCTGTTAACTGATGGTTTTCATGGACTAGCGTTTTAAATTGTTGGTAGAACATAGACCAGTGTCGTATGTCTCCATTAAAAGTTAATAATTCCATAGGCGGGAGCGAGGGCTTAAACTTAGCGGGTAAATTGTTATCTAAATTCAAAGATGAATGCGGAGCGGATAATTTTGAAACCTTGCTTTTAACGCGGCTGTACAAGTCATGAAAAGAATTTAAAGGTTGGAAATCTACTTCCGCGTCTGGATTTACCCTTAAATTCTTAATATTAAATTCTTCCAAAGTGTCCTTGAACTCATCGCGTAAGTATTCAAGGTCAGCCGCGGTATCAAGCAAAGAATTCTGCGAGTCAGCGTCCAATGCACTGATTGACAAATCATAGATTGATTGCATGCGTGAAAATATGGAATTACGTTTAGCGATTAATATTTTTAAACTAATTTCGTCGTCTGAAATCGTCTTAGCGTCATGATATTTGGCTTTAGTAGTCATTTTGTAAACAAAGTTACGTTATGCGTTAGTAAAAATTATGCGAGGATAAGTACAAAAATATTATGCGAGCAATGAACGAGTTGTAATTACGATTTGTCGTAAATACAAAAATGGTGTATTACTAAATGCGAAATATGGAATGCGTTTAAGTATAATTTATCGATATTAGATATAGAAAGTTACACAATAATGAAATACAATAGTAAAAGCGGTGCGGTGCGTTTTGCAAATGAAATTAAATAAATATGTATAGTAAGCCGTGAATGTATAATATGTAATGCGAGCGGAATATACTACACACATAAATTTATTTGCAAAAAGTAATAGAAATATAATAGGATACTAATCCGGTTGATGACCAATTTTATACGGCTCGAAGTGACCAAAACTTTTGGTGTGAATGCGATGCAGACTTTAAAGACTGCTACTGGTTCATGCGGGCGTTTTATAAAGTGGACTGTAGAATGCGTTGGGAGGAAGAAAGTCAAGGGTTATTTGGAGGGTTGGCAAGCACACTAACCTGGTTGCAGGACTCGACTGGTACTCGTATTAGCAACGACGGCTAGGCGGCTGCTCCAATGTCTCCAATCTTCTTTCTTCTTGACTTCTTATTGGTTATTATGCCGTATTTGTATGGATTAGGTTTACTATTACACTTCACAGTAATATCACTTGCTATATGAGAGTTATTTAGCGGGCGCGGTGATGCGGTTGTTATAAAATATGCGGATTAGTTCATTACATTCGATAATGAGCGCGAGTTGCATTCGATGTTGGCGGGAGACTTCTTTACGACTGTCTAAACCTCGGCGGTGTGCGAGTGAATCCGCTATATAAGAGTGCGCTTGCCAGAAAGAGAGGGAGGATAGGAAATTAAATAGAGAAAGAATGGATTGCCGCGCTTTCATAGAAGATATAATAATTTTGGCGGGAACAGCGGGAGCAGGCAAATGCATCCACAGAGTAATGCCATTATTGGCGCGAACAACAACAAACAAAAACAAAATACCTAGATTCGATTGGTTTACTGCATTACTGTCATCTATTATTCATTTGGGCAAGTTATCATCAGGGCTTTGCCACCTTATCAATGCGTAGGGTTATAAACGGAATATAATAATATAATATACGCAATCCAATTTAATCTTTATGAGAAGTACTTTGAGGTTGTTCTTTTCACAATTCTAATTAGGCTGTGTCACTAAGTCGTCGTACATTATCTGTAGTAAAATTATCTATGATTGTGATTAGTGTCAATGTCAAGTGTTATTTATGTCTGCCTGCATGTCATGTCATTGATTCATTTTTATTTCCATTGTTTGCAGACTGCAGTGTTCTTTTCTAAATATTTTCGAGTTGGATTTTATAATTCGTGTGTAAAAGACATAATAAACAAACAAATGGCTGTAATTTTAACTTTAGTACTCCATATAACATTACTAGTGGCTAATATTTTCTGTCTTAATGACGTCGAAGTTAAAACTGAGGAAGACGTCGGCGTTAAGTACGCGAATAGATGCGAAGTTTGCAAAATTCTTGCAACAGAATTACAAAGTAGATTAGAGGAGACCGGCAAAGTGAATGACGTGATTGAAATAGGATACTCCCTTGACGACGTGCAGCCTAAGAAAAAAACTAAGTACAAGAAGTCTGAACTCAGGCTTATAGAGTCCATAGATGGTGTGTGTGAGAAAATTTTAGAATACAATATTCACAAAGAAAGAGAGGACAGCACAAGGTTTGCGAAAGGCATGAGTCAGACATTCAAAACTCTTCATGGATTAGTTGACAAAGGAGTGAAAGTAGACCTCGGCATCCCGTTAGAGTTGTGGGATAAACCATCAGCTGAGATCACTCACATGAAGACTCAGTGTGAGAGTTTGTTGGAAGAGAATGAGGAGTTGATTGAGGATTGGTATTGGAACTTCCAAGATGAGGTTCCTCTGAAGTTCCACCTTTGTAGTAAACATGCACTCCGAGGTCTAGATGATTCCTGTCTGTTTGAGGATGTAAAAGCTGTTACTAATGATAAGGGAGAAACGGAAAAAGGAAGTGATGATAAGGATGAGTTGTGATTGTGACTGGGTGGACTATAATGAAATGTGTTCAGCATCCATATAACTATTTTAAAAGTGAACTTTTTTATATAATTAGTTAACTTATGCATTTATGTAGAAGTATGTAGTTATAAGACATAATTATGATCTTTATTTTGGTAATAAAATTTCTTTTATTCTATCATGAACTTGGATTAACTATGTTTGCAAGTTAGGTCTGAGATGATTTTGCTGATTTAAAAAATTGTAGGAGGAGAGTTCGAGAGGCTATGATAAATTCAACATGGATCAACCTCTAAATTCTTTAACAGTAAGAGTATATTCGTGTTGAATATAATTGTAAGATTACAATAAAAATATTATTGTAACAAAATGGTCAAATGTGCAGCAAGCTTTTGTTAAATACCTGTATTCACTATTTGTTTTATTTATAATAATTTTTTACTTTTTTATTTAATAGTAAATAAAAATGCAAGTTATAGAAAAATAAACATCAAGAGTACATAAATTACATAGTCTATAATTTACTAGTGGATACCCAGCGTGTTCCATTACGCTAAAAAATTTCTGATGAGAATGACAGATCAGTTTTTTATTGTTGGTGTTGACGTTGATGCACCATCTTTCCATATTATCGGCAAATTATTGTATGGATAAAGTGGAAAATCGACTTTATCAATAGACCAAATGTGCCGAATGCATGCATGGTCTCAAACCACCTTCGGATTATTGCCTTTCAAATGAAACCATTACAACATGAAACCATACAAACATTTTTTGTGTTTTATATATATGTATACAAACCATACATGTAATAAAAATAACCGATTGATGTCAGTTTGTTACCGCTTATCCCTGAAATGGCTTAACTGATTTGGCTGCTCAACATAAGCAGGAATAAAAAAGAAAGGTCAATTTAATTTATCCTGCCTCAAGTTTATTAGACTACTGCTATTACACCCTTTTAGAAGAAAAAAGGTTGACAATCTATGTCATTAATGTGTTAGTAAGTAGGTCATTAAAGTTACAATCACTTAATACAAGTTACCATCGAATCCACGTCGTGTAAGTAAATCGTGCGACATAAATTGAAGCGTCAGGCAGTGTCTGGGCTTTCACTGGGTTGATAGGAAGTCGTCAATTTAAAATATAGTTATATTTAAAGGTTCCGTACCAAAGGGTTCCTCAGGGATAGGTTCCGTACCAAAGGGTTCCTCAGGGATATGGGATGAAACCTAAAGGAAATATAAAAATAAAAACTCTTAGTATGAAGCACCTTTTTAATTAACCGTCAAAAAGTACTATACAAATAATATCTGTGATAAATGTATGCACCTAGTGCATGCGCTGTATTTACGGTGCTAACAAAATCTAGGCGACTGTAGTCCCCATAATGAGAAAAATTACATAAAAATATAAATAATAGTATACAGTAAAACTACAATAATTAAATACATTCACTCTGTTGTATTCAAACATCACACATTCATAATTAAGCCGCGACATACTCTATAATAATTTAATTTAATTAATTAATAGTACAGCTCGAACAAAATGCTCTCGAGTCAGTGTGAACTGCTTCGATGTGATTGGACGATGTACATTGTATAAGAATACCATTGAGGTATAATGTACTGGATACAGAGCAGACACAACACAGAGAACTCCGTTGCATTCCGAGTCGTAAACGAACCTCGACTCACATAGCAAGCATTACTCTGAGTAAAAGTGACTAACACTTGTATGTACATTTTCTTAATGACTGCTCTAGTATATAATATCTCAATGTGGAATACTATGCGTATAGTTCCGGGTAGTGTGGGGTCCTATGGGTAGGGGGTGGTGTCCTGGTAGTCATCGTCGCTGTCGGAGCCGTCGTCGGTCAGCTGGCGTTGTGCGGCCTCTTCCGGCTCCCCAACGCCTTCAGAGCTCGATGCATCTGGTACAATGAAAATACTTCATATAACAACCTACATTTTTATACATCGTAACATTTACGGGAATTGAATCGCACCAATGCAAACGAGTATTCACGATCTCTGTAGTGAATACGTGATTACTTACGCCCCAAAGAGTCACTAACGGTTACTTTAATTGCTCCTTAGTAAATAATCACCATACAAATTCTATATTAAGGAGCGCTTTACGATTTAAGTAACTGTTAGTGACTCTGAGTTGGGGCGTTACCCGTTTGCATTTAAAATGTTCAGGGTCGACGATATTGTAAGAAATTACGGATTATAACAACGTTACGATGTTATGACGCAACGTAAGAACCAAACATGTAAATGTTTATATTAGGTACTACAGAATACACTACACTACAAGTACTATGTGACTTGATCTAGAATATTTCGTCTAAAAACTACGAATAACAATAATTTTAAAATTACCAGAACTACAATTATCTAAAAGCAAATCAAATACATGATTACAAAGTGCCTAAGTATGCTTCTACTGTGCGCGTGCGATTGCATTGGCGGTTATGATATAAGTACAGTGTATGTAAATGTATTGATAATGCAGCTTCGGTTCAGAATTAATGATAATATTCTATTTAAAACAGGATAGTTCGTTTTGTATATCCAAAAGTAACAATAATTTGAAAAATATAATATATTTCAAAAACAAGAGATTTCTTGGTTTCGAGTGACATATTTACAAGTATTAAAAGGTACAATAACCTAATACAAATCTTCATGAAAGCAACATTCATTCTGAATAATTATTTGCTTGGAAAATTCTTGGACAAAATGGTAAATCAAGGGCAACTGTAATATGTACTTGAATATCCTGACTACTTGTTTTGGCCATGAAAGTACAAAAATTACCGTTAATACAAGGTTAATTATTAATATTAATAAAAAAAATATCTTTAATTCCGACCATGATTCCGAAGTTGATGCAATATATAGCAATACTCCTGAGTCCTGTCAGTGTCAGCTGTCAACTGTCAATGTCAGTGCGAGTGATGGCGCTAGTGCGGCTAGTGCTAGTACAAGCGGCATAGTTACCCATTTACCTGCGTGCGGGTCCCACTGCTCGTAGCGCCGCGACTTGGGCGGCGGCGGGGAGGAAGAGCCCCTGCAACTGTACAATATTGATATTGTTAACGCCTGAACCGAACTGAGATATTAAGAACGGTCTTTTTTTCCTCTACATTACTCAATCCGAAACCTAGGAGATATCAGGTACAGAGCAGACGAGTTAGTTTTTTATAATATATAAATTTTATGTTAAGTGGCACTGAAATCGCGGCAGTTAAGCATGGAAAGTGTTAAAAATAACGGCATTAACGCGTTGCCATCGGAAAGGAAGCGGGGAACCCGCATTATCTCTGGCACAC
This sequence comes from Thymelicus lineola, assembly GCA_963932265.1. Classification (NCBI taxonomy): domain Eukaryota; kingdom Metazoa; phylum Arthropoda; class Insecta; order Lepidoptera; family Hesperiidae; genus Thymelicus; species Thymelicus lineola. The sequence continues at coordinate 14,030,975 of OZ010685.1, forward strand.
TGACAGTACGACCGAAACACGTAAAATTAATTTCGCGATTGATCTTACAAGGAGGATAGTAAGCGAAACGAGTGTACAGGCTGAATTTTCAAGTGGGCGTGGATGGCCAAATTCTAAACTACGAGGAATAACGAAAAGCTGTCAAAGCAGTCTTGAAGCCGATTTTGATGAAACTAAAACTGCATCATTAGATTTTTGAAAAATTAATATTCCTGGCCAGTAATCGAATCTGTTGATTTGAAAAAACCTCACCCTGTATTATTACACCATTCGATAGTGTTCCCAACAAGGATCAATTCATAGTTTCGGATTTGACCACACACGCCCACATGAATAATTCACCCTATATACTCTACCACCATGCATTAGTACCGTGGATTATAAACTGAATAGTACAAAAAGCAACTACATACTTTGAACACAAGGCAATGTCTGTGAGTGAGGATCTATTCAGCAGTGTGTATAATGAGCAGGAAATGTTAGCTTGTTTTGTAAAAAAAAATTGCATGCGTCTATTTCCCTAGCAGAATGACGACAAAACCAACCTAAGGTCCGGCTCGTGGTCATCTCCGTTCTCGCTGGGCGGCGGGGACGCGTGCGGTGACGGCGGCTGGCTCAGCGCCTGCAGCAGCCGCCCCTTGGACTCCGCCCAGATGCTGCCCAGCCGCCCGTCCGGCCCGAACAGCAGCAGGAACGCATCGATCAGCTCGCGCGACTTTTCCTCCCACTTGGTCAGGATGTCCACTCGCTTTTCGCCTATGTTTGTCATTACCTGGAATAACGGATTATTTTTCGTGTCATTCACATGTATTTTTGTGAAAGAAAATGATAGAAAATATCATTTGGGGCAAGGAGAATTTTGATTAAAATTTTATTTTGGTTACTGATTATGACGGCTACTTTTTTTATAATTTTGAAAAGCACGTAAGTTATCTTTGATGGTCCTTCGAGCCGGATCTGAACCCACGGCCCATGGATTAAACAATAAAATTCAAATGACAAATGACAACTTTATGGATTCAAAATTGTTCAGTCAAAAAAAAATTGTAAAGGGCTGTACTGATATCAGTCTGTAGGTTTTGGTCCCAAAAGGTATGATTGCTTTGTTTACTAAATAAATAGTCAAATAATTGGGAAAAATATTTACTCATCATATTTTGTCTGACAATCAAGCAATCACTCTTAATCATGCACAAATGACTTTACCAGAAGACTTGAATAAGAATAAAATACCACAAGGCTTGTCAGTTACGATAAATAACGTAAGCGTAACCTGTAATTAAACAGAATCAGTACGCAAATTACTTCGTCATTGTTGCGTAAGAGTTAGATTGTCGGCACGAGACGAGCGCGTGCGTCGCTTGACATCCTCTACTATCGCAATACTTACTATTCCATTGAAATTTCAATTGTTAGTCACTTGCTAGCGTAATATATTTTGTACAAGATTGCAAATTAACATTGACGTGTCGAAATCTTATCTATCACGTGTTCTGATAAGCTTGTCAAAATAAGACAAGGTTAGTAAGGTAAGGATGCCGATTTAAATTGATAACTATATGGGCGGGGCTGATAGATGTTTCCTAAAAGATGGAAACTCTAAGATTTATTTTTAAAATATAATTATTTAAGTATGTATGGTACATTAAAAAACAAGGCTAAACTATACTTGACTATATTCTCGTTGTCATCAAATTATTAGGATTAGTGTTATTTTTTCAATGCTTTTTTAACTATATTCGAAATGCAAAGATTTCCACCTTAGAACTTTGTGTAGTGTAGTTAGTATAATACATAATATAACCAATATATAAAATAATAAAAATATATTATTAAAAAAAACTATCAAAAAGAAAAAATAACATTTAATACAATTATTTTATAGAAAGTTCTATTTCTTATTAATTCACACGAGACTCCAGGTTTAATGTATTACTGTCAAGCGTCAAAAAGTGGCATTTTACTTTAAATTGTACAGGAAAGTGATAATGACCTCGGAGTTGCAAATTGGCATACTTCACACTACTTTGGAGATTGTTAATAAAACACTCAAGAAGGCGGTAGTAACATTTTTGTGGTTTGTATCTACAGTTAATAGCCACACCCCACACATCTGTTTTTCTGCCTTGTTTTCCACAATAGAACACATTTTTGAGTGAAAGTATTTTAGAATATGGAAATAATATTTATTACTCCCACTTGTATATATAAATAAAATTAATTGAACTTGTATTTATTTTGGCGCATTTAAGATAACATTTCAGAGTGTATTTTTGGCGTGAGAAGGAAATTGTGCGTGGCTAATGTAACACAACATTAATTTAAGAATTCAATTAGGATATGAAAATGAGTTAAGATTTTTTAATGGTGTACCAGATAAAAAAATGGGAAATAATTGCCGCTCGCATTGTCATTGACAATGCTCATATCATTGGATTCATAGACATAAATGCTCCAAGATAACTCCAGATAAAATTTAAAAAATTGTCGTGTTTATACTTGTTATTTCGCATTACTACGTAACAAGATTCTTATCATTAGTACTGTTTGCCATTATGAAAACTTTAATGTTTTATTTTCTACCAATTAAAAAAGAGTAATTATTCAAAGAAAAACCCTTACACCCATAATTTAAGAGCAAAAAGACCAACTGACCTTCTTCCCCTTATCCTTGAGCTCGTCCATTTTGTTCTGCAGCCGGAACTTCTTCTCGTTGAGGAAGGACACGTTGAGCTCCTTGGCGGAGTACCCCCGCGCGAGGTTCCGCCGCACGTAGATGTCATAGTCACGCACTATCCGCGCCACTATATCTGACGTTGATACGCCTGGAAAACATAAAGCCACTTATAAATAATGATGAAATCTATTAACATAAGAAAAAGTCATTTCCAACCTGCTCAATTGTTTCGAAATTTATTGTAATTCTATCAAATGCATAAGTTTTTGAAGTACCAAAAAAGAGCTCGATTATAAATTGCTATTTTTTATATTAATAGCCGAAAAACTAAGATACCAATGATTGACACTAGCCACTTATAAAGTGCTCAACGCCATCAAATAGATCTAAGGCATGTACAATCCGTCGCCGATCTGTAATGAGGCGGAAAACCGCAAAATTTACAACATTTATTTTAAAACATAGGTATAAATTCGAAAAACATCTATATATTGCAATTTAATAAAAAAAATATCATTTTTACAAGTCTTGTGCAGAGAATGTGCGTGTGAAAGGGCAACTTGCTTCCGCGTCATATAAAATGAAACGTCACGTCAATTATGTATGTAGGACGCAGCTGTTGACATTGAAAAGTAAAAGAGTTGGTGCCATTACGGCTTCAAACTTGTTTTGTCGCCCATAAATACCACTCTAAATATTGATGAGCTCTAATACAAATTGGTGCTGTTTGAGCTTATAATAGTGAACTTGTCAGGTAATATGGGAATTATAAAAGGCAAAACCTGGAAATGGCAGAGATAAAAGTTGTAAAGAACGTTTCACCGGTTCACTTCATTCTTCATTTAACATTGCATATTTGCAAACATATCGCTCACCTAGTAACATAATGGCACATCTGCAAAAAATGTGAAATTGAGTTTATATGGTATACGTGTTTAAGTGTCTAATCTACATAGTGGTAAATATAGTACTAATGTCTATACTAGTAACCAAATCCATACAAAAATGTAAACAGAATCCATAAATTAATTTTAAACATTTTTATAAAATTTTTGAACCTTGTTTCAGTAAAATATGACAAACGTGGATGTGCCGTTTTATTACTGGGTGAGCGATATATGTCCAGGCTCATTGCACTTTAAAGTTGTTGTTAAGCTTTTCAAATTTTGATGAGTGATAAGAACACTGATCACAGAACAAGACACTAAAAAGATCTAAGTATGGTTTGAACCATAATCACAGACTATGAATTTTTTTAACTATATTCAATACGAAACATTCAAACGCTTCTGTATAAATTTCCATTTCTATTCCACAATGTTTCAATAAAAAAATTAAGGCAAAAACCCCAACCAACGCCGCCAAAATACTTAACAGAAGCAGAAATTACAATCGACATCCGCAGAAAGTACACTTTGTACACAACACTTTACAGTGTACTCCGAAAGTGTACACAGAAACATAATAGGAATGTTTGTGCAGCTTGAATGGGTGAAACATGTGTGACTTTGTACAGTCATAATAATAACAAATATCTTTCCGGACATAGTTTTACGGCCGGTCTCAATATTATGCTGTCAGTCGAACTCTGGTACATAGCAGAGATAAAAAGTAAAGATTTATCTGCCATTAACTGCCGTCTCTAAAATCAAAAGTAAGCAAACAGAAGTCAACTCATCGGTAGATAACATTTCAATGACATTTCTATTTCCGGTTTTTACGTCCCTCTGAAAATTTCGTTTTTGCCTGACAATATCATTTTTTATACTTTTTTTATACTTTTTATTATAAAAAGGAACTCCGTGTTTTTGATTATAAATTTATTTCATTTTAATATTAAAATGATAATTTGTTCTTAATGTGCTGTAAATTTTGCAGATGAAGTTAATAAAATAATAAAAACTGTAACCTCGAACAATGCTTCACTAGTAACAAAACGCAGCATCTGAAGTTTAGTACTGATAGGTATCCCGACTGATGACGGTGACATGTTATTGTCATTTGACATTCGTTTGTGTCGCTTGGTTACCCAAAATACAAACAATGTATGTGTTCTACTTCTCATAATTTTAGTAATATTAATTAGTTTTATGAATAAATGAAAGACATTGCTCAACAATTACGTGAGTATAGACTTTATTTTTTATTAAAATAAAATATACGAGTATCGTATTATTGTTTAGCAAACACAAATTGTTGCCAAATGTACTAAAAGCAAATTTCTTTTCAGATAAAGTCCAGACCCCTCAAAAGATGATGTGCCTTTCTTTTTAAGGCCAATTTAGCTATTGATGTAGCAGGGACACACTATTATTTCTGAAAAGGCAAAATGTTTTTGTTACAATGGTGGAGAAACTCCAAAGAAATTTCTTAAGATGGCTTTACCATACTTCGTAGGTTATCCCTAATTGTATCCAAGTTTATTTGTACTTGGAATGACAGGTTACGATTCCATCGAAGTTCGACGATACATGGCTCTACTGAACTATTTTTTAAGCTAATTAGAGGTAGTATCTCTAACCCCTCAGTGCTGGAACAAGTTTTATTGTATGTACCGGACAACTATACTCACTCACGTCGACGAAGGTTGTTAGCAGTACCAAGATATATTTGCAGTTGGTGAGAGAATCACCCTTGGTTCGTGCAGTAACTTTGCTCAATGGGATCCTGGCTTGGAACCCAGATCTGGACATATTTTACTCGACATCTGATGTATTCCGCAGAACGGCCATAGATTATTTACAACGTGTAAATTGTAAACGCTGTTAAGTTGAAATGAACCTGTTATCTTTACATTTATTGGGAAATAAATAAATAATTACAAAATATATTTTACTTAAAAAAAGCTTTGTGTTCTTGTTTTATTAAGATACCTACTTACCTAGAACTTTAAAGAAAGAAATTTTCCACAATTCTCATTCAATGCCGTTTTGTTTAATCTGAATCTAAGTACCTACTTATAAACAAATTTGGATTCAGACAATACAGTCATTATATTTTTACGAGGATAATTTCGGCGATCTTGGTATTAAAAAAGGCGGAATCAAATTCACAGGCTTCACACCATTCAATATCACTCATCACTGATTAATAAATCCATTATTCTTTGATATTTTTTTTACACTACGAGAAATCTACCAATTATCCGTCGAAATCGAGTGATATGAAAAATTCCGACAGTTGGTAACTTCTAATACCGACAGGTATCTGTCAAAGCGTTATTGAGACACAAGTTTTCATTTTTGTATAGACCAACATACTCTCCGGTATGAGTAGGCCCTCCGAATGGTAGATCGATGTCATCGGTAGATATCTTCTATCCACCGAAGGTTATTGAGACGCAAAAATTGACAGATATGACAGATAACATACTAATGTATGCCCTATCTACAGTTTGTTGTACTGACAGTATATTATTGAGACCGGCCGTTAGATACGTTTCAGTTAGGCTTAGTAGAGCGGGTTCAGTGCGGGGTCGTATTACATAAATAACGAGTGATCACGCCACATTTACTCATCGACGATAATAACACTGGAATTACTCCGTCAATAATAATTATAACAGCAACTTTGTACATGATAATATTATTTCACAGATTGATATTATAAACAAGCCATACCTATGTGTCATCGTTAATTATAGTAAAAAGATACATTTCGTAGTTGAAATAATAAAGTAACAAATTGCTTGAAGGGTAAATGTAAATACCTAAATAACGAGTAAGATTAGTAACCCAAGTACTTTACTGATCAAAACAGCAATACCGCCAAACGCTGGGATGTGAGTTTATTTTTTGAGCCGTTTTTGCAAATAAATTGGTTATAAGTGTTCCTCAAGAGGGTTTACCGTTTGAGGTTCGTACGTACATGTATTTTTGATCCTCGTATTGTTTATAAGACAAATTTCCTTCGATGTGTCGCTCGACACATGTCATTTCTTGGACCTTTTATGCCCTAGTACCCATTTATGTACGATTCTGTAACGATATTTGCTGGCTGAGGGCTTGAATGCCAGTTCTTTCTTTCTTTTTCTTCTCTCCTTCGCAACGCATTAGTCATGCCTTTGGTGTTGCTGATATTCATGGTCGACGACAGCCACTTACCAGCAGATGGATCGTCAGCTCCTTTGCCGGCTATTTCCTTAAAAACCAACGTAACAAACCAACTAACCCTCAGTCCGTTCCGTAGCGACGAACATGTCCTTGGCCTTGATCATGGCGTACGTGTCCTCGCAGTCCTCCGTCGTGTATGGGATGTCGTCGTGGGCCACGAAGTCGATCTTGTGCTTCTCCAGGAACTCCTCGTCGTACTCCCACGGCGCGTCGCGGACTACCTGGCCGACAACACATACATCAGAACGTGAGTACATACACAATAAATACACTTATGCCTGGGAGGTCCACATTGAAATGTATGGCTGTGGGGGCTGTGGGCAAGAAACAATCGACCCGCTAAAAAGTTTTATTCCTTACTGTCAACGTCAGCAATTTAAAATAATATGATTAAAATTTTGTAATTCAATTTTGTTTTTAACTAACGACGCTGAAGCTTATAGCACAGAAAGAATTTGTTTAGATCGATGTGAGTTGCGACTTCTTTCCCTCGGGGTATAATTACTGATTATACATAAGTATTACAGAGGTAAAAAGTTAAAAGTAACACCAATTAATAAAAATGTGAAATACGAAACTTTTAAAACTATTAACCCCTGTTAAAGCTGTCAATTTAAATGTCCTCAAAGTATCACAGGTGATAAATTCCTTCTTATATAGTAAGGGGTTCAGAATCTGAATTAAAATCCTGACTGAGTTAGAACATGACTATATAGCAGACAAATCAGATCTTGGGTCTCGATTATTAATATATTCCAAGGCTTTCGAAACCAAGAATTCTAGTGCGGGGGTGTAAGTGTATAAACGTCTATTGTATAAGATTAATGTCACTATCATATCGCACCCTCAGTGGAAAAAAAAGCATAAGTCATCTTACGTTGAATTTTAGTTATTAATATGATTAGAAAGATGGACAAAAGCTCAATTTTTTTTCAAATTTTTATCATTAATCTTGACGGTTTTGTGCAAGAAATCGTAATGTAAATTCCTTTGACTACTTACTGATATTTTAACAGTTTTTTGCTCTCCTGTAAAATTGCAATTTTCATATTAGGTATTCCTTTTTCCACTGAGCATGCGATATACTGTATATTACAATACAACAGTGTGCAATGTGCATCGTCGGTGACCGAATTCTTGCACAGCGTCAGGTGTGATCCTATTAGGTACGAGGCTTTCTGTCGAAGTGTGTCACCTCGTTTCCGGCACTACTACTGTTTCAGTGAGAAACAACGAGAAATCGATAATTTGTTTACTTAATAGATACTACAGTGAGCGGAAATACTTTCGAGCCGTTCGCGTCAGTCCAATGTCTTAGATCGATTTGCCACCTTGAACTTTATTGAATGTATTATAATAAACATTTCATAATGATTGGTCATACAAATACTGTTCCAAAATAACACATACAAAAATTAATTAAAAAAAACAAGAAACCCAACTGTACAAAAAAAAACGACAAAGAAAATATAAGCCCAGTAGTTTAGAATGTTGTTAAAAGTAATACTGAACAACTACACCATAGAAGGATTAAGAGTTGGGACCAATTCTTTCACCAATCAAATCTTTTCCTAAGCAGCCCTGTAAAATGGGTGACATATTATGCGGCCGCATATGCAAAGCTTTATTTAAAAAATTGCTATATTCCGTTTTAATTTGTTAATTTAAAATATTTTGTTCCAATACAGCAATGATATTAAGATTTCTTGTTAGTGATATTATCTATGAGAGTAAAGATTTTACATTAGTTATACTCATAATTTGAACCAATTTTAAGCCTTTTATTAATCTGTTAATTACTGGAGTACATGACCGAGTAAGTACCTATCAGTGAACGAATAAGTATACTCTAAGTATTTACAGAAGTAAATTAAATTTTATTTAATTTAAAAGCAACATACTAAGCCGAGAGAGTATTTTATGTACGAAATGGTTGTACTGTCTGAGTTTTTTTTCGAATGGACAGTTCCTGTAAGGCGCCGGCCACACAGAACAGACGCAAGACACGGACCCGTCGCAGTCGCGGTCGCGCGCATACAGAAACGACGGGCGTCCCGTCTTTTCTGTATGTTTTACGTCGCGACGGCTGCATACATTTTGTATGAAAGTAGATTAAACGGGCGCCGCGACTGCGACGGGTCCGTGTCTTGCGTCTTTTCTGTGTGGCCGGCGCCTTACTTTACAGCTTCACACGTATAGAGGGGGCTGTCTAACGTAATAAGATAAGAATGCGGAAGGAACGTAGGGACAAACTCGACTGTACTTATAATATAAAAGCTATATCGTGATTCGTGACCGAAACATTAGCCTGTGTACTTGATGTTCGAGCGTTTTTCGGCAAATGTATTAGTATAATACAATGTTATAGTGCCTAGGTACATTATGGTATTCATTTATTTCTTATGAAAACAGTCAAGATACTTTTTTTGTTTCGTCCTCATAAAAACTCGATATCTTAAAGTTTGATATGACAGTGTAGATATTTCCCGATTGATATTGGTTACTACCGATAAATTTAATATATTAATAATCTTAACGCGTTTATAACATAACATTAATACCATCTTGCCTTGAATAATCTGTATTTATTTCAAATCTCCACTTCAGTTTCAATAGAAAGATAATGATAACACAACGATTGTGAAGCCCTGTGCAGTCATACCAAGTGGTACCTAGAATTAACTGCAATATCTCATGTTAAAAGCATTCCCACGAACAAGCAGAAGATAAACTGGATGATGATTCAACGAAAACGTTTTGATAAGAACATGCGTTTGTTTGTGAATTCAATGGCAAACTGATAATAATGCAAGAAGTCAGCGAAACTCTACAAATAAAGAAAATTTGACTTAAGTAAAAAAACTTCGCAACTTCTTAGAAACCAAACCACTTTGTTTTAAACGAGAACCTACCATTAACTAATACAGCATATTAGCTTATTTCATCAATTAGCAAATTAACAGTTTAAGTATTTATTTTAAATAAAGAACTACATCATTATAATACAGAATACAACAGTGCTAGATTAACATAATGATTACCTCATCGACGTATCGGCAATGTCTGACGGCTTCGTACCTCTCATCCTCTGTCATCACCGTTCGCCCTTTCCGGCTGTGTGTTAGGTTGTCGTTGCATACTGTGGAAAAAATAAACATCTGTGATAAGAAATAAGAAAACAACAACTTTTCTGTGTAACCGGTATTGACAGATTTTCTTGAATGCTTCGGTTATGGGTTAAGCTAAGTCACCTCAAAGTCAATCAAACTGGCAACCTCACTCAGCCTGGTAAATAAATAGAAGCAGAATGTTTCAGACTGGCTGTTGTTAGATGAGGAGATAGCAATACTTGACAGATGTAACGTTTTACTTAAACGGAAAGTAACTTGAAAAATGTATGAGTCCTGATCAACACACAATCCTTTATTGAAATATCGCACCCTCAGTGGAAAAAGCATAAATCGTCTTACGTTGAATTTTAGTTATTAATATGATTGGAAAGAGGGATAAATGCTGCATATGCTCAATGTTTTTCAAATTTTTATCATTAATCTTGACGGTTTTGTGCAAGTTTTCGTAATGTAAATTCCTTTGACTACTTACTGATATTTTAATAGTTTTTTTGCTCTCCTGTAAAATTGCAATTTTCATCTTATGCCTTCCGTGAGCCATCTTATGCATTTCCACTGAAGGTGCGATATGTATACACCGAGTAATAAACGGATTCCCTGCTTCTATTATAATACCGAGGCGTTGGCGATGGCGACGCATTTTTGTGCACGATGAGCGTTTTAGTTTAACAAATCCATAAGAATTTTCCGTAACTCATCAAACGTCTTGTCAGGTGTCTGGCATTACCATAAATTAGTATAATCGTTAATGTATCAATACTAATTTAATTACACAATAGGTTCTCTTCATACAAAATGCATAACCTGTCCACACGGAAGATAACATGCACATATGCATAGTGCACACATTATGTGACAGTCTTACCTAAAGTTTGTCTACAGACTGCTAGGTGAGACTTTCCAGTGCGCTGGATTCCGAGATAACTCAGCTCGTTAGTGTTTGCTTTCAGCAATAGATATTTGCTATAATGTTACGTCGGAGTACGAGGACGTCTAATTGTTGCTGGGAATAATGTGGAATTACCCGATATATAAAAAACTAGAACAATCCAAACTTTGAAAAAGCAACTTATCGTTTTACGAAAATAATTAACCAAATTTTTCTTAAATGATTCAGCATCCAAAGTTCAGATAAACAAGTAGGACATGAATATTTCCACAGTTTGGGAACATTAAACTATCATTAATATTGTAAATAAGTTGGCCTACTTTAAATGGAATTCCCGTATCGTTATTGAAGATGAGGTAGAAAATTAGCTAATGCCCTTAATTAGCTCGTCAAGACGCTTATCAACAAACCCAAGGCTGTCATCGCAACTTTGATCGCGATAACACTAATAGCAGTAAACATAATGACTTCCCAAAGACTTCATACCTCACGCCTCAGATATCATATCAATGTCAGCTTGCAAACATTGACGAATCATATTAAAATCGATGAAAATCGCGCGATAAATCTCGACCAATCATGTTGTGTTTATCATTAGTCATTACTACTTGACTTATCTTGTGTTATCTCTACAAAACAATTAGTTTATTAAACTACATATCTGGTGACATGTTGTTACTAAAAATATTTCGTTTAAACCAGAGGTTCCCAAACTTTTTAGGCTCGTGAACCCTTGTTATGGTTTTTAATTTACAGTGGACCCCCTGCTAACTTAATATTGATTTTTAAACGACTTCAAAAAGGGGGGTTTTATCAATTCGACGCGTTTCATAACAGTTTCAAAATATTCCCATACAATAATACTTAATCTATGAAGGCTTCCAAACATACAATTTACAAAATTATGTACGTATATATGTAGAGTATGTATAATAAATGAGCTATTTTCCTAACTAATATAAAGATACTTAACTCTTCGATGAAACCTAGCAACAAAGTTACAGCAGGAATAGAACAAAAGAGTTAGTTCTCTAAATAAACTAGACTAACTCTTCAAAGAAAGTGGAACGACAAAGGTAACAGAATGAATATAATAAAAGAGTGCTTAGCTTTAATAATCTAAAGAATCTAAACTTTTATTATAATACATTTAGTAATAAAATAACAAGCATAGAATAATATAATAAAATATAATTCTTTCCACAAATAATTTCTTACTATAGTAATCTTGATTCTTTAAAAAAAAATGTCCAATTGAGAACCTCCTCCTTTTTTTGAAGTCTGTTAAAAAAGGGCAACGACACAGTGGCAACGGGATTGAATAAAAGTTTCTATATAAATAAAATATTTAAGGATAAATAATCCAAAGACCAAGCTTAGAATCCTAACTCTTAAAAAAAGGAGAGACAAAATAACAGTTTCAGAATAAAGGAAAAAAGATTCTAAAATAAGTAAACGTAAGAAGAATAATAGGGATGTTGACTAATTTTAGGATTCAATTTTATTTTATAGATAGAACCTTAATATTCACGAAAAAAATATTATAAAAATAATAATCTTCAATTTAAAAACAAAAATTGATAAATAAAATTCATTATCTAAATTCCCATCAAAAACGTCACGTGACGTCAATATACGATATTCAATACTATCTGTCTACTGAAGTTTGATGAATTTCCATATAAAATTGTTCCAATGACGTCATATTCTCAATATGGCGTTTGAGGTCACGTGACAGTGAGTACAATTTTTAACATTTTAAATTAATGATATTTAATTTATTGTGATTGATTTCAATAAAAGAATCAAATTTTAGGCCTTTAAATGTTACCACTAATATTTTAGACATAAATTTATATTAATTTATAATTAGTGTCAACATCCCTATTCACAATGTTTCAATAAGAAAAGTTAAATGGCCGATGTAACTTATTATTGTTAAAATTATAATAATTTAGTGTGAAGGCTTGTGTTTGTTACAGTAACTGAGCCTAATCAAATTTTCCACAAACAATGGTCATGACCTCGAAGTAATAAATAAACCGTCAAAGGCAACAAGTGGCAGCGTTCATTCACTGAGATACTGAATAGACAAATAAACAACCACATAACTCATTACAGACATAATATTCCTACACAAACTTTATGTTGATGTATCTAACGAAAAGTTCGATATAATGTTTGAAGAAATATAAAAAGACTCAAATAACAATAATTGAACATTATGATATTAAAGCTTATTAGAGAGTTATTTGTAACACAACACAGCTAATAGCTAATATATAAATAATAAATACTAATAAAGCTCTTTTGATAAATGACAAATATTAGTAAGCTTTTAGAAAACTATTACTTAAACCTCTTTTAAAACTGTTTACCTTAGTACATAATAAAAAGTCAATACAAATTAAAAAGTATTATCGCGTTAAAGTCAACAATAATAAATAGTAATATTATAATTGTTAGAATGAAGTCACTGCAAAGTGCAGAGAGTTAACACATTAGGCAAATGACGAATACTAGTTACTCAACTGTGACTCATAAATAATTTATCAAATTATTTATTGATCTGTTTAATCTATACTAATAATAAAGAGGAAAGATTTGATTGTTTGCATTGAATAGGCTCCGAAACTACTGAACCGATTTGAAAAATTCTTACACTGTTGGAAAGCTACACTATCCCCGAGTAACATAGGCTATATTATATTTTCAAAAAAATTAGGGATCCTTAATAAAACTCCAATAATGTAACCCAAGGTGTAAAAAATAATAAAGAAAACCGAAGCAAATCGAGGGCGGTTACTCGTTATTTAATATGAAGAGAACTCTATAATTAACTGGATAAAATTATTATTTAACAATGATACATCAATTATACTAATCATTATACTCGCCTGCCTATAAAACATTAACAGCCATTGTGCTTTGCAACTGGAACGTAACTAATATGAAAGTGTTTCCATTTGCAACGCATCACACCACACCACATGACCACATCGTACCACACTGTGCCGTTAATGGTAATGGTGGCCAAATGGTTTGGACTCTTATAACAAAATATAGTACGGCGTAGATATGACACGAACAGTTTCTACAGGTAATGTTACATCTGTGGTAAATAGTTGTTACGAAAATTATTTCAATAACACAACTAGGTATAGGATTCCTATATAATACACCTTGTATAGTGTAGTACCTACGACTATTTGAGGAAGGAAAGTTATCTTATTCCCTACCCTACCGATAACAATAATTATTTCAGAGTCTCGATCAATAATTCAGAGAGGGCATTGAAGCTCGTTCGGAGAAATTCAATCCTTGATTGAAGCTATAGAAAATGTAACCGCAAACAAATACATACAACAAAATCAAAGACCATAAAACCCTGAATGAACCATCACCGGCTTCACATCGATAACCCGACGCAGTTGCCGCGAGTTGAGTTATTAAACCTTTTACGAGTAGTAGAAAACGTGACTACGTTTGTAGTACAAATTAACATAATTTTCCCAACAAACACGAGCCTAACTACCGTGGTATCAGCCGTATTTATAATAAGAGGCCCCGTGTAACAGGGGTTCAAACCTGCATAAGCAAAATGTGTAAAATGTAACATAATTATAACGAACCCCGCTGGAGCGGGGGCCCGTCATCCAGATTTATACAGGATCTAGCCTACAAGCTACATCATCAACTCTGTCCACTCACCGCCAACAATGAGGTAAACATTAGGGAACACAGTCTTGGCCTGCTGCAGCTGCCGCGCGTGGCCCTGGTGGAACATGTCGTAGATGCCGTCTGAGTAGACGCGCACCTTCCGCGTTGTGGTGCCGGCGAGCGCGGCCGCGCGCGGTATCCGCCCGTACGAGCACCGGTCGCGCTCCGCAACCGCCGCCGGGTCTGTGCTGAACGGTGCCGCATGCCGTAATGACTGAAACAAAAAAAGTTATGTTAACTTTTTTATTGTTTATGTATGGTCAGCAACCCAGTTCATCTTTAAGAGTTTTATCACCGATATCACATTAAAAAAATGACAAATTTGGTTGCAGGTTCAATAAAAGTTTACGTACGTAAATTAGAAAACACAAATTTTAACATGACGAAACTATTAGGATTCCGTTTTGACTACGAATTCTAAAAATGTGTATCTATTGATACATATCGTTATCTGAATTGATAAATAACTCATAGGTACTCATACTGACCATAGACCACCACCACCATAGAAATTAATAAATCAACCAAACTTTACGTGTCGTACAGATAGTGAAAACACAATACTTGCATATTATCATTAGATATGAATCTGTTAATACGTATAAGGGGGTGAGAAAAGGAAAGCAAGTTAGAATCAATAATTCATATTTCATACTATCTATTCTGGGTTCATTCATACGTAGGGTAGATGTGGGAAGTGAGATTTTCATGAGAAGCACTTCAACCGAATTAACTGAAAAATATTAAAAGTAAGATGAATATTTATTTATAGATATTTTTGCCTTGAAAAAACGCAGTTTTCATTAATCTAAAAAAACTTTTCTAATAAGATATTGCAGACAGAAAATACTATACCACAACATGAAATTAATGAACTTTTTCATTAATACCTTTTCTCAAATGATAAATACTTTACAATCGCAATATTTCATTACATTTCCGTCTCAATCTTCGGAACAAATCATCAGATTTTCATCATATTAATTTAATTACTTATATCCGATCATTTCGCAAATACATAGGTTTAAACTGTCTAAACAAAGGAAAAATTCAAATAGGCTCAATTATTTTTAAAGAAATCAATGATGACTCGATGAAACAATAAGATAAAACCGAAAGATATTATCCTTGTGAGGTAGTCTGCAAGAAACAAAATAATTTCAACCTTGGCATTGAAGATCCAAGCCTTGGAATTGAGTATCGAGCGGAACGTCTCGGCGTCGTCCCAAGGGCGTTAGGAACTCAAACAATAGATACATGGGCTGTCTAGTTTTACAGATATACCTCGCTCTACACTACCCTGATGAACCCAGATTAGACAATAGATAAGATGAATATGCACACCTCATACAATTCAGACAACAAATTGATTTCTCATCTATCCTTCAATTGTAGCAGATAAAACTGAGTTACATATTTTATTCCTCTGATTTATTTTTGGGTAGTTATAGGATAAGTGAATCATTTCAAGTTCCAGTTGTTTTAATTTAATTGATTAAAAAATATACATTTAAATTAGAGTCACCTAAATTCAAAGTTACGCAACCTTTGAATTTTAATATAACTTTAGAAACCATTGCAAGTTTCTATTCATCTTTTACTTAAAGATGAAACCTATTTCAAGTTATCTTACTTATGTACGCACACGTTATTTTTCTTTTGGCCAAGCTTCAATTCACAACTACCCGGACTGACTATATTTTTAATAAAAGTTCGTGCGACACAATACAATTTTAGTCCCCAACTGTCTTCAAAACAAACTTAGTGGACTGATGGAACTTCTGTATTCTGTATTTCCTCACACAGACATGTGAGGGATACTCAGATTCCCCTATTATAGCGTTGCAACATTCAATGATACGAATACTTTGCGCAAAACTGAACACACGGTCTCGTTATACTTGTTGCACTCGTAACATTGTAAGTGTAATGCCATTCTGTCGATTTTAGACTCTCAATGACAACTAGAAGAGAAAGTCGTAATTCAGGCTGTTAGCTTTATACCGTATCTGTCTGTACGGTATCATAAAGCTCTCTTTTGAAATCTCGAAGATACCAGATTCAATTAAGTAGAAAATAGGAAAACTAGATTCAAAATATAACGTTCACTTTCAACCGAAAATAGTCGGCAATAGCGTCACGATTTCAGAATTTAACCGAGACTTGCCGAATTGCATCATGTGTTTCAGCGAATGCCTCTGGCAAGGTCGGTTGTTTTTTCTGAGTAAGTAGGCAGATTCTGCAAGAGTCAAAAGAACCTCTGAGATTTTAGAGGTCACTAGCTGGTTCTGAATCACTTTGTTTTATCCCAATGTTCTCATCTTGCATATTGTAAAGGTTAACTCTAAGTTCTATTAAATTGAAAAATGATAACATTCGTGTAAAGGTGATGATGTGCCAAGTAAGGTCGTTTGCGTGTTCCACAAAAAGGAATAAAATTCATTCGGCTTTTTATAGATGATAGCAAAGATTTGTAAGTATTATGTCAAGGTTCAATGGCGCTGATTATGTGTGGATGATAATGAAGTGGCGTGATGTGACGTCGCCCCAGCTGGTGATTGTTGCCCGATGCTCTAGGGCTGTACAGCGTGCAGAATCCTTTTATTTCTATTTATATGTCTGCTATCTTACTGATTATAAAGCAATCACTCTTATAATAGTCTTTAGCCTATATGAAGGATGCTACACATAATATATGTATGTTCAGCTCGGCATGAGTCTGCAGTCTGCACTCTGCACAGCCGGGCGGTAAAATTGTACCCGAACGAAATCCGAAATGTGTCGCAGCAGAGCATAAATGCGTTGCTGCGGGTTGACGTTCTTCTACATAATTAATTCCGAATTGCCGAATCGAATGATCATATCTCGTTACCACACTGGTAACGTTTTTTTTAATAATAATAAACTTTATTGAAACAAAATCATACAGGCATGGGGTTATAATTTGTAACAAAAAATTCCCAAATTAATTTACTTTGCCACTTTAAACTAGATTCTCCTTTCGATTAATATAAAATAAAGTGTTAATCGAGTAGATGACAAACGAACGATTACAACATATTTTACAACGTCAGCCCTACATTATCTGAACGTGTCCGGCTCGGTCAGAACTGGCATGACTGCATTCAACTATTATCGAATAATTGCGAGAGTTCGTTTATTAATAGATAAAATCAAATGTTACCGCGAATGCACGTGGCTTCATCGAAGAACTGCTATCACACCAGCCAGATGGACTGAGATCATTTACAACTATTATGAAAATGAATGCTCAAACAGTTAACTAATAACTGGATGCAATATGTGCTCTGGAATTCTCAAGATCCGGAAGAAAAATAGTGTTAAAATTTATGAGCATTTCATCGAAATGACTTGTCAAGAAAAATAGTGCTAAAAATGAGCATTACATTGGAATTCCTTGTCAACTGTTAAAAGATCGCTTAGTAAGCGGACTGCGGAACGGAAGTAACAACATAATTTTTGTAAGAAGAAAAGTAGAAAGATTATGTTTTGATCGTTAATAATTTTATTACAGTGTCCAATAAAGTTTTTTAACAGTTTATTATTTATCGAAACTGTATTTACAACTTGGATATTTTTTTAGAGTTTAAATTGTAGGACGAATTACAAACGTATCAGTTTGAACACATTTATTATTATTGTTTGCTGAATTGCTAATAATAATAACACTTCATGTGTTATTATTACTGAAAACCTTGAAACGATCACGATATAACAAAACGTAACAATATAAAAAATACGTCATCAGCAAACAACAAGCCTTGTAAACAAACAATATTAATTACAGTGAAACACGAGTAAAACAAAGGCTATATAAATTACAGGTCTAAAGTACAGGTACTAGGTGAGTAAGAACTAAAATTAGACATCCTTTCACTTTTTAGAATTAAATTGGAAGGTACATAAAAATTATAAAAATGTAACAAAACCTCAATCGATTTTTTTCCTACTGCAAACAGAATGTTGAAAAATTTAAATATTGTTCAAGGTATAAATTCAAAATGTAATGTATAACTTTATGTAAAGTAGGCAAATTCTGAGTTGGAAGACTTGGAAGGCAGGTATAGATAGAAAGAAAACTTGGAAGGCTTCAGAAATAGGCCTCATGATACTTTAAATTTCTTGTGAGTCACAACTATTATTTATTCTGTGGTTACGGAGTTCAATTAACTGCCACTTACTTGCGTACTTTAGATAACTTAACCAGTCGTTCAGGTAAAACATTCTTGTGAACGTCCAATCCAATCCTTGATAAACCGTTCACATGACGAGGTTCTATGAGTCACCCTTTTATCAGTGGACTCTTGAAAAATATTTACGTTAGCTGCATACACGACGCAGTCTTTGCTATAAACATGGAACGTTCGCCAAATTATACACTTATACACATTCAGATGTATAGTGACCGTAATGGACCTATTTTTAGTGCACTATTGTATAATCTCAGTATAACTTTAGTAAAATTGGTAAGGTAGATAAAACCTGTAAGTACGCAATTAGTAGTCGGGATTTCGGGAATACTGTAAAATGAATGACGCTATTGATATAATCCGGCAACTTTTATGTGATTCAGTAACGGGAAATAATGTAAATGAACATAATGCAGAGTTGCGTCTGTTTTTTCTAACTGCAATAAAGCAAAATATCTATAGACTCTAGAATTGCTTTATCGTGCTTCTCTTTCCCGTTATACAACGACATGAGTAATAGGTATCTAACTGTTAGTAAAATTGAAAAAGTTAACATGTTACCTATGACGTGTACTTTCTTTATCCACTCAACCCACTCCACAACTACTGCAAATTTAATCGAAACGGATAAAAGCAAAAAAGCAAAGCAACAACCCATAATTGTCCCACTGCTGAGCTCGGGGTCTCCTCTCACAATGTGAGGGGTACAGGCCATAGTCTACCACGCTGACCAAGTGCGGATTGGTAGACTTCACACACCTTTGAGAACATTATGGAGAACTCTCCGGTGTGCAGGTTTCCTCACGATGTTTTCCTTCACCGAAACGGATACTTGTGATTATTTGTACTATACCGATATTCCAACCATCCAACCGATATGCCTCAAAACGATTTCATTTGAAAAGCAATCATCCGAAGGTGATTTGAGACCACTAAAACAATGCATGGCACATTAGGTCCATTGATAAAGCTGATTTTCCACTTTTCCCGTAAAACAATTTGATTGATTTAAAATGATCGCAAACAATTTAATAAATGAATATAGTATAAGCACGTAACTCTTCATTAACATATTATTCAGAAATACGTGTCACCGTGCGTCAGTCGTACGCGTACGGTCAGCCATTGTTATACGTATTAGTTCGTGGCTATACAGCTGTTTTAATTGACGTTTCTTAGTATAAACATATTAAGTACAATAGTCTAATAAAAGTAATTAACTTTTTAAAGAACTACTGATTACAATATGTTTATATGTATTTATGCGAAGCGCTTATTTAATACCACAATGGCTAGTGTCAGTCGTAACTTCGTAAGTGACCGATCGAGAAAGCATTTTTTCTAAGCTGGCTTGGTGATTGACAGACAGCTGCTTTCTTGACCACTTGTTAACAAACGAAACGATTGTAAATTAATATAATAAACTAATAAGCGAGTTGAACTTGAATTCTATTCTTCAGTTTGTTGAATACAAATACTGATGCGCGATAACATTATTTTTAATTTTAAGCTTCACGTAAAAAAAAATTCAGGCTAACATTCTACCTGATGTGCGAGAAAAACTTCAATAGGATTACTACATTTTTCTAGCCTTGCGGAATGAAGTACTTACTCCTATTGGCGAAATTTTTCACTCTCGCGTTTTCTCGCTCTCTGGTCCAATTTCAGTTCTCAGCGTAAAGTCCAAGCTTATATTTATGTCTTCAACAATCGGTCTTGAAATGCAGTAAAACGTGTTGGTTATTCCAATCGCTGCTTTAGCACAATTTTTACTGCCAGTTATCGATAAGGGAAATAGTTTCCGTTGATTTATAATGCCAAACTCTGTCGATACCATTATTTAATGGTCTTTGTATAACAAAGACGTGGAAATACGAGTATAAACCATAGTTTCATGAGAAACACTTTTAACTATAATACAGTACGAATTAATCATAGTTTATAAATCACACCTCCTTTTCATTAATGGCCCAATGCTGAGCTCGAGTTTTCCTCTTGAGGAGGTCTACCACGCCGCTCCGGTGCTGATTGGTGGAGGGGTTAGTGGCCATCCCAAGTATCAGAAGTTTACATGCCACCTGAAGGGTTCCAACTAGGGTTGCCAGATGGTCGGGATTCGTCTGGATTGTCCCGACATTTCACATGATGTCCATGATGATGATTGATGACACGTCCCGAAGAGTTCAAAACTCACTTTCATACAAACCAACTTCGTCAATTTTGGAGTTGTAAACATGAAATTTTTTATGTAAGTTTATAATGTAGTTATTAATAAAAAATAATTTTAATAAATTTCTTTGGAAAATCATCCCTTCAAGGGTTAATTTAAGGCTTAGTACGCGACTTCGTAATGTTTGAAGTTAAAAACATGAAAAAGGTCAAAATTGAACAATTAGTTAAGATGTTTGGAATCCGAATTTTTGTCTTTTGATCACAGCTAACCGTTGTACGGATTAAGACGAAGCTTGGCACACAGATAGTCAATGTATAGGACATGAAAAGCAGACGTAGCTGCGGTCGGAAACAGGTTTACAGTAAGTAAAAAAAAATCGAATTTATAATACCATCACAATAATGGCAAAACCTAAAAGAAACAGATTACATCCGCAACAGGTAGGCACAAGGCTGCAGTGGACCCTGTTTTCATCACTTTACGATCAAGCCTCATACCTGAGTTAAATGTCGTTCGACTTAACAATTCCTTTTATTGTACCTGTTGCTATAATAACGATTATTTCTATAACAAAGCATAAATTAGTATTTAAGACAATTTAATAATGATATTAATGATTATAGTTATTTTACATTTCATTGATGGTTATTTTTACCCCATCGTTGAAAAGATCTTTCGAAAATTATGGCTCTGCTAAAACCGTTTTTCAATTTAGGACTCCTTTGTAAAATATTCAGCTTATTAAAGTGCCAATTTTGCGAGTCAAGTGTAAGTGGTCCACAATGTAACAAATACCACAGAAGTTGTTACAAGTAGAGTTAAAAATATACAATCACCCATACATAATTTATTTTATTTTCCGTGCGAAACACTCAACACTAATAAAATTGCATGAAAAATCTCAGAGTGTCGTTGAGTAAAACATATTCTGAGACAGACTTTCTATACCAATGATATTATAAAATTATTTTTTCGTATCAAGTTAAGCGGTCAAAGTTTATCGAACTTAACCCATTGTAATATTCTTAGAGAGTAATCATATCAGCAGGGAGGGTCAAGGACCATCCGTGGATCCGGTTGGGCACAGACCTCTAGTGGTGCGTAAACTTTGTAGGGAAGATTCACAGAAATATCGAACATTAGCCGACATAACATGTTTGAATGGAACCAAATTACATTAAGTAAGAACAAAAATTAACGAATTATGTAAATTTATTTATCTGTACCAGTTTAATGATCATAATCATAACTAAGAAGGTAAACTGGACGAAGAACTTGAAACAAAAAAGCAGAATCGAATGGTCATTCTTAGGATTTGAAAGAAGAATCTAAATCAGATCATTACGATGTTATAGACGAGTATAATATTCTCCTTTTCTTAGAATGCTTTTCATGGCTTGTTTTGTACACGAAAGAACCTGCATAATTCGATGCTCCCAGTGTACGTAATAATTTGTTTACTGCATCCAAAAGAAAACAACAAATGTACATGCCAAAACTTGTTGACTTTTGAAAAAAAGATAAGCTTTAAGGCGCTACCGCGGGAATTTGGTTGATATTCTTTTCCCCATATTTCGTAAAGTTTATACGCTATCAACGTAATACTTAGGTATATGTTTCTTGACTATATACTTTAAATCTGCTCGAAAATGAAAACACGATTGCGTGAAATTTTCTCGATAGAAAAAAATCATAAACTTGGCTCTAATTATTTACATTATATCTTACCACCGCGATATTTTAACCCATTTGTGCACGGAATTCTTTTTAAAACATAGTAAATTATCACATCTAAATCCATGTATCTTTTTGTGAATATCCATGAAGTAGTTTTTTTTAAATAAATAAAAACGTTGTTTGGCGCTTATGTCGTTCATTTCCGAGCGCAAGCTCAGTATAACTATCTCACAATTTTTATACAAAAAGTCATTCCATCACTGTCATTATGATCTGCCTTCAGTCGACTGCGGTCTTCATCGACGCCGGACGTGTGTCGCTCTGCGTAATTTTTTATTTAACAATTTGTATGAATTTGTACTAGCGTAAAAAGTTTTTATCTTTTGTTTATGCTTGTCAAAACGTTAAATGGAGAAAACTAAACAGCACAGAGAAATGGAGTAGTTTGTTTTATTATTTATATTTTATTATTTGTACTTATCATCAATTAAAATGTTTGATGATGTTTAAGAGATTAAATAATAATTAAGTTACTGTTCAATTCCATAATACATTATCTATTTAAATTATATAAAAGCGACAGGAGACTCACCGCTGACTAAACAAAAAATATAAGAAACCACCGAACCGAATAAAATAAAATTTGGCAAGAACATAGTTTATGCCAAGGAAACGTCAGTTAAGAACGGATTTTTGGAAATCCGTTTTTAATTAAGGGGTAAAAATAGGGATTGGAAGTCATACAAACCAACTTCGTGAATTTTAGAAAGTCATCCCTTAAAGAGTTAATTTAGGAGGTGCAAGTTAGTATGGAAACTCGTCATTTTGAAGTTAAAAGCTTATAGTTGGAAACAAAAATAACTATCACGGTTTCATTATTTTCATTAAAGTCATCTTCCTAAGGTGTCAAACTAACGGGTTGTACGACACTTCATCATTTTTGAGCTTTTTTTTAATTTCTTCTTACGTATACACGTGTGTGTGTGTGTGTGTGTGTGTGTGTGTGTGTGTGTGTGTGTGCGCGCGCGCGCGTGTGTGTGTGTGAAAGAGTGTATGTGTATCAGTGTTCGTTTAAACCAAAGTACTCAGCAGACTTTCCGCTCGCTCATAATCGTGGCCTTGCAGCCATTCAACAGCTAGACGTTTTATTTTATAATTTAAACCTTTGGTAAAAGCATTATAAAATTTAGGAGCTAGATACAAGTAATGCCTATGTGCAAGAGTACAGTTGAACCTGGGAACTGGGAACCTATGAAGCCTTTTGTTTCCTTCCTCCCCAGGAGCATATGCAGTAACTAATAATACTTTCGCCCAGAGCTCTGTAAGTTTGTAGTATTAATTTATGGTCTGCTACTGTGCGAAGAGTCTTGAACATGTAAATTAATTTTCTAATTCGCTTAATGTAATGTAATCGCTGTCTGAATGTGTGGTTTCCACGTTAGTTTGTGGTACATAATAACACCTAAATATTTTATGGTATCCACTCTATTTCTTTCTTTCTTTCAATGTGCTGTGATTTTAAAGTTAATTGGTGGGCTAGAAGCAATAGATTTCTGAAAACAAATAAATTTGGTCTTTGATGCATTTAGCGTCAAGAGATTGTCTTCTAGCCATATTATAATTGTGGCCAACCCATCTTTTGCGAACTTTTGTGCTTGTAGCCAGGTAGAGCCATGGAACAGCAGGACTGTATCGTCTGCAAACATGATAATATCAGCATTTTTTAGCTGTAATTTACATAGTTCATTAACGTAGAGCAAAAATAGCGTAAGACCAAGCGTACTGCCCTGTGGTACACCATAACTACATACGGCCACTTCACTTTCAAATGGACTAACTCGCACTTGTTGACTACGTTCGATCAGATAATCAGCTAGCCAGTCGTGTACGATTCCCCTTATACCCGCATTCTTTAATCGTGTCAGAAGAATAGGAATTGATACCGTGTCAAATGCTTTACGTAGATCCAAAAATACACCAACACATTTCTCTCTTTTGTCAACGTATTTGGTAGTAAGCGATGTTAAATTGAGCACAGCACCTTCCGTTGACTTTCCCACTCGAAATCCATACTGGTTACTTGCAATAATATTATTTTTTTCAAGGTAGGAGATCAGCCTCTTATTTGCTATTTTCTCTATAACTTTGGAGAGAGTCGGCAATAGGGAAATAGGTCTATAGTTAGAAGGTATTTGTTTGTCCCCTTCTTTGTAGATAGGCGTGATCATTGCCTTTTTAAGAGCTTTGGGGAACCTACCACTCGTACAAATGAGCTATTGGCTCCGCTAGCAATTGGTTACATGACTTAAGTAATGAGGTTGTTATGTTGTCCCATCCTGGAGCGCAGTTATTTCGAAAGTTAGATATGATATGAGACACCTCGTGACGATCTGTCAGAAATAGTGATAAAGATTTTGGTAGATAACAGTTGGGTGAATAAGCAGCAGTCGCAAGTTCGGTATCGCTTTTGTTTAATTTATTCAAAGTGACGGCCACTAGATCTTTACCTATTGACGTGAAAAATTGATTTACCTGATTTAAGGAGTCTTATGGTGTTCCTTTGATTTTTAATAAAGGCTTGGGCTCCGTTTTGCTAGTATTATTATAGTAACAAAGTTCCTTAATTGTGTTCCAGGTCTCCTTAATGTTACCTTTCCACTTTTCAAGCTGCATTCTATATGTTTCTTTTAGTGATTTTATAATGCGGTTACATGTATTCCTGTATTTTATAAAATTATTTTTGATGTCATTGTCATCGAGGTACATTTTTAACTGTTTCTGTAATTGATTTCTATGACGAATGCATTTAATAATACTAGGAGTCATCCAAGGCTTTATAGGTTTATATTTATTCGACAAGGGTTTAACTATTGTATTGTCTTTTACTACGTTTTGGATTGTTGACATGAGGTAACTAGTAGCTTGATTTGGGTCTTTTAATGTAAGATACTCTTTCCAGGAGTGCTGAGCCAGTATTTCCCTAACTGCGTTAATGTTTGTTGATTTTCTTTGCCTGTGGTTTGCGTTGTGTATTTTAATTTTGTGTCGATGTGTAGTAAAATTGGAGCATGATCGGTTAATTCATTAAATACAAGAGTTTTCCACGAGTAATTAGTTTTTACCATAAAATGGTCAAGGCAAGATGTTATTCTAGTCGGCAAGTTTATTCCTTGAACGAAGCCATGAGAAGCGATTAGATTCAAGTATTCGGATAAAACACCGGAGGATTTAGAGTCATGTAAGGTATTTATATTAATATCACCTATTAAAATGACATCTGATTTTAATCTAAGGTTATGAAAAATACTGTCTAAGGAATTAAGATAATCTATTGGATTATTGTAGGAAGGCGGGCGATATGAACAAATTATTGAATATGTATCATCAATTTCTAAAATTAAGCAATTGCCTTCAGTTATTGGGGGTTCAATGGCATTAACTGAAAGATGTTTTCGTACGTAGGTAACTACCCCGTCGTTCTGATTAAGACTATTTTTGGTATAGTACATATCATAGTTATAAATCGGAGGCGGGTTATATTTACTAGACCAACATTCAGTCAATACAATTACGTCAATAGGTATATCAAAGCTACTCAAAAAGGCAATAAATAGGTCAATATTTTTATTGATGCTGCGGATATTTAATGATAAAATAGTAAAGCTCTTGTGTTTATTATTGTAGTGTAATATCTTAGAGGATTTTGACGGATCATCGAGATAAATACATTCAATAAGTGTGACGCATTCTTTATTCTCTTCAACATCATCAAACATTTTTACCTACATAAACTAATATTATGAAGAGGAAAGATTTGTATTTTTGTATGTTTGTGATGAATAAACTTAAAAACTACTGGACCGATTTCAAAAAACTTTCACCAGTAGAAAACTGCATTATTTTTGAGTTACAAAGGCTATATTTGATGATGATTAGTGATGTTTTAATTAAATAATATATAATGTTATATAAATTTAAAACATTTTGCAGACAATAAAATTTTGTCAGCTAGTTTCTAATACAAATAATAAAATATGAAAAATATAATACAACCACTCCGTAGTTTTTCTGTGATGTGTTTGTGACATGAGTGACGTGAGAGAAAGCTGACCATCAAGAACAAAAGATAGTGGCCACGCCCATTTTAAGTGTGAATCCGCTTCCAGGCGTCACCTTAAAATCTGTTTACCATGAATCTTAGATTTAATACAATAAATAAATAAGAAGCCAAAAATACATCTTGAAATTACCAGTAAAAAAAAACGAAAAATATAAATGCCATATAAATGCACCAGCTTTCGCTATTAAAAATTTACTAAGTCGAGGTGTCTTTCATAATATGTAATTTACTTTAAAAATGACTTTCACATCAGTATTTAAAGTAAATGCTTCGTCCATCGTATAGAACTTATATTGCAAGTAATTATTACTATTGTGTCTTCTGTGCTATTAACAATGAGAGCACCTTTGACATATTTTTAAGCTTATTAGATGGCACAAATCGGCACAATACGAACCAATGTATTTTTCCAAAATTAATTAACTATATCATCTAGTCCAGTCAAGTAGCTAAATTATTAGTTACTAGCAATTGCCCTCGCTTCGCTTCGGAAAAAATCTTAGGTGCTTTAGTTAACTTACATAACATACTTACTCTTAAAGCAGCATGATCGCTCATTAGAACCACGTTACTATGAAAGGTCAATACACGAAATAACGATTCGATATTTTGAGGGTTCAGTACCTCAAAAGAAAAAACACGGTTCCCTTAAGATCACTTACTCCATTGCCCGTCTGTCTGTATTTCAAGACCTTTTTTCTCAGGAACGCGTGAAGGTAACAAATTAAAATTAATCCAACACTCAGGTCTGCAATCCCTAGGAGCTGTGAAAACATATAATATTCTGTATCCTCAACGCAATCAAAAAACATTCGGCTAAAAGAAATGTCTTAGGTAAAACGTAGGTTAAAAAATCTTAAAACTGTGAATTTGTAAGTATCACAAAAAAAAATTTAACCTATTTGCAGGACTTGGTAATTTGATCGGGACCCATGTCGATACATTATGGGGACAACAGTTTTTCAACGGCAAAGTTAAGTTTGTTCCGTTTATCTTTTCGTTACACAGCTATGTTAGGTTTTACTAAATAGCTAAGTTAGATTCAACAACCCTACGTCACACTGAGCCGGTTGCTTTTACTTATTATTATTATTTCATCATATTATTTTCAAAGTACTTAAATAACATTGAATAAATAAATTGTACGATGACGTTTGCTGATCCATCAGTATTTCACATTAGGTACCCAGACTTTAAAAAAGAAATAGTCTTATATCGTTCTCCAAGGTACAATCTATGTCTATACCAAAACACATCAAGATTGGTTCAGCGATGAGAGAGAGTTAAGGTTAATTCAATGAGTTGTGTGAGTAAAAAGGAATAAGGAAGGTGGAATAAAGGAGCAACACATTTTCGCGTTTATTACATTGTAGTTTTGGCAAATCAATAATTCGGCAAAGGGAAGATATTGCTTCACAGAAAATGAGAAAATTCAGCACTCTGCACCCTCAACACGATGTTCCTCAGGACTGCATTATAACAGAACTACAACATCACTACTATGGAACTCTAAAAATGACGGAACACTTAGTTATTTCAAAAAATAACCCTAAGCTTGATTTAACACGCCGCAATAAGTTTTGTTTAGTGGTTTAGTGGTTATGTATTTTATTATCAATTATTCAATTTGTTCAATGTTTATTATTTGTTTAAAAATTACGATTTTCAACCCCTTCCAGAGTGAAATATAAAAGAATGCTTAATTTACATTGGAGGCCATAATACGCAATTAGTGATTTAAAAAAACTGAATATAAAAATAGATATTTAGTAAAAAAAATAGTTCAGTGCCATATTCTAGCTCCATCTTGCGAAATATAAATAAACTAAGAAATGCATGTATCCCTTATTTTGTGTGAAGAAAAGGTTTTTGTAAGTTTAAAACAAATTAAAAACTGGTTTCTCGGTTTTGATATCGTGCAAGTATAAATTTACAACTTCAAAATCATTTATTTCCAAATCACAGACATTCACTTCAATTATATTTATATGTATTCGAATTATTGTAAATTTGTAAAAAATAAGTATTCCAGTGCCACGCTTTGACTCCACCTTGCAAAATATAAAAAAAACTAAGAAATGTATGTGTATGTACCTATGCCTCAATTTGTGTGAAGAAAAGGTTTTTGTATGTTTAATACAAATCGACTCGTATTTTATTTTCTCGCTTTGTTATGGGACCCTAAAAAATTGCCTATAATTTAAGTTGAAGACTCGATATTGTAGTAAAGTCCTATTAAAATCCATTCAGTAGCTTCAGAGATAAATGAAGACAAACAGACAAACAAAAATTAAAAAGCTCATTTTTCGGTTTTGATATCCTGCTAGTAACGATTTATAACATGAAAAATGCAGTTATTTCGAAATCATAATTATATTATGTATTAAAAGTGTATAGTATAGTATAGTATTATTATTATGTATTATAAGTGTGTGTGTATAGTGTGTAGTCGTTGGTTTGAATCAACAAATACAGAGCCATCTAGTTGCCAAGATAGTAATCGATTATTTATTGGATATCGGTTATTCATACAGATTTAATTTGCGTTTTTCTACCACTTCCCAGGTGAAATTAATAAAATGCTGAAATTATATTGGAGGACATAGATACGCAAACAATATGCTTTTAAAAACAAAATACAAAAATAGATATCCACTCAGTAATAGGGATTTGAATTAATGAAAAAAATTACTTTTAAATGCATTTTATGGCCTTTCCATGCAATATAAGTAAAATCTAAGAAATGCATCTGTAACTCTTTTTTTACGGAGAATACGTTTTTAATAGTTTGAAACAAATCAACTCATATTTTTTTATTTTTCCATACAAACCATCCCCAAGGAACCCTTTAGTATAGAACCCTAAAAAATTGCTTAGTTGTTAAGTTGAACACGTTGTAATATCCTAGTAAAATTGTTGTTAAAATTCATTCAGCGGTTTCGGAGATTAGCGGAGACAAACAAACAAACAGACAGACAAAAATTTGAAAAACTCATTTTTCGGTGTTGGTATCGTGCAAGTAAAGATTTGCAACTTGAGAAAATCATTTATCTCGAAATCACAGACAGACTCTTCAATTTTATTAATATGTATAGATTTAGAAATTATCATAGTTATCTTTTTAATCTTCATTGTCTATGACTTCGGTGTTTGATATTGTCCATACAATTTTCGGTTATTAAGATACCGATAAATAGTAAATCACGATGACACGTGTATTTTAAGATAAGGTAAACACTTTCTATGAGTTTTGTCAAACAGTCCAATGTCGCTTTCACTGATTGTGTGCCAGGAATATAATATTGGCTATCTAATGAGCACTCGA
This sequence comes from Thymelicus lineola, assembly GCA_963932265.1. NCBI lineage: Eukaryota > Metazoa > Arthropoda > Insecta > Lepidoptera > Hesperiidae > Thymelicus > Thymelicus lineola. The sequence continues at coordinate 14,061,010 of OZ010685.1, forward strand.
GTAATTAAATATCTGTAAATCAAATGACTTTTCAAAATACCTGATAATAGAAAGCCATGATAGGCATTGTTTTATCAAATTCTTTAAATGTCTGCAATATATTTTTAAATTAGCGAACAAAAAGTATTGAGGCTTCAAAATTGTTAAAATTTCATGAATGGTGATTAAGGTGCATTTTGAATGCGTTACTCACCGGTCGGTCTAAGATTTCTGATTTCGTATATCCATTTTTTCTGTATCCATTCAATCCATTATAATGCCCGTTGGTAAGCGTCGTCGTCACCGTTAACGCTGACATCATGCACCGATTGTCCAACTAAACTTCGTAATCGTTGAAGTCCAATTGTATTTGTATCAATACTGGCACAAACCGATCAAAGTCTGTTGCATCGTAACCGAAAAAACTATCAGAAGAAGGATCAGTCTCAAAAAGTTAGATATTAATATTCACAAGGTACGATAAGACGAGTAACGTCAAGATCGGGTATTTAAAACGTCTTAGTTAATGAATGTTGAAAGTTAGCAACTTATGTGATAGCGAGCCGGTGCTGTGATAGCGGAAAACACGAATGCGCACAGCGAACCGAAGTACGTGACTGCGATTTGATGACTAACTCTGAACTGAGCTCTTGAACCGACCGATTGCAACCAAGGGAGTCGGCTATCGGGTGATCGCGGAATGTATATTATCCATAAGTCCGGATGACGGCGGGTGTGAGGTGCGGCGCGAGGGGAGGGCGCGGGTGGCGCGACGTCGACGTGGAGGCTCGTCAGACACGCGACTCGCCACGATCGCCGCACCATCATTCGGGAAACTCCGGCAGTTCTAACGAGTTGCCAATCCTCCACTTACAATAACAATTCTACCCACTAATCTACTTTTTATCGAATGAACGACATTTACATAATCCATAGGATGACGTCTTTATTGGTTTCTTTTGCAGATTTATCTAAAAACCAGTCCGTGCATTCGTGATGCGAATCTGATGAAGTGATGAAATTCTGCCTAAATAGCCGTCACCTTACACATACTGCTCCATGATTTAATTTTAATATAAATGGAAATCAAGTAAGTGTTCGTTACGCTGTGGGGTGATACTGATAAGAAAATTAAGACTCAGATCAATCTCATAACATAATTATAAATAAGAAATTATTATATAATTATGTAATACTTTTTATAATGAAATGAACAAAATTATAAAGAGAAGTATAATTGATTGGACATCGCATAACCAGGTAGGCAGGCTGTATAATAATAAAAAAACAGTCGAATTGAGAACCTCCTCCTTTTTTTGAAGTCGGTTAAAAACGGTGGTAGAATAGAAAAAAGTGATGTAAAATAATTAAGATAGAATAGCAATTACGATAATTTTGATAATATGTAAGCTGATAATTTTAATTTAGACATTCTTCTATTTCCATACAAGCGTAGTGTCATGAGACCCATTACGATTAAGCAATATACTAATCTTGGGACATTTTTTCTCAAAATGGTGATTTGATGAAGGAGAATGCTTTAATCATGACAAGAAAAGAACTACTATTCCACATTACTAATAACGATTTATATGGTTCAAGCCAGAGGACGTTAATATTAACAATGTACCTATAGTTCACGTAGTCGTCATTAAGGTCTATTAATATTTCCCTAATATTCTAAATACTGAAGGCAACGACCGGCACACTGACCGATATGCGAGTGCCAAATTAAGAATATCTTTAGATAGACGATGAAACTTGCCAACGAACAGATAATTGGCATCTCCATGTTTTGAAATATATGTTAGTACTGAAGCACCGGGATGATAACCGTTGATAGTAAACAACACTTAGGTAAAAGTAGAATAGGTGCGAAGAATAAGACGATAAATACGTCGATTTACATATTGATGTGTCTATAAAATTTCAAATGAAGGTTAGCAAAATAGACCTGTCTACAGCAACTAATTTGGTATACAAAAAAAATCTAGAAAAAGAGGAATATTGGTTAAGCAATTAATTCTACTGACAGAAACGTCACATAAATCGTTAGTCGTGAATCTGGCAAAGCGCATGAGTAAATCATTTGTACAAGAGTTTCCTGATGGATTATGATTTTTCTATCTATTGTATCTAAACAGATTGGATAGGAGAGCGGGTCAGCTCATTTTTATGCCAACAAAATCTATGCATGTTGTGTAATAATCTAACGTAGTAATTTAAAAACAATCTGACCTTGCCATCAAAATTGCAATGCTTCTGATGACAAATACCGAATATTTTTTTGCCACAGGTTTTTCTATTTTGTATTTCGATTCTGGAAATATTGCATTTAATAAAACGCTTACTGTTACTGGCTGAAATGATAACATAAAACGTACAGCAGAATCCGCTGGATCTAGTACATAAGAGTATAAAATTTTTGTGTCAAGATTCCTTTAATGATGTAATGTAAGTGAGCACTAAGAAGGGATTTTTGGGAATTAAAGGGGTAAAATAAGAGGTATGGATCCAATATTTCCGCGGACGAAGCAGCAGGTACCGTCAGTACAACAGTACTAAAAACAACACACAATATTCTTAAAATAAACGTGTTTATTTACAGAAATGTAATAGTCAAGTCAACCTTCTGAAATTAAGAATATGAGTTGATATTGAACTATGAAATTCATTTTAACCATTTTAGGCACGTAATATTTCGGAAGACACTATTAAGGTTTTGGCTGTTAAAAACAAATAGGATTTAAGGTTTTCTGGGTCTCCGTACGCTCGTTATTCATTAGACTGTTACAGATTTGTGAGAGAGTTTCACTTCCAAAACTAGACGATAAATTATTTATATTGAAAAACCATAGTAGACAACACTTAACGATTAAGATATCGTAAATATGACTGCAATTTTAATTACACGCTAAAAGGGACGCAATATTAATAATGCTCATGAGGAGGGCGTTTATTTCAGCAATATTTTTTTAAGCTGTTGTAGTTTATTTGTGTTAGTACTCGAAAACTTACGTAGCATGGTCGCGATCACGCCACATTGTTGGCTTCGAGCCCAGGCTATTGATCATGTGGCTTTCATATCACTCTGAAGAAAACCTAAGTTATAAACTTTTCATAGATTTCAGATAGAAAACTTTTATGCTATTGACCCATTTATTTTTTACTGCTAAGCTAAGATTACTCAGCCACGAATTCTTATTATTAAGTAAGATTTTTGTGTTTCCCTTTGAATACGTATTCATTACGCATGTACCGACCTAGTATTTATTGTGCTACACAGATAATGTATGAGATTAGAGAGGCTCTGAAACAGCTTAAAAACAACAAGGCACTGGGTAATGACGGGATCACAACAGAGCTGCTGAGAGCTGGTGGGAAACCCCTCCTTGTGGCGCTCCAAAGGCTGTTCGATTCTGTCATCAATACTGGTACTACCCCGGGAGCGTCGAGCAGAAGTATGGTGACACTGTTATTTAAAAAGGGTGACGAGACCCTTTTGAAGAACTACAGGCCCGTTGCACTTCTGAGCCACGTTTATACGCTGTTTTCCAGGGTCCTCACTAATCGCATTGCACGCAGGCTTGACGACTTCTAGCCTCCCGAACAAGCAGGATTCCGAAAAGGCTACAGCACCATAGACCACATACACACACTGCGGCAGATTATACTCCTCGGATCTAGCGCTATGTGTTGTTTATGTGGACTATGAGAAAGCCTTTGATTCTATTGAGACCTTTTCAGTACTAAATTCTCTTCAGCGGTGTCGGATCGACTACCGGTATATGGAGGTGTTGAGGTATATCCAACTGCAGAGATGTCAAGCAAGAGGATGTCAAATCCCAAAAAAAAAATCACCGCTGCGTTGGAAAACGTGTTCAAGCTGATGAAGTGGAAACGACTGGCATTAACATCAATGGCAAATACATCACTCACTTGCGATATGCCGATGATCATAGACTTGAAAAAAGAACCAGACCTCGTCTTGTATGCTCGGTATCTTTCTACGCGATAGAATTAGAAATGAGGAAATCCGTAGACGAACGACTGACCGACATAGCGCGGAGAATAAGGCAGCTGAAGTTGCAATGGGCTGGCCATATAGTTCGAAGGACCGATAACCGTTGGGGAAGAAATGTCCTCGAATGAAGACCACAGCTCGGACAAAGGAGCACAGGACGCCCCCCATCCAGGTGGACTGACGACCTGAAGAAGACAGCGGTTATCCATTGGATTCAGAAGACAGCACTGGTCAGAGTGGTGATTGTTTGGAGAGGCCTATGTCCAGCAGTGGACTTCCAAAGGCTGATGGATGGATGGATGGATGGATGGATGGATGCATGCATGGATGGATACAGATGATATAAAAATATGTATACAGGGTGAATATTGATTTTTTGTATGTCTTTACTTCCCATCTTTGCGACACTATCGAATGGTGAGTTTATATAGTATACATGGTGAGTATTGGTGAGTATTAACTCAATGGGTTCGATTCCTGGCCAGGATTATTGATTTTTCAAAAATGTAATGATGCAGTTTTAGTTTTCATCAAAATCAGCCCGGAGACTCCTTTGAGCATTTTTTGCTATTCCTCATAGTTTTGGATTTGGCCATTCATGCCCACTTGAAAAATTCACCCTGTATAATATATCAACATAATGTTATTATTATAGTTATTATGATTATAAATTCCCAATTGTGTATGCGTTTATACGCAAACATACACAACATATTAATCATTTTACTTATGTAGGATAAATATTTTCATTTTTAATCAACTTCAAAAAAAGGGGGGTTATTAATGTACCTGTAGGAAACAGGTCTTTGTTATTATTGTAAGATAGTTTAGATTGTTCACCTATTATATCTCAGTGTGTTTTGTAGGATTAACTATAAAATATTTCTTAAAAATTTGTAGAATTAATCACTTTTTGTTAGGCATGTTTTTGTTTCTTTTACATAATTTCTAAATAAAACTAAAAAAAAAAAATTAATTGAATAACCTCTCATCTGTGAGCCATCCGCGGGGGGGTGGGGAAATTTTGGGAAATTTTATTACGCGCGCGCTTTATAATATGATATCTCAAAATTATAGTACGAGAGCTATGTGTAATGCTTATGTCGTTGGAATCGTTATGAAACAAGCTAATCATTAAAAGAAATATTAGTCATGTATTGTTTTTTATTGTATTCATAATTTTAATGCGAAAAAAAATATGCGAAATAAAAAAATAAATAAAAAGAAAAAATCGTCATAATTAAATGAAACAACCATTATTTCGTAATTATTATGTTTCATTGACATAAATATCCATAGTTTAACATGAATGAATAAAAATAGACCATAATTAACTAAAAAATCGATTAAAAAAACATTTAAGATTTGCGGGGGAGGGGGGGGACATAAACATGTCTTTTAAAACGTCTAATACTCATTGTGGGTGTGGTTTATAGACTTGAAATATTTTTATTTGCCATCCTTGTTCATTTCCCTATACATTGTATAAGTTTGATAAAGATAGGATGAGACTATGAAGAGCTCTCACAGTTCTCGCACATTTGAAGGGATATAATATAATTCATTAACTTTATTTACATAAACATCAAGTGCATTAGATAGTCTGTTTTTTATTTCTGTGGAGAAAATTAACATTTTGTGTTGCAAATTTTTGTAATTTTTTTTAATAATGATGCACCACAATCTGCAAAATGTGATCAATATTTTATGATTTGTGTGTTAAATATTAATATTGAGCTATTGTATTAGAAGAGAATGTAAATTACTCTATTTACTCAGACTCAGAAATTCATAATTAATCTAACTTTTCTACTTACATAGTCAAAATATTTATTTGAAAATATAGCCATTTTAAGAATCCGCCTTTAAGCCAAGTAACGATTAATCTACTTTATTTATATTTTATTTTCAACTTTCATCTTGAATAAAAAATATACAATAAAACTAACTAATAAAACAAACAAATATCTTAATAAGCACATAACCAGAAACTTCAAAAAAACTAATAAAAAACAGGCAACACAAATTTTCCATTTGACCTTAGCACCAATCAAATTCTCGTTAATATACATATTCAGTAGAAATAAAAAACAGACATCAGTTCTCTAAAATTCAAACACTAGTTTAGGAAGGAGGATAGGATTAGGTTGAAAAATTGTGATTATTTATTGCTCTAAAATATAAAATGCATTATTTAAGTAACATTGATTCAAGAAATTGATCCATATTTTCCTTAAGAATGGTATTGTTACATATTTAACAACAATGAAGATGTAAATTCTGTGATTGTCGAAAAAAAAGACAACCACTTACTTAATCATTCACATCATTCACAATCACTTACTTAATCAAAAATTTTAGTTTTTTTTTTTTTACATTGGTACTTAATTAAATTATCACCCATAGTCACTTTGGATAATTTTTGGTCAATGTGCTCCAAATAAAAATATCTTTCAGTTGTCTCTTGATTAATATGATCAGGAGTTTTGCTTCAATGAACTTCAGTGCTTTACTCTTAGCGTCCCTGCCAACGTCTATTATAAATATTTGTAATAAAATCTTGATTGCATAATTTATAATAATTATAATGCAACCTAAACCTAAACTTTTACATTTCTATAAAGAAGACTATAATTATAACTCAATATCAGAAATTTTTACCAGCAGTATACCATAAACTTATCATGGCAGCACAATTTTATCATGGCTAGAGTGCTTGGCATCTGAAGTGTGAGGTTGAAAGTATGATGTTATCTGTAAGATTTTTCTGAGGCACAATGCTAATTAAAATTCAGCATTTCTGAGGTTCTCTCATGGTTTCACTATTGTGCACAATTAACAGAATATTTCTTTGATACTTTCTTTGACAATATGAGAGCGGATTTTCTAATTTTATGATTTTGACACGGATTGTCTCTGTATCATCTGTATTTTTATTATCCTTAATAGATCATAATTTTTATATTATACAGTTTTTCCTAAGGTTTCAAGTTATTTAAATCACAAATATCAAGAAAAAGTTCAGCAATAAAAATGAGACTGAGACACTAAAATCTTTATAATTATTTAATAACCCTCTACAGGCGTATTTTATTTTAATTAAGCAATAGGCAGTTAATAGGCTAAAAGGATGCTGTCAAGCATGAATATCAGTATAACTTAACAACATAAGCATTCTGTAATAAGTAATGACTAATAGATTTTTTGTTCTCACAACAGAATTTCAGGTCCTTTTAAATCTCTTTAATTGTTCTTGGAAATTCATGGGAACAGAAAAAGTTTCGTCATTTAATGAATTTTAATAGTTAAATGACACAACTTAGCATAGGTATATGTATCATTTATTTTATAGTTGTTTTAGAGATAAAAATAAAATAATATGTTTACAACAACAATAATGATTATATGTATGTGATATAAATATTAGTGACTGATGATTTAAAAAAAAATACTTGACAATAATGAACCCACATTATAGTAAAATTTTAAGCTAAAATAATCAGTCTGAGTAGAAATACTTACCGGAATAGGTTCAAGTATCTGAGTGGCGCTGCTGAAGCTGGTCTCACTGCCATTCTGTCCTTCTCCTCCGCCTGCTTCCAGCACCTTTGAACTCATTTCCTCCTCACTGGCTTGCCGGGTCCTCTTACGAGACATCATAACATGGCACCTCCGTACTAATTAGTAATTGCTTACAGCTTAAAACTTGTCAAGGCACTCAATGTTCACGGTCAGATAGATATAGCAAATTCGGGATATTGCAGCACGGCGCACGGCACAGGGCACTTGTCTCAGTTTCATAACCTAACTAAACCGAATATGAAATGCAGCAGCGCCGTAACGCATTCGAATGCGCAACCAATTAATAAAAAAAATATATTATTTGGCCACGATATTTAAAAGATAAACAATTTATCAACTCGTAGTAAAACTGATTTTTACTTTAATAAAATATTATACTATTTTGGTTTGAGATTTTTACAAAACTGAAAAAATAAGAATGCATCTGAATTAGAACATCTGAACAACGATCGAAATTTAGTTGAACTATGTCAATGTCAAAACTAAAAAAAGAAAAATGTTGAAATTCAAATGTCAAACTTTGAGAACTATAACTTTGACAAATAGAATCGACCATGGATGTATTACTCTAACTGGATAAGTAACTTTGTAGAGGTAACTGTGGATGGATGACGTCATAACCAAAGGACCATTTTTCTTTTGTGTCCATGTTATCTATAGTCCCAGGATATATCAATCGATTATGTTTTTTTTTTATAATGATATAAAACATCTAAGACGAATAGTATAAGTAACGTAACTGTGTTGTATTTTGCAACACTGTGCCAAAAAGTTAATGCAATTTTTTAGTGTGGTGATTACGGTCATCGGGGATTTGTGAAGACTGTGGTCGTCGTTTTTGTTTGTGTTGCTTAAAATGTGGTGTAATACTGTTGTCAATTATTATCACTGAGAAAATTACAATATTGCATTGCAATATTTTAAAATATTGAGATGTTCATAAAATGTTCCTTTATTCCGAAGAAATTTGTACAGCCGTAATTTATATTTCATTTGAAAGCATATTTTCTAATCTACTTGAAATTAGACGTATATTTTAGTGATCCTCCATATTTTGGAAAATTGAACGCAAATGTTTTTTTTCTAACAGGTACATACGTCCTATACATGAATTATGAACTTATCTGAGGTCCACCTACTATATTATTATGTTTTCAATACGTAACTATTATATTTAACGTTGTAAACCGGTGTTGTAAATGTATTAAATACACATACATACATTACATGAAACGAAACGACATAGATCCTAGTTTGACATTAGTAACTGTCAGTGTAGAGTGTCAAATGTCAATCAATCAAATTCAATTGTCAAATGTCAATATTGGACTGAACCCAATGACAAAATAAAAAAGAGAGGACAGGCCATAAGGTCACGTGATCTGAAGCCAAATAGTTCTCTAAAATGGCGTCGACTCCGCCCATGCTCCACCCATAAAAATAGTGTTGTATTTTTTATATCGATATAATATTTTAAGACAAAAAATACCTATAATTCATTATAATTTATTTTCAGTGGTATTCCGAAATAGAAGTTTTTTAATTGTTATATGTTTCACACTTACTTCTGACTAAATCTCGCAAAGAATTTTGTTTTGTTATGTATTCAAAATAGCAAGATCCAACCTAATATTCCAACAGTGTTTCAGCATTCAACAATTCAGGAGGGAAAAGGTGATTGTCAAACGCAAATATAGGTCTCCTAGGATCCTGGGTACACTTCAAGGTTCTTGCGAAATAAAATATATATGATATATGTAAACGCATGTACATGAGAGAAAGAAGGTTAAACTTCACAATATTTATTGCAAACAATTACCATATTACAAAGATACAGCTTATAGTAATTGGTCTAGAATGCTATTAAGTCTGATGGGGATACGCGTGAAAGTAAGGTAAGGAGAGAAGAGTCCCTGGTTGGCAGGCGTTCACAGACGCGGGCAAAGGGCTGGAGCCCCCGCCTCACCTCCTTCGTCCCGAGTGATGTTGGTAGCAAGCGCGAACAATATAATTTAATTTATGAAGATAAACCTAAGGTATTTCTCGTAGTCACTTTGGACCCTTTTCTTCAGAGGCTTGAACTGCGAAAGACGGTGGACGGTGGCGTCATTTGCTGTTCATCTAAAAAAAATTAAAACTATCGTAGAACAAAAGATAATAAAGAAGTCATAATTACTGATTTAATTAAAAGTAATTCATACGAACTCTCATGTTTGCTGTTGACGCTATTGAAAATGTTACCATTAGGTACAATTATAATACCTATCGGGTTCATTTTTATAAATTAAATTTTGTTTCCCCAACTCGTCAATTTTGATTTGATATGTCGATACTTTCTGCTTCAGCATCTTTATTTTCTTACGCTGTTCTTGTACTTGTCTGCCTAATTTTTTAAGTTTATCTTCAGATTTAGCTGCTAAAACCTGGAAAGTAATTTACAATATATTAAGTATTAACTAGGATATCCATATACAATTATATATAGAGTATAATAATTAAGTGTGGCCAGGCGATTATTCCATATACATACAAGATATAAAAATGCTTTAAACTGATAAAGATTTTTTGTATAAATAATTGTTGTAACAGCATTTTTAATTTGAAATAATATTTTTGTACATTGATATATCAGAGAGTTGATTTCTTTTTATATGATATGATGAAAATACTCACCATGGTACTGACTCCTATATTAACTGTTAAGTCTACATCCATATTTGTTGGTGTCGTTGGCAGTTGATCAATGTAAATCAGATTAAGTTTGTCGATGTCAATGGGCATATACGCTGCAAGAAAACATATATTATTACTTACTTATTATTACTGTGCTAGAGTATCACTGAATATGCAATGTATAGTTATCACATTATAACATGGAAATCAAAAATTTATATAACAACAATTTAGTATAATTATGTGTAAAATAAACTAAAAGAAAAATAACCTACATTAACATTAAAAGTCTAGACAACAAAGAGCCTAGACAAGCATTCATTTTACTACATTATAAAAAATTTAGGTATACTTACTGGAAAAAGAGTCGGAACCACATCATCCTTTAGCCAACATCCAACGTCCTATTGATTATATTTTTTTTTTAATCCTTGGAGCATATTCTTATTACTCCTGCAGGTCCTCCTTTATCATCAGTCCATAATTTTTTAAGTCCTTCATTCTTCGGAAATCTAAAAAAAATACATGCACCGATAAAATAATGTTATAAATCCATGATAAAATAAGTTCACATGTATTTTAGATCACTACTTAAAAATATAAAATTATATCCTTATCAGCTGTCTGGTGACAGCAGAACAAAATACAATTGTCACCACACCATCCCTCTTTTTGCCCCAGGTGTCATAAGAGGCAAATAAGGGAATATAATGGAGAACAGGCAGAAGCGTCCTCTGTGTAACAACTACCATTTACTACAATCACAATCCTGCCTGCCCAGCTTGGTGATTATGGGCAAACACTTCGATTTTTGGAAGAGGCTTCAGTTCAGTAGTAGCAGTATTAATAATCTTTTAATAGTTTGTGCTATTATCTACTCGTAATAATAATGTGCAATATTATGTTTAAATATTATTTCCAGAAACATATGACAATGGCTCTGAATTTTGATACATTGGCAAAGTGACATTTTGGTAAAAACAGTATTTAATCACTAATGTAAATAAATGTTGCATATAATATCGATAACTCGAAAAGTACGGTACAACGCTAGGTGTGTTTGTAACCATTTCAAATATTTACTTGATCTATTTATGTTGAAACTAGTTATCAGAAATTATAGATAATAGCGAAAAACGCAGTCCAGAATTCCTAATATAGACACTTAATCTTAATAAACCCAAAATACACATGAAAATTACAACTAACCTGAAGAATGATAATCCTTCGTAATTTTTTCGAAAGTTTGAATTGCACCCTCTGATGCAACACTTTGCCATGTTAGGTTTTACTTAGTTCACTTTAGATACACAATAAAAAGTAGCAAAATACACAAATTCACTATTAAAATCAAAAATAAACTTCGAACAACGCATTAGATGACAGCCGAACTACTTAGGATGTTCGTTTCAATAAATGGCGTCCGAACCAAAAAGCGCTTCAAGGCAGGGCTTCCATAGACTTTATTAAAATGTTACTAGAAAATTGAAATATGCTATATGTATTGGGGTGAATTCGCGTTTTTGTATCATTTTGTTGGTTTTTTTAAAAAGTATGTGGAAATGCGTGCAAAACCTTGAAAAAAATTAGCACATAAAATTTCCTTTCTAAGCCTACAAAAGTCCTCAAAATTCGCTAAGCAAATCACAAGATATTGGGGTCGGTAAATAATTTATAGGAAATGGTAATGATATGAGCAGCATGGTAATGACTTTTATTTAACGGTAATGATTTTTTGTTGATGGTAATGACAAAAAGCAAATTTAATTTTATGACATAAGTGATAAACGATTATTATAATGAGTGGTAGATGGAGAAATGTTGTGGGAAAGAAATAGGAGTGGGATAGGTATTAGGCGCTACTAATAACGAATCATCTTAATAACATAGAACATAAAATATAAGGACCCATTTTTAAATCTCAAGAAATCTTACACCATAGAGTAACTTTGTATATACGGGAATAGAGGTCTATTTTTGCGCATATATTGAGAAACACTGAGTAAGTAAAGAAAGTGTCGCCATCTAGTAACGTGATTGAAAGTTAATGCTCATAGCTATGTCTACCTATAATTGAGTATGTAGTCAGTACGGCGTATCTAAATAGCTAGAGATCGCCCAATTTAAAAATGAACACTTCTTCACTAAACAATATTGTAATAATTATGTTTGTTAAATAAATATTTCCACTTACGATTGTGATATTGTTTAGTGTAGAAGCGTTCATTTTTAATTAAGACGATCTCTAGTCGGTAATTAGAATAGGAAATGCACTTTAGAACAAATAAAACAATAGTAGTATTTTGTAAAATTATTTATTTTTTGTTTTAAAACACTTTTTAAATAATTTATGCGCTTTTATTTTATAGAAATCAGTTTCGTCATCACAGTCTCTCTTATTTATTAATATCTTGTTAATATCTTTACAATAATTGTGTATAAAAAATCTGCAGGATATTTTAATTAAAAAATCTATAATACTTTCCTTATGGATTAAGCATGTTATAAAATCAAAATCAACATGGATTAATATTATTGTCTTAATGAGTTCTTTTATATATTTTTTATGTAAATTTTCTTTTATTATTGCGTAATTTATATCCTGCAGATTTGAAATACAATTTAAGAGAGAGTCGCTTGGACTGCAAAGCCATTTTTTGTTAGCGTATTCCCGATATCTTAGATATTCTGGCTCATTGTTTGTCATTAAACTGACCTTACATTCATCACACCCCTTGAAGACTTTTTTTTTTGCATTTTTTACGAAGTACCCACTGACATATTGAAGCCCTCCGACTTTTCGTGGGTCATTTTTTTCTTCAAGAGGTGTGAATGTGATATCGGGAATATTTTCTAGACTAAGATTACTTTGGTCTTTGCTGTCCCCACCTGTGATGAGAACTTTATGTAGCGCATAACAATCATCGATTTCACAATTAGCTCCTGGGGCATGGACACTAGAGAGACTGTTGATTAGCAGAGTTGCAAAAGCTGCCTCAAAATTTTCTGGAGTTGGGTTAACATTGCGGCATCCGTGGCTCCTAATGGACCCAAAGAAGTTTTCTATCGGGTCCTGATTTAAATGCCGCAACCAAATTGATTTTACTCCATATTTAGTTGACATTTTATTTATTAATAGTTGTATGCCTTCTAGTGTCCATACCCAATTGTTTAATGTTGGTACATATTCAATACTACATGTTTTCTTATTAATAAATTTCATTTTCTTCAATAACTGAATCGACTCCATCCACACTTTATGGTGAATGGAAGTGGGAGTTACCGGTTTTAATAATGGTTTTCCATGTTTTTTTATTTTTCCATAACTCCCATTCACTGAATCAAACAATTGATCAAAAATCAATAACAGGTCTGCCGTATTTTTAGCTTCTTCAGGAATTATTCCCTTATCTGTAAAATATAAAAAAAGTTATTGTTAAAACAGTATTTAAAAAGTTTATCCACTTCACATTGGAGTATTTTCAAGTCCAAATTCCATCGTCATGCACCAATACCTGACATAGTGACCAAATTCTGTTTAACACTTCTAGGACTACTGAGTTATTTATTTATTTATTTAATCTTTTTATACCTAATACAGTTGGTATAAAAGGCGAGCTTAATGCTAAGAGCATTCTCTACCAGCCAACCTTTGGGCAAAGCAGATAACAACGATGGCGGTATTAAATATTATATGAAAAATTTAATGAATAAGTTACTATTATAAATAAAGAATATAAATAAAGCAGTAAATTCATACTAAATACAGTCAAAGGGAGAAACTATAAATATATAATGAAAATGTAAAATATATATAAAAAGGTAAAATATATAACATAAATTATGAAAATGTAGTGATGATGTAGTTAGGAAAAGATTTCTAATTGAGTCGAATAAGTAAATTATCTGAGTAAGTTATCTGAATGGTAAAGGAAAACATCATGGAGAAAGCCCGTAAAAGTTTTCCAAAATGTCATTCTCGAAGAAACGTAAGGTCTACCGATCTGCATTTGGCCAGTGTAGTGGACTTTTCGCTCATAGCCCTGCATAGGCTTGCGTCGATCTTAAGTGATCGGCAAAGTTAAGCAACAGCGGACGCGGTCGGTAGTTGGATGGGTCACCGCTAGTGGCAAAAAATTCTTGAGCGTTTCCGTGCTTCGGAGGGCACGTAAAGCCGTCGGTCCCGGTTGTTATCATAAGATAACAGTCGTTAAGCCATGTCGGAGGCCCTCGGGTGGTTTAAAACTTCCGACACTCGGGTTAGCCACTAACCCCTCCACCAATCAGCACTGGAGCAGCGTGGTGGAGTATGCTCTAGGCCTCCTCAAGAGGAGAGACCCGTGCCCAGTAGTGGGCGATCAATGGATTGAAGCCAGTGGACTTTTTCCATACCCCTCTTTAATTTAGAGAGGAAATCAGTGCACAACAGTGGGGAGATAAAATGGCTGTGACAATATTTTTTATGTAAATAAGGTAGCAAGTGCCAAGTAGCAGATGTTAATAAAAAAAATAATCTTAGTATCCTTGCTTACCTGCCAGATAGCCCATATTAGATGCAACAGTTTGGCTAAATAACTGTGTGGCAAATTTTACTTTCATTTTAGGAATTTTGCAGGGATCACAATGTGAATCGGTTAACTTAGGAACCAATCGTATCCCTTTATATCCCGGGTTTTCTTTATGTAATGCAAGTATGTGTTCCCATTTGGCAACTTTACTTTGTTGATTGTGTTCATATCTTAAATTTTTCGTTATTAGATTATTTCTTATGCATTTCATTAAATGAGGTGGGTCATATAAGGGTATAACATCTTGGTTGTTGATAATAATAATATTTTCTCTCGGTTCTTCGCCTTTTCTCAGAAGTGTACCGCGTGTCTCTTGCAAGAGATATTTGATGGCATTAACATTGTTTGTGCCCTGATCACACACAGTCGCTACCACAATGAGACCTGTGTTTTGTAGCTCAGTAATAATTTTTTTCAGTTGATTTGCAAGCT
Source organism: Thymelicus lineola (assembly GCA_963932265.1). NCBI lineage: Eukaryota > Metazoa > Arthropoda > Insecta > Lepidoptera > Hesperiidae > Thymelicus > Thymelicus lineola. The sequence continues at coordinate 14,076,268 of OZ010685.1, forward strand.
CTGGCCCCTTTGTGGCAGCTTGGGAAAACGTGTATGCCACAGGCTGCTTATAATTTTTAATTAGGCCCCTTATCATGAACACCTGCGCATGATCGGCGTATTCCGGTAACGTACCTTGGCCACACGTAACAAAGCCACACACTTTGTCCTTTCTTTCATTGTAAGCCAAATTGGGTTTCAGTGACATCTCATCGAACATAACAATACATAATTTGTCTTCGATCTTCATATTTTTAGCAGCTCTTTTAATTTGTTGCATCATATTTTTATTAATTCCTGCATTTATATCTGCCATATTAATTAATTTTAAGAGTGTTTGGCGTGACGGCAGTATAAAAATTTTCCTCAAAAATCTGTAACCTTTTGGACTTTGTTTTAAAATTGTCAAAGCAACAATTTTTTCTTCTAACGTAAAACGACGTCCTTTGTCTCCCTTTTTATGTTCCCTGAACTGAAGTAACGTCAATATTTTTGAAGTACTCGATAGTTTGTCCAGTGTTTGGAGAAATTGTGGATTGGTTGTAATGTTTTGCAGCACTTTCATCTTTTTTGCCTGGGATTTAATCTTGCTACGGCATTTACTGAGTTTTACTCCAACCAGTCTGAGTTTCTTGTATAGAGCTAATTCAGAATCAGTGACGGCAACTCGCTTCACAAACTGCATTCTGCCAGTTCGAGTCGAACCTGAAAAACAATTATCAAAATAACTTGCATAGCAATCAAAAATAGGTAATTGTAAGTGTATGATTTGGGTTTAGTCGGTAATTGTGAAAACTATTGAAGCAGAAGTTGTTGTACAAGGGTAAACAGTCATAATTTCATCAAACTCATTTAATGCTCAGGTCAACTGCTTTTTAACACAACTATCTGGTTTTGTTATAACAAAATGAAGTGAGGGTGAGTGACTAATACTGTCAATAAACTGATAGCACTCTGACACGATTGTGAAATAATCATAACCCATAATTAAAGTGCTTCATTCTAGAATTTCATTAGTTGGCCATTGCTGGCAATGATCTAATTGACAACCAATTTTCAGTCTTGTCTATCCGGGCCTGAGTTTCTATGGAAGCTGGGTCTCTCCTTTAATGTCTTTAGCAATTCCTTACTAGTGACAAAAGATTATTTCCATCCATCCATCAGCCCTTGGAGGTCCACTGCTGGACATAGGCCTCCCCTAACTTGCGCCACTCTGACCGGTCCTGAGCCTTCTGAATCCAGCGGATGCCCGCTGTCTTCTTCAGGTCGTCGGTCCACCTGGTCGGGGGGCGTCCTATGCTCCGTTTTCCTAGACGCAGGCGCCATTCGAAGCCCTTTCTTCCCCAACGGTTATCGGTCCTTCGCACTATGTGGCCAGCACAGTTGTGGCTATCATTGGGGGGTTGTAGCCGGTAGTCACCACGCTTGGCCAGTGCGTGTTGGTGACCGCAGTAGATGTTAATAGTCCGCAGGGAGACGCTGCTGCCCGTCTCCTGGAGTATCCTATTAGTCGCCTTTTACAACATCCCAGGAAGAAGCAGGAGTAGTGCTATTCTACAAAGTGGACCTGGCACCACACGGGGAGAAACGATTTTTTACTGATGACAAAATGACGCCTCACTAAATAATTATAGGAACCTGGCATATGTCAACAGATGACAGGTAATTAATTCAATAAATCTGCATTTTCACTTGCCTTGAGTTTGCGCTATTGGTATGGGTATAGCTGCGGATTCCAGATGTGAAGTATTAGGTTCTGAAATAAAAAAAATCATCATCATATATATAACAATCTATATTGTCAAATTAACAGTTGCATAGAATTTTATTCTTTTTCGAGAATGATGATTATTCTCGATATAATATCGAAATACCGTATTATTTTCAATGTTTATCGAAAAACATGTGAGAAAAAAAACCAGGCAAATGCGTGTCAGGCCAAGCGCAATTTGGGGTTCCGATATAGTAAATTTATCGACTATTACTCATTAACTACTTATGCTAACACAGTCGTGATAGTTTTCATTGTAAATTCATCATATAACCTATTTTTGAGCATTTTTTCACTTGTCCAACTCCAACCGTTTAGCCAGCGGGAGGTGACGGAACACTTGACTCTAACCAAAATTAGCACTTTAAAGCCAAATATTTTGCAAACGCACCCCTAATTCTAAAAATGGCATTAAAAGGTCTTAGACCGATAATATTTTTGAAGAACCTTTTCAACGATGCCCTACACTATGAGGTTCGCGACGAATAAAAAATTCATCCTTACGTTACCTGTAGGGTAGATACCCTGAAAAATAATGTTTTTCATTATTTTATTCTATGATCCTGCAGTTTTAATAAATATGTATATCCATGCCAAATTACAGTTTACTAGCACTAAGAGTCTCGGCGCTTTGCTTCGGATGGACGGACGGACGGACAGACGGACGGACATGACGAAATTATAAGGGTTACGATTTTACTTCGGAAGTTTCGGAACCCTAAAAAGGTGTAATTAAACATTAAACACAATCTGCAATATTAATATTATTTTATCCGTTTCGTAGTCTTCGTGATTATATTTTCTTAGCCTTAAGCGCGTCGCACACGGCGAAGATACTATAACATTTTATCTTAAGATAAAATATGGCTCACTACACATTTTGTATGAACCATCACACACGGCTAAGATACGATAATATTTTCATATTACGCATCTTAAGATATCGAGCGATATGGACATTTTATATTAAGATGCCGAGGGATGCGAAGAGATCGTAACATGCCATCTTAAGATACAAAATATATCGTAAGATCCTTACACAGAGTGTGCACAATATTCGATGCAAAATGGAATGAAATATATTAATTTTACTTCTTCTTAGCCGTATTGGGGCGGCTAAGAATACTAACCCCAATCCCGCGCCGGATGGGTGTCTTAAGAGGCGACTTAATCCGGCCCGCTGGTGGTAGGGCCCTCAGAGGGATTATATGGGTAGTATTGATTTTAATTGTTAATTAATACCATTATTACTATTATAATTTCTCCATGGGGTTCGCCTGGATAGCTACCACCCTCGAGCATGAGTCAGCCGCCTAACGACTCGTCGTGTACCGGCTGGGGGCTTGAGAGCCAGTTCTTTCTTTCTTTTTCTTCTTTCTTTCCTGGCCGCCAACGCATCAGTGATGCCTTTGGTGTTGCTGATGTCCATGGGCGGCGATAGCCACTTACCATCAGGTGGATCGTCAGCTCATTTGCCGGCTATTTCCATAAAAAAACCTATTCTCTCTGCTTTTGTTGTTGTTTTTATTATTAGTACGCAAAATATTGGAAACTATTGGAAACTATAAACTTTCCTTTGACTTTTTAAATTTGAAACATTTTCGATGAAAGGTCTTTGTAAAGATTAAACTCACCGCGGTCTTTCCTAAACTTTATATGATTTTCTACCCAAATTGTTCGGCAATGGCAACGTGCGGCAGAAATTTTTAAGTCATATTCGAAGTCAGAATCATCATCCGATGAGCTATCCAATAAATCTAATAGTAAGGCCGTATTATTCATATTAGATTATCCTATATATAGATTGCGGGGAAATACGACGTGTGACCCAAAGAAAGATTCGAGCGGATATAAATATTATTGTATCTTAACCGTGTGCGATACCTTAAGATGCTATAATATTTTATAGCCACGCATCTTAAGATAAAATATTATCGTATCTTCGCCGTATGTAACGCGCTTTAAGGTCGATGCATACGTAACGTCCCATGGTAGAAAGGTAATTTAATGCCTTACAAAATTATACATAAGGTTTATTGATAAAATTATAAATAAATTATAAAATGGTATATAAAACATATCTATAATACATATTATAGACCTGCTGCCAATGCCACTCTATTGCAAGTTTGCAACATGGCTGGTAAAATGATACTGAGGTCTCGGCCTGACTTGTAGACATTCCTATGTTAAACATGAAAATACTTACTTATCTACACGAAACATTACAAAGCCTAAATTAAACCTTATTTTTTTCTAATAAATAACCACCTACTTTAAACAAAAAGTGTCAGCCCTACGCTGTAGGCAATTATGGCTACGGGGCCGAAGTTGACTTATTTGTCTAAATTATACTCTGGTCCAGGCGAACCCCACGGAGAAATAATAATAGTAAATTATGATATACAAATATTTCATTTTTCAAACAACAAAGATCCAGTTATTTATTAAAATCAATATTACCAACTTAATCCCTCCAAGGGGCTCTACCATCAGCTGGCCGGATTCAGCCGCCAATTAAAACAATCATTCCACGAGGGATTGTGGTACTTACCAATATTTTCCTTCATTTGAACATCTTCAACTTCTTGTGAATATAGTAGCGGAGCCACAGGATCTGGAAAAGATGGTCATCAATAGATCAATATCATTATTATCAATATCAGTATTATTTTATCAATTTTCTTTAATTTTATATTTAATAATAATGTAATAATGTATTTAATTTAATTCTAATTGCAATTATTATTATAATTTATAATTACAATGTTAGCTAAAATTGTATCACATTTGTGTTTGGTCATTGACTGTAAGCAAATAGTTGAATGAATGAATAAATAAATAAATAAATAAATAAAATATTACTGGTATGGTGATTTTGATTATACATATATTAAAATCAATATAGCCAATTTAATCCCTCCGAGGGGCTCTACCATCAGCTGGCCGGATTCAGCCACCAATTAAAACAATCATTCCACGATGCATTGGGGTACTTACCAATATTTTCCTTCATTTGAACATCTTCAACTTCTTGTGAATACAGTAGCGGAGCCACAGGATCTGGAAAAGATAGTGATCAATAGATCAATATTACTAGTATGGTGATTTTGATTATACATATATTAAAATCAATATTGCCAATTTAATCCCTCTGAGGGGCTCTACCATCAGCTGGCCGGATTCAGCCACCAATTAAAACAATCATTCCACGAGGGATTGTGGTACTTACCAATATTTTCCTTCATTTGAACATCTTCAACTTCTTGTAAATATAGTACCGGAGCCACAGGATCTGGAAAAATATTACATAATTGATGTCAATATCAGTGATAGATAGTGATCAATAGATCAATATTACTGGTATGGTTATTTTGATTATACATATATTAAGAAATTAACATCAATTAAAATCAATATTACCAATTTAATCCCTCCGAGGGGCCCTACCATCAGCTGGCCGGATTCAGACGCCAATTAAAACAATCATTCCACGAGGTATTGTGGTACTTACCAATATTTTCCTTCATTTGAACATCTTCAACTTCTTGTGAATATAGTACCGGAGCCACAGGATCTGGAAAAATATTACATAATTGATGTCAATATCAGTGACAGAGAGTAATCAACAGATCAATATTACTGGTATGGTTATTTTGATTATACATATATTAAAATCAATATAGCCAATTTAATCCCTCCGAGGGGCTCTACCATCAGCTGGCCGGATTCAGCCACCAATTAAAACAATCATTCTACGAGGTATTGGGGTACTTACCAATATTTTCCTTCATTTGAACATCTTCAACTTCTTGTGAATATAGTAGCGGAGCCACAGGATCTGGAAAAATATTACATAATTGATGTCAATATCAGTGACAGAGAGTGATCAATAGATCAATATTACTGGTATGGTTATTTTGATAGTCGAATCACAGTCACACTTGAATAAGCCAGGAGACTTATCAGAGGACTGACTACTGACTAAATGCGGATAAGATTAAGGGGATCTTTCAGGCAAATAAGTTTTCGCTAGAGGTTGTCCTTTGAAAAATAATACGTGACTTGCCAATAGAATCTTTCAAAAAACGTGTAAAAACACAATTGTTAGGCAAGGGATATTATAGTGTAAACGAGTATTTAAATGACAAAGACGCATGGAAATGATTAGCTCTGCAACCAGTTCCACTCAGAATAGTAAACTTTTGTATGATAATATCTTTTTTGTAATATTTTTTTTAAAAGATGTGCTGAGGAGTTTCTTTAGGCTTTTCTTCTCCTCCATGACAAAGCACCTTCCGAAAAGCCAAAAAATGACGTGCATAAGTGTATCAATGATACCTATATGAATAAAATATTTTGACTTTGACTTTGACTTTGATGAATTATGAACGCAGCCAGCTTCAAGAACACACAGCTGTCTATTGAAGATGACAGAATATTTTTTCTATTGACTTTTACACTACTATTTGTTATGATTCTGTATTTTTACTCCTTATACAATTTTTTCTATCACGCACCGTTTTATTTATTTAGCTCCTTTTCCCGGGCAGTTATATTAATTTCAATTCCAATTCCTTCATCAAAATAATAAAAAATACACAAAAATGATATCCTTGGAACCTAAATGGAGATCCTAATGTTAATCACTTGATTTGTAACATACCTTGGTTATTCAACTATAGTTTACCATGTTATACTTTTATACATTTTTTTATTGAATTGAAATATTATGTAAAATAAATATTTACTTTTTGATGTTGATGCCTCTGCCATTTGAAGAGTTCTCAAAACTCGTGTTCCTGTGTTGAATTTGGAAGAAAGTAAACCTGTAATAATAAAAATTAATCTATTAGATATTTTAATAAGTTATTTTTCTATTTAACCCAGCAAGGCATGCCATTGCATAGCTAACCGTTAGGCTGCTATCTGAACATCCCACTAAACAAGGATAACTCATCTAAGAAATGAACTAACATCCTGTCACCATGCATGCCACTTGCTATGTGGCCTTTGTTTAGATAGATTTTTTTATAACTTATAAGTTAATACTTAACTATACCGTAAAGTAGTAGGTTTAAAAAATATATATCAGTGATATATACACAATTACATAACTAAATGAATAAATATTGAATTAAAATTTTTAAGAAGACACAAAAGTGGGTGAAAATTTCTTTATCAACCTAATGATTTTGACAGGCCATTGTAACCAAATGTACACATGTGGGTTATTTAATAGACTTCTTCTACAGTACCATATATTATGGTCTTTAAAATATAATATAATAATAATAATAAATAAGCCTTTTTATTTATCCCATATTAAAAACATAACTGATGATGGCAAAACAAAACTGATGATGATTGTTAGTACATATTAGTAAAGACTATATTTTAAAATATAATATCAAACACAAATTTTCTATGCACTTGTCATTCTTTATACACCACATAAGAACATAATAAAATGAGTGTTTTACTATCACTGACCTGGCATGTTTTGTGTTGGTACAGCATGCTTGCTAACTCGATTATTCCTGCACCAGTATTTACTTTCAAAGTGTACATGACACACACGGCGATACTTGAAAATATGGCTATTTTCAAGTTGCAATATGTCACCACCAATAGAATACAACCATGTATTAAACAGCTCCTTATACTTCTCCGGGTTAGGGAATTTATGCAAATGCATATTGTTCTCTGGAAAAATAGAATTAGATATTACTAAAAAGTTAACTGATGACCCAATAGATAGGTATTATCTGCTGATTATTATATTAAGTTTTCTTAGTTTTAGTAATACACATTATATTAAAAGTTAAGATAGGAATCACCACTGTACACTAGTTGTAAAGTTTAATTTATTGAAGAATATAGATTTTTATTGAGTGGCCATACTGGTTTCAATGTTAGATCTGTTCTCCAAGTTTGGATTGGACTGTTTGGATAAAGCGTATGATATTACTGGATTCCAGAGCTTTAACTGGATCAGCTAAGATTGTGTTTCATCTTAGTATGTGGCTTCCGCAGTGACCTATAGTAGGTCACAGAGTATGTGGATGGGCGTTTTCACTGCCCCACTGTAGAATCTGCATATTGCAGGGTTACTCAAACCTATTCTGTGTAGGTGTTTTTCGACATCCGTTGGGCGTAACTAATCACCATAACGCGGTATGAATCATTTTAGAATTTTTAAACTACACCGGTCATATAGTGGAGTTAGCTATGCAAATAAATTGCTAAGCTATGCTAAGTTAGCTATGCAAATAAATTGTATTGAATTGATTTAAGTCTAACGTCAATGCCCCTAAAAATATGACTCATCAGCTTGGGTATGGACAAAAAACTTACCTGAACTATTTACACATCCAGGGACGCAACACCTCTGAGACATGATGTATCAACAAAATCACCACGGCACAGAAAAAAAGGAGTCCTATCTCAGTATCTAGATTCCAATCCACACAAGCACAAAATCGACACGGCCGGAGGAGCAGAGGCTCAACTCAACGGACTTAGGTGGGTAAAGCACTTGAAAAGACAAAAATCTAGAAAACAAACTAAGACAACCGCGAATCGCGTACGCGCACGACAGCCGCCAAGGTTTGTTTGACAATCTTGACAAATGATTTTACTTTTGGCATCACAGACCACTTTGACATTTAAACAAGATGACAGTGACAGCTTTGACTTTAAAATATGGCGTTAACGTCTAATCAGTAACAACGCCATCTAGATTCTTAATTGGTAGTATGCTATAATAATATTAAATTGAAATGTCACGTAAACGTGCCAGTGGGTGAACTATTATTAACCATCTTAATTTTGTTACTTTATACATGAACTGTTACTCGGTTTGCAATGCTAAGATTGTCGCGCCTGTCTTACACTTAATCTTAAGAAATCTTAAGAAATCTTACACTTTTTCTCATATTAAATTTTTGGTAATCAACAGCCACCGTTTAAACTTTGCTCTGGTTATAATAAATACTTTTAAAAGTCAATCTCAAATTCAGAGTAAATGTAATAATTTCATTTATTGATTATGATTGCTTTATTTGACAAAATTTTTACATTTGGAGGACCAACAATATTTTGGACAGTAATATTTGAGGCATTACAAGTATTTGTTAAAGGAGAATGCCCATTTAGTATGGAGATATGTACTGACTTTAACATTTTTGTGTCTTGATAAAAATACCTTTATTTGATTATGTTATCTTAATAAGTTACACATACTAACTTTAGTCAATGTTAATAGTACAAGATTTTAAACAAAATTAATTTGTATTTAGGTTATAGTTAACTCACAGTAATATGGACTCTATGCAGGCGTATTAAAGTCGATTGCGTATGTAATGTCGATCTTTTAAGTTTCAAATTCATTTGACAGTCCCCAAACACCATGTAGTTTGTAATGTATTATAATCACAGAACACTATTACTTCTGGCTGATTATAATAATTTTTTAATTCATTTGACAGTCCCCTTACGTCATCTAGTTTGATGTATCAGAATTATAATCGAATCAATGCAACCTATTGGCCCGAAGGATCTTAAAAGATTCCTGATTGGCCCTTATCCAAACATAAATGGCCCAATGGTTTTCTTTTGTAAAACGGAAGTAAAGTTACTTATTAATTTCAGAAAATTATTCCCAATAAGATTTTTTTTAGGAAATAGGGTAAAATACTTGAAATATTTTAATTAAATTTTTTGTCCAAAAATCATTGTGACACAATTATTTTTTTAAGAGTACTGGCTATGGGCATTCTCCTTACCCAATGGTAAATTAGACTGTTTTTTTTGTTGTGGCTAAAAGAGTTACATATTTCCTGTCGATAATAACAGGCGGCTCCATAATCTATTGTGCAAAGGGTAAGAAACCTAAATGACTTAAGTGTGCACATATGGCTCCTGCAGAACATCTGAAGCAACTTAATTTCCAAAATTTTAGATTTATTAATCCTTTTTGCTATAACACGTGATATTTGGCAGTAGTGCTCCTGAAAGGTTTTAAATTATTCGGAAATATATTTTCTTTCTCTATAATATTTTCATCAGTTATATTATATTATCAGTTATGTTATTTTCATTAGTTATATGGTGATGTTTTCCACATTTTGCTAGATTACACTCATGAATATGTCATAATTTCCTACATTTTCGCCGTGATTCACGATAGAATTAGCAGTCCTTTTTACTGTAGCACCTACCCCATCAGGAGTACCTTTGCCGTGACCAGCCTCTGCATAATTGCATGTTATCTTCTTTATTTAGGGAAAGTCTTTCGTTAGTTCGCTTATCATAAAAAATGTATTTATTACGGTACTGCGGCTACTTACTACGGTTGAATCAGTTTGAAAATTTATCATATTTTGTATGAGCGGAATGATATGTGACCAAACAGGTGAAGCATCATGTCTGAGGCAAGTGCTTGCTGAACAAGCCTAGCATAGCGTGTTAGTTATTGCGTTGCAATAGCATGTTCCTTTTCTTCTTTTCTATATATTTTATATTTCTGGTCTTTATGTCACAGTTTTCCGGAGATTTTGGATTAATTAGTGGATCTAAAGAGCCTTCACCGATTTCATCTTTTTCCTTTTCACTTGCTTCAATAAACACTGTTTCAGGAATTACCTATAGGCATATTATGTATCTTTTTAATTTTTTTCTGTTTATATATTTTTGAAACTTCGCACCATTTCTTCCTTATTTATCTTTAATTGCGCGGAGGCTCTTCATTAATACTTTTGATCTTTTTCTATTTTTTCTTTACATATATCTATCTCTTTATTTGTTTCTTTAACCGGTCCATTGCTTTAGATTTTCTTCCCGTAATTTATTTGAGTAAAAAGGGGCAAAATTGAAAAGTTAAGTATGTTTTTTTACTAATCACGTGTAGCTTTTAGTCTTATTGGGGCAGCCTAAAATACTAACCCCAATCCCACGCCAGATGGGTGCCATAAGAGGTGATTAAATCCAGCTCACTGGTGGTAGGGCCCTCGGAGTGATCATATTGGTTATATTGAGTTTAATTGTTAATTATACCATTATTACTATTATTTTTTCCCCACGGAGTTCACCCGGATAGCTAGCTACCAGCCTTGAGCATGAGTCAGCTGCCAAACGACTCGTTGTGTACCAGCTGGGAGCTGAAGAGCCAGTTCTTTCTTTCTATTTTAACGTGATAACGTTTATAAAGACGATGAGCCTGAGAGGCATTCACGAAAACCGAGTAACGGCCGGAGTAACGTTACGGAAGCGCGCGCAGCATTAGAGAGAGAGGCACGCTAGACCGGCCGTCTCTCTCCCACTCAAGCGTAATCGGTCCGCTTGGAAGGCATTTTTCATTTCATTTTTATTTTATTTTACAATCTTTTGAAAAGAAATGATTTCTCGTAGCTCGTACGTATTATTATTATATGAAAACGAAAATCTACAATAGCGTCATCTCTGTTTATAGGTATGAACTACTTGAAAGAACTTTACACAGTACATCGACTCGGACTTTAGTTGTAGTCAAGAAAATCACAGATGTCGCGCAGCTCCTGATATTTAAAACGAATCCCGTTCCTAATGTGCGAATTGACAATATTTATATCATAAATTATTCTTCTACGAAATAGACGTTATCACGTAAAACCATTGTCCGTAAACTGACTTTACAGACAACAACTTTTTTCTCTCTTTTTTAGACTGCAACGCATCAGTGATGTCTCTGGTGTTGCTGACGTTCATGGCTGACGATAGCCACTTACTGTCAGGTGGAGCAGTAGCTCGTTAGCCGGCTATTTCCATATAAAAAGCTTTAATCCACGTACAACTATCATGAATTACTGGTTAAAAAAGGGCATAATTTGGGTTTTAAATATTAACCAACGATGCGAGTGATTTTAAATTGATTTTAATATGATTTGATCTTAAGTAAGGGTTTCCCCGAAAGAATTTGACCTCTTATTTAATCAAAGTTGCTTTCAAAATTGTCATTACCATTTACACAAAATCATTACCATTTACAAAAAAACAAATGGGAATGATGCATATGGTAATGATATTTTTTTCTTTTTTGCTTGAAACTCATTTTAAAAATCATTCATTTAAGAACTCTTTGTGCCATTGAAAATCATGTTCCTATTACACATACGTGTGGAGTAATCAAATAAATGTATAATTTATATTTACCTTGTAAGTGCAATAAATGGCGTTGATTCGAAATCGGGACAAAGTATTGAACGTCGTTGTTTTTCATGAATAAAACTTGTTTTCCTTGCAGCAGTGAAAAATTAGCCTGTTTCACTTTTAACAATGGACCAGACGAGTAGAAACGAGAGATACTTTACAGCGTAGCCCAAATAACATTTGAGAAATATAACGTTTGACGGTACTGACAAGGGGTTGACGAATTTTCGTGACAAAATTTTAATTGATGTTTTTTACTAGGTCTGCAGTGCTGATTCCATAATATTATATGTTATAATGTACATAATTATATGTTGTTTCAAAATATAAAATTAAACACGCAATGTGTAAGCCAGGTTTTTCAAAAAATATTTTGGAATATCAATATCAGCAATTTTCCTGCAAATGGTAATGATGTTTCGGGTGTGTTATTCAATTTTTTTATATAAATTTCTTGAAATTATGTAACCTAATATGTGGGCCCTTATGTAAAAATATGTATAAAAGGAGTTAGCAAAACAAAAAATTATAAAAGTAGTAAATTAAATTTTTTATCGAGCGGAACATCGCTTGTTACGACGTTCGCGAATTCACCCATTGTACTTTCTCTACAAGTCCATATTGCAACGTGTAAGAAGAAGACAGATATATTTTTGGTATTTCGGGTCATATTTGCACAATACATGTATAATGAAAAAATATATACGCAAATTAGGGCATGTCCTCTCTTTTTTATTTTGTCATTGACTGAACCATGAAAACCATGGATATATTATATTACTCTATCTGGATCACTGACCTTGTAGAAGTACCTGTGGACGGATGACGTCATAAAACAGAAGGACCATTTTTCTTTTGTGTCCATGTTATCAGTATACGCCATAAACTAAATTCGGTAATTTTGAAGAAATTCTAATAAAATGAATTCGTTCGATTTTGAAAGGAGAACTGGGGCTCAATTTTGAAAATCGAACCTCCCGGGTGGGACACATTTTGTTCGAGATGTCTGTTCTATGACATTATACTTCAATGTGCTGGATTACGTAATTCCTGTATTTACAACATTTACAAGCTATACCCGTGAGCTATACTACGCCCATCCATACGTCAAAAACCATGCTGATTTCTGCCAGTCCGGATGTTAGGGAACATACCAAAACCACGTAACCCATTTTTTCTAACTTTTTACCCCCCTCCCCCCCCCTTCGTGACCGTCCGTTGTATATGAGAAGACCCCCCCCCCCTCCCCCCTAGTTTTCACGTGGTAATTGATAAATACGATTTTCAATACTTTTTTGCAAAAACAGAGTTAAAAAATAATAATTTTGCTTATATTTGACTTGTGTGGCGCAATGGTTGCTAAAATATTGACTACGTGACAAAAACCTAAACCCCCCCCCCCTACCCTCTGTGACCAATCGTGGTGTTTTGAAGACCCCCCTCGCCCCCCTTTTGTATGTTCCTTTGGTTTTGGTATGTTCCCTTACTGGCAGAAATCAGCATGGTTTTTGACGTATGGATGGGCGTGGTAGCTTGTAAATATTCCAACCTTGATGCTGTGGACGCACGGGTTTAAAAATATCGAATAAACATTGTCGATAGTGTATTATATCTCGTTCATCGCAGATGCAAGACGCTTCGCGCTAGCATTGCAACCGAGTCAATCTGACGCTCTTTAGAGTAAATCCCGCAATCCCCTATATGGTTTCCCGAATAGCGCTATAAGGTTTCAAGAATATCTTAAGCTAAGGATTAAAAAAAAAACAAGTTTAAATGTCAATAACTTTTATTTTAGTTAAACAAAGAAATGTGTATATATATAATATTATATATATTTTATTGGATAAAATTATTTCTTACAAACAGACAAATCTCGTCTTTTGCGAGAAATAGCTACAGTCCCCAATGCAACTGAATATGGAACATTTCAAACTAAAATATTGAAAGAATGCAGGGGTCCAATTTCATAATATAATCATGCAAAAATTAACCAGTACTTTTTCGATTATACAGTTAATAATAAAAAATGCATAAATGCTTCCAAAATAAATATTAGCAAGCGAAAGAACTGAATGTATAAAGATGTTTTATTAATATTCGCAAACAGTGAACTATTCAATATTACTACACTACAAGTTACTTTGTATATTACAGAACAGGCGGTCTATTATGAACTTTTAATTCTAGCCATGTTCTAGTGTAAAGTCAAAATTCGTATTACCAAAACGGTCACGTGACACTTTTTAGTGAATCATACGTCGTTCAAAGCCCGATAATGAATTGCTTGGAACATGAAAGGTTTTATAAAAGTTCATAATAGGCCCGCAGAACATTTATGTAGTCAAAAATATGCAAAGAAAAATTGGACCTACCACATTTTATAATGGTCTAAAGTATGGGCTTATGAAACAAATAACGTTATCATAGAAAACGACATCTACATGGTCAACAAATAGCAAGTTCTCAATGGTTGAACATCAAAAATTAGTACAAAAAAATATATCACAGCAATTTTAGCTCAACAGATGTTCTCTTAGAAATGAGATCGGAGAAACAATCCTTAATATGGATAGAAGTAATGTGTAAGGATGACATCTACCTTAGTGTCATCGCGGCCCTATTTCCAACATAGAAGAGACATAATAAGAATGTAGAAAGAAGTAGGTATTGTTATGTTTATTAATATGCCATTATAAATAGGTTACATTTAGAGTAATCATATAATGTAGGAGGCGGTCGATGAAATATTTCTCAGATACAAGTCGAAGGAGCGTGCGCAGTGAGGAGCAATAAATACGACGGCGGCGCCCTACTGCGTCGAGAGCGCCACCTTCAGCGCCTCCTGGTGCTCCGAGCTCAGCGCCATCAGGCACGAGTTGAACAGCTCCGCGTTACTCTGAAACGTACGCCATACTGTATTACAAACACGTGTGAAGTAATAGCATATCTATGATTGGGAGATAATAGCCGGAAACAATCTGAAATGAATCAACAAGTCTTACAGTAGAATGTTTATCAGAAAGATGGTTTAATAATTTTAAATAGTCCAATTACATAATAATGTAACTGTAAGAAATTACGACGTTGGCAATTCATTTGGCATATTATTATGTCTTTATAATTTGTATACACTATACTATGTATTTTTCAATTGTTTAAACCAACAGCATCTGACATATTTGCAGACAGATACAAGATCACCAAACACACACACACACAATGACATTATTCATTAACACTAGAAAGACTGAAATTTCGGCTTACCACGAAAGACGGCTAGGGGTCTTTTGACCCCAATACTATTATCTGTTTTATTTTTTTGACAAATTAAATTATTTTGAATAAAAGTAAAATAAAACTATTTATGTGTTGTTACTTTATGTATTTTTCATTACTTACTTGCAATTACCACAAGCTAATTTACAATAATCCACAAAATAATATTTTGACTGATTATAACTTCGACAAGGACGTTTTTTAGAAAAGTCACATTCTCTATTAATTTTATTTTTGTAATGTCGTCGGTAGCAATGTCTTCTTTTTCTTGGTTCTGCTGTAGCTGGAGATAGCAGCAAAATTTGCTGTTGTGAGGGTGGTATCTGAAGTAGAATTTTCGGAATAATTACTAACTAAGTGGCAGCTGAATAACAGTTCTACGTATTTTTTTATTCGTAGTTTCTTGATATATTTCCCGTGGATTTATTTTATTGCTAAATCTAATATATTGTAAACAACCTGTACACACCATTTTCTAGAACTTTATTAGACACTGCATATTCTAGCCATTTGGCTAACATCGACACTACACATTGACTTAGTATTATAGAATTGTAAAATTTGACTGTTTCAGGTTTTTTCTTTGAGTTACTAGCATCTACGTGTACTGTATTATACAATTTACTGAGTAACAATACGTTTTTAGTTTTTTTTTGTTTTTGTTTCATAAACTGTCAGCGACCATTGATTATATTCGGCTTTCAGGAATTGAGTTTGATGTAACATGTCAAAATTTAGATTTTTCATGCAGGGAGGAATGTCACGTCTGCTTTTATTTATTATTTTATTGTAATATATTATATTTTATTTATTATTTAATTGATCTTCTGGTAAAGATTGTAAATATTGTAACACTTATTATGTGGAAGTTGTTCTCGAAAAAAACGGAAAAAATAGTAATGTTCACTTCAAGACATTGACCAGAGTATTGAAACTAATCAAATTGGCGAGGCATATACCAGTACAATAACATTTACTTATAATATAATCAAAATATACTGATTTACCGTTGTTTACAAACACTTACGCTGCTTATGGGTCATACGACCCCAGCCGTCTTTATAGGTAGATGTTGGTTTATTTACATTCCCACAACTCCTATTCTGTTTATACGTTACAATATGTTAACTAACCCTATTTTATTAAAAGTCAAGAAATATCAAGTCATTATTTGAAAAAGTACCAGAATAATCGGCGTCGAAATTTCAAAATGGGTCATTTGACCCCTGTCCGTCTTTCTAGTGTTAATCCAGTATCAAAACATCAACCAACCTGTATCTGCCTGACGAGCTGCACCATCTGCGCGAAGACGGGGTTCTCTGTGGGCACGGCGTCTCTGAGGAACGCCTCGGCCAGCACCGCTATGACCCGCTGCGGGGCGTCGGGCGAGTCGAGCGCGGGGTGCCCGCCCGCCGCCAACTCGCACAGCAGAGAGTACACGTGCGGCGCCTCCTCCGTGTCTTCCACCACCGGCAGCCAGGTCAGCCTGGTGAAGGATAACTCGTCATTAATGGCTCGATTCCATATGATACAATGTATTAATGGGTCGATTTCATCTGATACAATATCTATTTATTATATTAAATGTATTAATGGGGAGCTCTTGCAAATGCGACGCTATGGGATTAAGCCACCATCACTTGCAGACAACTGAGCAGATAAGCCACGAGAAGTAAAGTTGCCACGGTCGCGGACATGAATTACATCAGAGGCATCACTGATGAGAGAGAAGAGAGAAAGAACAAAGCAAGTACTGGCTGTCAACTGATGCAATTTTTTAAAATTAAAACTTCCAAAATAAGGTACTACTAACTAAGGTCCAAATTAAGCTTCAACTTATCAAACTGATGACCAACAACAAATAGATTAGACCGGTCACACTTAAGAGTTTAACAACTATACTACGACACATTACAACTCACCAATGCCTGATAATTTCGTCTCTGTTGATCTGCGAGTGGTTGTACTTGATGATCTTCGTGACCGCCGAGATGGCGTTCTCTGTGGCGTTGAGGTTCTCGACGGAGCGCGCGCTGGGCTCGGCGATGAGCGCGGCGAGCAGGGGCACGGCGCGCGCGCACGCGCCCGCGAACTGAGGCCCACCGAATTGCGCCAACACGCCGCATCCGTACGCCGCCGCCTGGCGCACTTCCGGCTCCGGTTCGCGCAGACCATTCAGCATCGGCTCGAGGAATATGTCTTGGTACTTCACGCATGCGGGTCCTGGAATACGGGATATTTTAATTTTAAAATATACACAATATATCCCAAATTATGGGCACTGAAATGATGAAAATTTATTAGAACTCTTTCCTTTGACAAATGCACCAAAAAAAAGTGCCTTTTAAATATTTTATCTATGTGTTATTCTGAATGCATGAAGTGTTCACAAAAAAGACAACATTTTGGAAAGAAAAAATTTTTGTTAACATGAACCGAAAGTAGTTCAAACACTATTGCAAAGGACACCTCCACGATGCATACATAAACTGTGGCAACAGCCACTAGTAGTATTGCTACGCGGGAGCTATCCAACAACCAGTACTGACCTCCATATTCGATGACATCATCAAAGATGCAGATCGCCCACTGCCTGTCCGAGTAGGGGCGGCCGGGGGAGAGCAGATGCACCAGGTGGGGTAGCAGCGAGTCGAGGTGCGGGAAGAAGCTCTCGCGATACGCGATCATCAGCGCGTGGAGCACGTCCGCGACGCGGGACAGGCCGTACACGTCCTCGTTGTCCTCGTCCGCCAGTTGCTCCTCTACCACCTGGCATGGTCAACGTTTTGTTAGACACTCGCGTCAATGTCAATTATGTTCATCTAGGCGCGAGTGGACCAGGTTTTTGCAGCAACATTAATAACTATAAAATTCTACATTTAAAAATTCCCCGACAGTTTTTTTTTTACACTAAACAAAGATAAGAACCATCTCGATCAAGTCATCTTTTAAACAAAAAAACCGCATCATAAGCGGTTCATTTCATGCCACAGACAAACAGACACGATTTTATAGCACCCCTCTTTTTGCATCGGAGGTTAAAAAAAATTGCTAACAGGTAAGATCAAGTAATTTGAAACAGCCGAGCTGTCCCTGACAGTCACACTCAAATCGACCATCCTCCAACCATTTTTCTTTTTTGTTCATGTGCTGATGCTTGAAATGAAATAATCTTTTATTCATGTAGGTATCACTGATACTCTTTTTTTAATCTACCAGCTTTTCGGAAAGGTGCTTTGTCATGGAGGAGAAGAAAAGCCATAAGCTTGTCTTTCAATTCCAAGTAATAATAATATTGACAACTAACCTCATCATAATCTTCGTCGGCGCGCTTCTGTCGGCGCGCGACGGCACGCTCGAAGTGCTCCGTGAGCAGCTTGTTCAGGATGCGCAGCACCTCCGCCATCATCTCGTCCGACAGACACCCGGCACCCAGCAACTCGATGCACTGGACATTTACATTGCACTTAGTTATTATAGCTATAGTGATAGATTTTGTGTGTATTTGTAATATAATTATACTTCACGAGTAGCCACCAACCACTTCGTTTAGTTGTTGCTGTTGGTAGTAACCCTGATTAATTATTATTATTAACCTAAATAAGCTAAGAATTTTATCAATCAGGCGTTGTGGTGTGAAATTTTTGAATATACTAACTTTTTTCAATTAATTATAAACTGCAGCTATACAATATTGACACATATTTAAATTATTTCCATTATACCACTCGCTTACCTTAGCCAGACTGTTGAGCAGTTCAACTTGAACATCTTGCTCGGGCTCTGCATCGACTGCCTTCAGCAGCTCGGGCAGGATGTAGGCCCACATGCCCTGGATGTACTGCGGGCCGCGGATGCGCGCGCACTCCAGCAGGTAGGGCAGGGACTCGGCCGCCGCCGTGCGCACGTTGTCGTGGAAGTAGAACTTGAGCATCGGCACCATCAGTTTCACAACGTCCTCGGCGTATTCAGAGAACGCCTCCTTCAGTTCGCGGGCGTAACACACTAGCATGTCGCATGCGGATGCTTTATCTTCGAGACCTATCGACAAGATACAAAATAAGTATAAATTTCATAAATAAGCAGTGTATAGGAGTCAAATATATTTCTGGAATATTAACAGCTTTCTATGCTATACTGAGGATTTGGAATGGAGTACACTAATAATAATAATTTATCCAACTCAAAAATCTAAATAGTCTCACATTCAATTATAATTTAAATAAATGTGCAACTCCCACAATTACGGTGATAACAGTTGAATATTTTAAATTAACTTACAAATAACAAGAACATCATACCAGCTGTCTTAATGCCGAAGTTCTGCTGTTCGCCCAACGTAACAAAGTGCCAGTCCTGGTCTCCCTCCACCGACTCCAAGTCCTCGTTGTCCAGGAGCGCCACTTCCGGCTTCATGGCCGCCGTGCGCATCACCGGCTCCATCACCATGGGCAGATACTGGGCAAACTTTTTACCTGATGGTTACAACAACAATATCACTTGTAGAAACCATTACATAAATATATCTGTAGATAGCACCAGATGGATATTTAGTCAAGCATAACTTACAAAATAAAAAGATTAAAAATTACTGTGACTGAACTTACCCATAATCCTGCAAATACGGGACCAGGCCGAAATTAGGTATGAAGTTTGAGGATCGTCAGCCGGGAGCTGGTCTCCTTCGGTGTGAGTCTTCAGCAGCAAGTCCATTACTTCTGATGCATCGGCTAAGAATTTCTCTTCTCCCACAGCCAAACCTAAAAGCATTTAAAATTTACTAAAACAATAAATTATAAGTGGGCAATAATCTATCTTAAATGTCATAATTTCAAATAATAATGAATGAAAACATTCCTTATACCATGAAGTAATACTAAAATTTTGATAAATATTCAACTCACCAATAAGACTGACGCACTCAATAGTCTTGCCTCGCAGCATTTTCAGCTCATCAGTGTTAGCATTAGCAATGATATACTTGAGACAGGGCATCAGCCGGTCGTAGTAATCCACAAAATCTTCCTCAACAGTATCCGCTACTGATGCTATAGTGGTGACAATTTGTTCCAGTACAAGTTTTGTACCACGCTCCACCAACTGTTACAGAACATAATAATAGAATGTTCAGATAATGTTTGTTTCACTTTACAAAAGGGCTCTCTATATAAATAAAATTCTCTACACAAAAAAAATTTAAATACTTTGTTGTTTAATGTTTTTGGACTGAGATCCCTGATTATCTATTTGAGATGAAAAGGGAGCAATCGCCATATTTAATCTACCAATGATATGGAAGTGAGCAAACCTATAGAATGGTTTTGCCACTAACGAACATTGGACACATCTGATAATGAAGAATCTCACCTCTTTGAATTTGGCTTGTAAAATTGCATCAAGCTTGTTCATCAACTGTCCAAGGTATAAGGTCAAAATTGGTTTGGGACAATCTTCACTGAAGTTGACCAAAGCAGCAGCTGCGTGAGCCTGAAATAAAAGTAATCTTGTATATAGAAAAATAATATATTAATAACAATGAAAAATTATTCAGTGTGATAAATGTAGTATACCTAGGAAAAAAAGTAACTTAATTCAACTTTGACAGGACAATGTCTGTCGGGTCAAATAGTTAAAAATAAATAGAAGTAAATATGAAAAAGTGAGGATAACAATAATAGCAGTAAATAAGAGTTAGCCTTGAAGTATTTCTATCTCATAAGTCTATGTAATGAGCGTTCATGGCTTACTTGTACATGTTTTTACTATGCTTCACATTACCTGCACACGTGGGTTAGCGTTATCATCAAGCACCATCAGTAAACCGGGCACCACTTTGTCATGGAATTTCTTCTCAAAAACGGGAGCAAAGTCCGTGGACATCTGCCCAATGGCATTACAAGCTGCGTACCGGACGCGAGGATGCTGTAATATAAACAATCCTTAGAAATACATAATGGAAATCGAGACCGAAAAATTCAATACATGATAATAAATTTGGATATAAAACATACAGGGTCGGTAAGATAGTTGAGTACTCCCGACACCACTTGGTCAAGCATCTGTTCCATTTGCTTATGGCAGCCTTCTCCGGCTGCAGACACCGCCATGAGGGCCGCGTGTCGCCGCCTCCAGTCCTGAGAGGCCAACATCTCAGACACTTGTCCCACAATCAAGTTCAGCATGATCTTGCCGCCCAGCCCACAGCACATGCGATCTAGAGCAGACTCGGCTGCCACGTAATTTCTGAAAGCAAATCTCGTGATCAGTAAGGATTTTTAAAATGTGTGAATACAGTGTTTTTAAATAAAATGTCATCGAGGGACTGACATCCACATGTCATAAATCACAAAGGATGCTAATTATCTCGATATTTAATCTTGTAAAATTCTCCAAAGCTACAATCACGAGATCATGCAGCTGAATAAAAGAATCTTACACTTACAGTCACGTCGTTGTCGATGTCGTGTCGTGGATGTTTGTTTTAGCTTTAACTCAAAAATTAAATCACGGCGGTCACAAGTATTTAATAAATAGATTTGTTGTATAATTTGCATACTTGAAAAGTCTGACCTATGTATAAAACAAAATTGATATTTTGACATTTCAAACGAGTACCATACTTATAAGGGGACCACACTTAAACCCAGGTTTTCATTCAGTTCAAAGGGATCCAATAGATAGTTGTGTACTACGACTCACAGTTCATTATCCTCGTCCTCGACATTGTCCTGCATGGACCAGTCGGGCTCGTCGTCCAGCTCGCACATCATCTGCAGCACGAGCGGGGTGAGCAGGCTGATCGCGTTGGGCACCTGCTTGCGGACCATGGCCGGCGCGGTCTCGCACAGCGTCACCAGCGTCTCGAGCGCCAGCTGCCGCCAGTTGTCGTCCGCGTCCGGGTTGCTCACCACCTGCACGTTCATTGTTTAATATAGTCATTTTTTCAGGTGACACTTATTCGTTATACAATCTTAGCACTACTTTATAAGGAAATATTAATTTAAATTAGTTTAAAAAAGTAAGAGTATACAAAAATTTGTGTACAAAAAGTATACAGAAATTAGTTTTGGTATAAAATGATTATTTTGCCTTTAAAGTCACATTTTAAGTCAGCATTATTTTTATATTACATACTAGGAAATCGCCCTCGCTTCGCTTTGGGAAAATTAGTAAAAAAAAATATATATATCTTTATAATATAGCCTATGTCATCCGGGGACAGTTTAGCTTCCCAACAGTGAAAGAATTTTTCAAATCGGTTCGGTAGTTTTGGAGCCTATTCAATGCAAACAATCAAATCTTTCCTCTTTATAATATTAGTATAGATAACGATTAAAGAACAGTAAAATTGTTTATGAAATAGGACTCAACAAAAAAATTGCATTATGGGTAGTTCAAAATAGTCAATATTAAGATAGTGCGAGGGTGTAGATCACAAATTACCCCCAATAGATACCGCATACAAGGCAACTGATGCGCGCCAACACGTACGTGCATTTGCATGTTCACGACATTAGTGTCGACCAATACTGACCCAAGTCAAGTCCAAGTATGAATTAGAAATAGCCAATTACAGTGCGTTTTTTTGTCCCCCGCAAGCCGCGCCTTCCGCCAAATTTTGTGAGTTCAAACTAAGAAAATTTCACTTATGCGGTATCTATTGGGGGTAATCTGTGGTGTAGATCCTTCAGCATAATTAAAGATTTAGTAATCTTAAGGCAAGGTACGTTCTTCTTGTAAATAAGCTGGCACAACTCATGATTCCTTAAAATGAATTTATTATAATAGCAATTATTCACAAAGAACAACACAGTTTTTATTGTTAGTATTTAAAAAAGCAAATTGGATATTAAAAAATCATGCAACTTTTAAGATAGGCCACCAGATCCTCCATGATCCATGGAAGCCCAGCTGACAGATGCTTTTTTGTAAAAACCAACTGTCATAATTTAAAAATTTAGAAGAAAAATGCATCAACTTTTAAGATAGGCCACCAGATCCTCCATGATCCATGGAAGCCCAGCTGACAGATGCATTTTTGTAAAAACCAACTGTCATAATTTAAAAATTTAGAAGAAAAATGCATTTGCCAGCCCTTGCTAAATCCCTTAAATTTTTATCATTATAGTTAATTTATCGTCAAAGGTTTGTTGAGAAAAATATTTATTTGTTAAGTTTTTGTCAAAATAATCAATTTAATTTAAGTTGTTTTGAGGGCTACTATCAAACTATATCCTATTAAAAGGATAATGTTAGCGAAATCCTCAAATTTTCTATTGCACAATATGGCAGTAATACATTTCATTTGGAAATGTACACGTAGGAGTTTATGTGCATTTTTATTTATGTTAATAGCTGTCAGTAGTCAAGACTAATGGTATTTAAGAAAAGGATGCATTGCCGGCCAAAACGACGCGAAACCGTATTCATTGGGTATTAATAAAAGACATGTATCTACAATTTCAATTTAAATATGATATCATCACTCACCTTGATACAAACTTGAAAGATGGTCTCTATTTGCGGCCTGAGGAACTTGGGTGTCGACTCAGCAAGTTCAATGAGCACCTTCAACGCCGTGTCATCGTCCGCCTTCTCCACAGTTTCTACTAATACCTGTGAAATTCGTTAGAAATTACTCAATTATTAACATCATTCGTTCGTAAGCGATGCCCACGGTTGTAAGCGCTGGCTTGACCATTGTGTAGTAACGAGTGCCGCGCGACATACGGTAGTGAGTGTGAAAGTGCTTTATGACACTTATTGGTCCGACCATTTCCCTATACAAGTAGAGTGCGATATGAAGTTAATAAGACCTAAAGTTGTTAAACCCAGTAAACATGTTAATAATGTGACATGGGGTGACAGGGATATCAGTCAAATTGAAAAATATAAGAAATTTTGTAATTCAAAATTGAAAACGATTCTTTTCCCAAATGAAATGTTACAATGTGCTGATAAATTTTGTTCAGATCGTAGTCATAGAGTAGTTATAGACAATTTATATAAGAATGTAATAATGATACTTTCTGAGGGAGCGAAAATGTGTAATAACATTAGTACTCGGGTTAACTCTAACTCTAAATGTGTGGCTGGCTGGAACAGGTACGTTCGGGATGCCCACCAGTGGGCGCGTCTTTGTCTCCAAACGTGGTATACTCATGGTCAGCCTAGGAATGGAGGGATTTATAAAGACATGGTCGAATCCAGAAGAGTCTTCAAGTCCAGATTAAAATGGTGTCAAAATAATCAGCAGCAGATTAAAATGGATATACTTGCACAACGCCATTCTGATAGGGACTTTAAGCTTTTCTGGAAGGCGACAAATAAGTTAGACCCAAAACCAGGCCTTCCTGTGAGCGTTGCGGGGTTAAGCAAACCTGAGGATATAGCCAATGCCTTCCAGTCACACTTTAGGGTGGAATCCTCACGTGTGCCTGCGGCTGTGGTGCTTGATGATGAGAGTTGTCATAATAACTTGAGTATTCGATTCTCCGCAAAGGAAGTGGCTAACGTAATTAAGTGCATGGTACGGGGAAAATCCCCTGGACACGACAATCTTAGCATTGAGCATCTACAGTACGCGGGTGGCCATCTGCCGAGGGTGTTATCTCTGCTCTTCAACTTTTGTGTCAGCCACGCCTATCTTCCTAGTGACATGTTGAAAACAGTAGTGGTGCCCATTGTTAAAAACAAGACGGGTGACGTTTCGGACATGTCCAATTATAGGCCAATATCGTTGGCTACTATTGTGGCGAAGGTGTTGGACAGTCTAATTGACCGGCACATGAAACAACATATTAGCTTAAACGATGCACAGTTTGGTTTTCGTGAAGGCCTATCCACTGAGAGTGCAATCATGTGCCTCAAACAGACTGTTCAATACTATACAGCCAGAAAGACGCCAGTCTACGCCTGTTTCTTGGACCTGTCTAAAGCGTTCGACCTGGTCTCGTATGATTTGTTGTGGGCAAAGTTGAAGAGCGAGACTAATGTACCACATGAGTTAGTATCCTTACTCCGCTATTGGTATAGTAACTAAACCAATAAAGTTAAGTGGGCAGGGTCGTTCTCGCAGACGTACGGCATGGAGTGTGGTGTGAGACAGGGAGGGTTGACGTCTCCCAGGCTCTTTAATTTATATGTCAATCGACTAATCGAGGAACTTAGCAGTACCAAAATCGGATGCCACATAGATGGGATTTGTATAAACAATATTAGTTACGCAGACGACATGGTGCTGCTGAGTCCCTCGATTTCCGCGCTCCGCAAATTACTGCGTATTTGCAGTCTATGCAGGGGCCCACGGGCTCAGATACAACGAAAAAAAGAGTGAGTTTATGGTGTTTAGAGCTGGTTCTAAGTCTTATCCAAACGTCCCACCAGTTACTATTAACGGTACTCCACTAAATCGTGTATCACAGTTTAAGTATCTGGGTCACTGGGTAACAGAAAACCTGCAAGACAACGCAGATATTGAAAGGGAGCGTAGGGCGCTGTCGGTTCGGTGTAATATGTTGGCCCGTAGATTTGCTCGCTGTACTAGTACAGTCAAGGTCACGCTTTTTAAAGCTTATTGCCAATCCTTTTACACGAGCAGTCTATGGGTTAGCTACACACAGAGAGCTTATAGCGCATTGCGCATTCAGTATAATAATGGGTTTAGGATGCTGATGGGACTGCCGAGATTTTGCAGTGCATCTAGCATGTTCGCCGATGCAAACACTGATGGCTTCCATGCCATCATTAGAAAGAGATGTGCATCGCTGATGAGGCGCTTTCGAAGCAGTTCCAACAGCATCCTGAAGTCATTAGCTGGGAGATGGGACTCTCCATTCGTCTCACACTGGATACGTCTCCATTTATTGTAGTGCTGCGTGTTTATGTTTTGTGTTTTTATGTTTATTTTATTGTAAATTATTTTGTTTTTAGATTATTGTATATTGTATTATTGTCATGTTACTAACCCCTAGTTTATAAGTTTTACTAATATAATATGGGCCTGTAATTGTTGCCTAAATAAAAAGCTATAAATAAATAAATAAAATTGAGTTCAAAATTTTCTTTTTATGTTAACATAGTCGTGCTCTAAATAGTGGAACATATAGTGGTTGCAGCCATTTAATGATCTTATCCTCACTTCGCTCTCGAGACCCTGTAGTCCTGGAGCAAATTATTTTTGCATTATAGTCTATAGCCTCCCTTATTACTGTGGATATCATACACAAATAGATTTTTTATGATCAGACTGCTAGTTTCAATTATTAGCGCGTTCACAACAAACAAAAAACCCATCAGTGACAACACGTCATCACAATCGAAAAGAACAATAGTGCTTCTAACATTCTACAGACCTGCATGAAAGGCACCAAAACGTCACCGAAGTGTTTATGGATGGCGGGCTCTTTGTCGTGGTTCAAGATGAAAGCGCCCACGGCTTTCACCGCCTGCATGCGCAGCGCTTCAGACTCTCCGGGCTGCAGCGATGTCAACAACATCTGCTTGATAACGTCCAGGTTATCCTGTTGACGGTTGCCAAACACACCTGGCACCGATCTATTAAAAAAAATATTTGTTTGACATTACCATTATTTCTTACATTTACTAGCTTTGAAGGGAACAAGGCTACATTAGCAATTGAATTTGTTAGAGAGCAGTTGTTAAGCTATGACCTTAGTATATCCAATACTTAGGTTCACTATGAAGTAGTACAGTGGAATTTGCTCTACATCTTAATTATGAGCAGACCAGTGCCTTGCACGGGTTGCTAATACATTGAAGCCTTACTATACCGGTTTGGTATGTAAAACATTTTCTTATTTACATTCTTTAGGACTGTTTAGCTTTTATATAATTAAAATATTTTTATCAATCTACACTTACGTAAACATTCGAATGCCTGTTTCCTTCAGGGTGGAATCTTGTGAATTCGCGCAATTAAACATAAATTGCAGGAATTCAGGCCACTGGTTAACGCCATCATCATCAATATGGTTCCTGGCTAGCTCCGATACTGCGTCACAAATCTGCCAACAAAATTATCAAAGTATGATACAACATACCCAAAATGGTTTTATCAAGTCTCTAATAGGGAGGTGAGTAATCGTATCTTCAATAGGTTAAAATTAGACCTCGCAACATTGGCCCGATTCATTTATGAGTCAGTAAGAAGTTAAAACGAGGGCACCTCTTAATCATACTTAAGATTTCTGCAAGTTGCCTATCTTTTGAAGCGAAGAATTGATAAAATTGTGCAGGTGTTCGTATTTCTTTCATCATTTAGTTTCACACTAGCGATCTGAACACGACTTTGCATGCGTTTTAGGAAATAATCAGTACCCTAAATCTTAATCCTGATCATGGCCTACCTGTGTGCAAAATTTCACGAAAATTCGTTAAGTATTATTTTATTATATTATTCGTTTAGTTTTTGCGTAAGAGTAACCTCATAAACTTTCACTTTATAATATTAGTAGGAAGGATATGACTAGGATAATAGGAAGTAGGATTATTAAATTAATTTATGTTATTTTGAAGCTACTATCAAACTGTATCCTAATAAAAGGATAATGTGCTATTGGACACTATGAAAAATGAAAAAAAACTAATGATTTATTTTTGAGTTATATCTAATTTTTATTTTCTGTCAAGAATTATCGTGATTTATTTATCCTTTAGTCATTTGAATGAATTGAAATTATTTTAAGCACTGTATTATATGCTATTATTTCCTTTTGCAATTATAAATAGGTACGAGTCATTCACAAAGACTAGGCATTGCATAAATCGAACAAAGGAGAAATTTATTTTGATATCTGCTTGCGCGTTGGTGTCATCCTATCCATTAGTATGTAATTGACACGAACACAATCGCAATTGTTATTGGCAGGTAAATTAACAATAGATATTATTGTGTTCAGCTGGATACCTACACATAACGAAATAACAATGAATAACAGTTCGATATTTTTCATAGCAGTCTGTTGGTTTCAATCTCTGTATATTCAACAAAGAGTAAATAAAATATTGCGTATGCTTTACAGATTAAATAACTAATGACCCTAGGAAATCGAAGAAAAATTGATTGGCCAAACGAGCATATATTTTTGAGCTGTGAGTCGCGTAAAATGAATCGCATAATTCGGTTTCATACTAAAGTCGCAACTCATTTTGCGTCGCTGTATGGTACAAATAGGATGAAACTGAATACAGTGTCAGTTTTGCGAGTACAAGCCCAAAAATATACGCTCGTTTGGTCTCACCCTAAATATCGATAAATGCTGAGGGGCTGTTCAGCAACACAAAGATGATGTTCAGAGCTCCATTCCCATTTGTTTTTAATTTAACCTAATGTAGCCTAACGAACACAACTTATTGAGTTTAAGTACGCCTGAAGACCTTAATTCGCTTAGCGAAAGGTTTCACTGGGCGCTGTTATGTAATAAGGCTGGACTGTTAATTAAAAGGCTAATTAATGTTAGGCCTTCAACATTCAGGCCTAAGTTATTTTTGTACGTTTTAAATGCCATAACAATTCAACTACAAAACTATACGATTGTAGTCTTTTAATAAAGGATGGGCTGCAACAAATCTATCCATTTGACTTTAAAAGTACACCGCTGGATGTAGGCCTTTCTTAATGTGCACCTGTTTGACTTGTCCTTAGCCTTCTGCTGTATACACTCTGTTTGACTTTTCCTTAGCCTTCTGCTGTATGCTGTATACTTTCAGGTCGGAGGTCATTATCAAGACGTGATGGTTTTCTTCCGAACCCAGCACATTGCCATTTTTGCAAGATAATTCTACTCCTATGTCGGCAATTTTATATTAGGTACTAAAATCTACCACTTTGAATCTGAGAAAACGCACCCACCGCAGTTTTAAGTTGCTTAATGTCCCCATATTAGGGATCTTGTTTGACACTAGTAATCTCATCAAACTTAGCTGACAAAGTTCTGGTTTCGATTCGATTACATAATTAGAAGACTCAATATCTCAATCACGCGACTGATGCATGGACTGTCTCTACGTTGGGTCATATCTGATAATACGATATCGTATCGACAGCGTCCCGGATGATTCCAGGGTTACGATAAATTACGCAATATGAGGGTCAACTAGGGTTCCCAACCCTCCCGGGTTACCCGGGAGACTCCGGTAATAATGGTTAACCTCCCGACCTCCCGGGGTACAATAATTTCTCTGGTTTTTCGAAAATTATAATACATCCGTCGCTCGCATGTCGCTACTCATTCGCAATGCCGCGCGCCGCTGCCGATTGTAAAACCCGTCAAATATTAGATGCTACTCGAAATCAAAGTAAATATAAATTTAAAAATTAAAAAATTGGTTGTCTGTAAAGTCGGTTTACGGACAATGGTTTTACGTGATAACGTCTATTTCGTAGAAGAATAATTTATGATATAAATATTGTCAATTCGCACATTAGGAACGGGAAATAGAATGAAAATTACAATTTTACATATTAAATTACAGATATATATTTCGTTTTATTATTATTCAGCGTATCTCTTTCTCGATACTTTGCGCGCGTTGTGGCTCGTGACGTGAGCAGGCTCGTTACCACGTTTTCGAGAATGCCTTCCAAGCGGACCGATTACGCTTGAGTGGGAGAGAGACGGCCGGTCTAGCGTGCCTCTCTCTCTAATGCTGCGCGCGCTTCCGTGACGTGAGCGGCCGTTACTCGGTTTTCGTGAATGCCTTTCAGGCTCATCGTCTTTATAAACGTTATCACGTCAATAAATGAGATTTTCGTTCAACTCCCCCCCCCCCCAGTCAAATTTTTTAAACTCTCCTGCATTACTTTTTTCGAGTTTGCAACCCCAAGCAAGAGGCAACCGTTGGCTTGGCTGTTTGGTAGCCGCTACCGAATACAGCAACTACGGTTGTCTCGGTGGGTATGGGTCCGCATTTGGTTATTCCGCATTTCACAGAGATTAATAAGGTTAAGTTTAAGTTTCTCATTTTAAGTGACATTGTACTTCATTGTATGTCTTATGGGAAATAAAGATTCTTTAAACCGAAGTTTGGTTTGATTTTCGTATACGTCCAGTATTCTATTCAGTACAAATAACTCAAAGACAGTTATGTCAAGAATGTGGAATAGAGTAAAAGTAATTCTTCTAATGAGGCTAACAAGATTGACATGTGACTCAATAATCCTAACATTGCTCTTGTGCAAACATGCGCAAGGTAAATTGGGTCAAACACTTTGACCCCACCCAGATTTTCAAGTAAAATAGAAATTTAATTTCGAAAATGTAACTAATAAACTTGTAGAATCCTTTTCGTAGACATTTTACTAGTTTTCATGTGTCGAAAAGTCTTTTATAATCGAACTTTGACGCCTAAATATCTCATAATTTAGGAGTCCTAAATATCTATTTTTTATCCATGTTTTGTCTTTCAGGATTGTAAAAGGTTATAATCTTAAAGTAAGGCTCAGCCAATATTTTACCCTTTTAACTGTTTTAACATTGATGCGTGAAATGAGCTTTTAGGTCAAAAGTGGGCGTTTAACACCCTGACTTCGTAAAGGCGATAAAGTTACGAAAATGATACCTACTATATCCAGAGAGAGTTTTGGTACATTGTGGCAGTTTAAAAGGGGAGATGACTAATATAAACTAACCCAGAAATCTGAACTTAACAGTAAAGATTGATCTGAATAATTTCCAATCAATATTTTTCTTATCAGTGTGTGATGTTTACGAAGTGAAAGATATCAGTTGAAATTAATTTTTAACTACGGGTTTAACTAAATTTGCGCGCAATCGAAGAATTTATGAGGACCCCTAATAACTTTTTGATTCTAAAAAGGGTCAGTAGGTGTAAAATTGGAGAACCTGTTGCTTAGTCATTATACATACAGCTACATAAGATAGGTTGATAGCCCAAGGTTAATTGTGGAATCTAATACAGAGTAAAATTTACATGGTTAGTTATGATTGTGAATAATTAACAAATGATACATAACATAATCCAGGCCTTATCAGGCTAACAGTTTTTCTGCTGTAACATCAGTGTTTTTATAAAATTTTATTTTCAAACCATACCATAATCCAGTCTTAGACTTTTTAATAGGAAAATCATATTGCACCTATCCCAGCTAAGTATCTATAATACATATTAAAAACTTAACAACAGATGTAATATAGAAATGGCCTTGATGAATGAGGTCCCTCACATCAAATAGCTGGCAATGTAATTTTATTAAATTGCTAAAAATGATTGTGGAATTATGTACATTAAATCTATTAAACTACAATAAAAAGACATACCTTACTAACAAATTTAGGAAAATCTTAAATAAAGGTATTTTATAGAATATTAGAGAATGATTTTACCTTTCTCCGTAATGCCAAGGAGACGTCCAGTTGCAAAGTGAGAAGTAGTTGTTCCCTGAGCATGGCTTGCTGTTCAAATGTAAGTTTGGGGAAGAACTCAAAGAAGTCAGTGCTGAGAAGTCGCCGCAGCAGCACAGCTGCTGTTTGGCGTCCCTCCTCAACAAGATCGGCATTTTGAATAGCACCCACTAAATATAAGACTTTGGTCTCTACAGCGATGGAGTTGTAAGCTTCCTACAAACAAAGAAAAAGGAACTAAAACATACATTTTTTAACTTGTGTTGGTTGTTGTAACAACACATTGGTTGTTGTAATAAATAATCTTCACTATAAAAGTATAAACTGTATCTTTAAAAACACATCATTCGTTCAAAACATATATTCTTACAAATAAAATATACGCATTTTTTGATAAAAAAAGTTGCTTTAATTTTAAATATTCTGAACATGAGAACATGTCTGAGTATAACTCAAATTCATGAGGTATTCCACCAAAATCTAATTTTTATTTATTTATAATTATTAATTAGTTAACTTGTAAATAATGCAAAATAACAATAAAGAACTGGGTTTAAAGTTCTTCTATAGTTCAAGTGTATGGTCATGAGTTCAAGGTCACTTAAAATTTAAGTTTGTAACTAACGATCAATTTTAAATATGTGAAAAATATGAATGTAAAACGCAACTAACAGATTTTACAAAATTTCTAAAGAGTGTTGATCAAACTGTGAGTAGACATTAATTACACAAAAAAAGAGATCAGGCTACGTGAAAACCTTATCTGAATTACTAAAAAAGTTGCGATAGATACCCGGCTGTCCGCCAACAGACATTCGGAGAGCTTACCGCTTGGCGGAATTGGTTAATGTATTTGGTTAAAAAAAACTTCATATTGGGATAAAAATATTACTCTGTCAGACATTATGTACTTTAATAACCGGCCATTAAAAGCAAACCATCAAAATTGAACTATAATTTGTGCTTTTGTTTAACAAATTTAGCGGAGATCCTCCATGACCACGTTTTGACACGAGGCCGTAGTTCTAGTTTTCTATTACAAGAACGTGAAAGCATGCATTAATCGTTAAGTTATTATGATTAAAATATAAATTAACGCAATCACTTACTTCTGCTTGGGTGCGGGTGTCATTATCTGTAGACAATAATGTATTTAGTAACTGGTAAAATTGCGCCTGATCTCCTGCCATGTTGAACCTCTTCAAAAAGGCCCAATTTTTTTTCATAAAATTTTACGCGGCTTGCTGCTGTTCTATTGTGTTGCCAGTGTTTATAATACGCATTGATTTGTGTTTTTTGTTTGGAAAGAAAGTACATTAAATAACAAATAAAATAACAAAAGATTGAAATCTACCTCTTTTTTAGGTCAAATGAAAAATAAAATATATTGTGAAAGTTTTATAATGTTATATTTAGGTTTTTGTGTTTGTGATACCGGTATCACATAGACTATTTAATACACTCTGATTATTATCTAAGACTGATGTTCTTTAATCTAAAATAGTTTATTACGTACAAAATAATTTAAATACATTTTTAGCATCACAATAATTCACAAGTATAAACTATAAAGTGTGACTTATACCAATCACTGAGAAGTGAGAACAATAAGGAAAACTCACGACGCAACGTTGTTTTCTCACAAAGAAGTGAAATTATAATAAAATAATATTGTAGTATGTATTTAGTCTTAGTTGATTACATTGACAAATTACAATACTTACCGGTATTTGATTTGATATGCCAATCGTAATGTAATATCGGTATTATATGATTACTTATTATAAATACAGTATTTGCTTATATCAGTATTATTTTATTGAAAAAAGGTGATATTGTAGAGAAAACTTAAAAAAAATATATATTAAACTGTCGACTTTTCCAGAAAGAGGCTAAAAAGCTAACGTCTAAAGCTGAAAGCAATAAATTAGCTCTTGACAACTTTTGTCAATTTAACAAGTGTCAACTGTCAACATCAAAATAACTCGTGCCAAAATCAAATCAATTGAATCAGCTTTACCTCATACCTCATCTCATCCCTCAAAAATCAAAATCACTTCAAGACGAAAACAACGTAAAATCAAGTCACAATAAATCACCTTGACGACGATAATTCAGCGCAATATTTCCTATATAAATATGCTATATAACGACACATTCGATTTTACCTCAAAGTAACAGTATTTACCAATTAACAGAGAGGGGGAAGCGATATAAACATGGTATTTTTTAAGTTATAACCTTAAATTATTTCATAATAAGTCGTCATATTTACAACATTTCTATTAATTATCTTATTTTCAGGGAAGTTCCATTATTCTTGCTGGTTTAGGTATGGCTGCGGTGGGCTTTGCCGGTCGGTACATACTCCGCCAAATGCCGAATGCGTCTACAAAGTTTGCAGAAGCTATGAAAAACTTGCCAAAGTTTGATTCTGAATCGTTAGCTAACTCTAAATATTATAAAGGTGGTTTCGAACCCAAGATGACTAAGAGAGAAGCTGCATTAATATTAGGTGTCAGTCCAACGGCAAGTAAAGCGAAGGTAAAGGCAAGTAAAGTTAATAGACACTTGTACTCACTAATTGTTATATTTGTAGCAAAATATTCTTGCTGGTACACTTACAGTGCTTTGTGGTTTATTATATTTTCCCATAATATACGTTTTTTTTAAGTTGACTTAACTACAGTCCATCTGATAATGCGATGATGTAATCTTGGGTACATTGTTCTCAGTAAGTCTAAATTTGAAGAAATTTGCAATCAAATAGGACAGAAATAAACAATTTTGTTTAGATCTTTTGGCTCAGATTGATTTACATGTATGTACTGTAGAAAGTAATGCTAAAATGGACATTTAAATAGTCCCGACAAAAGTTTATTCATTTATCTATTAGGTTTATAAAGCTACTTATTAAAAGGTTTTCTTTGTGTACTAATTATTTAATGGTAAATTAGTTTCTATACATACGGATGGTATGGATTGCGGTAATCACCTTCATGTGGGCTATCTACCACCACAAGTCCCATATTGTCATTATACTTATTATGTTTTCCATATCATAAAAGTTTCTCGGGCTTTAAGCCTCCCCATTGTAATTCATTATATACTGCTGCAAGTTTAATTATAATTACTTAATTAAAATCATAATTAAAGTTTAATTATAATTAAAAAATATTTTTCTAAAAGATAAACAAACTAATCACAAATATTATACTGCTGCAAGTTTCAGATTACTATTAGACCACAATTATGTACACTTGTTAAGTTGCTTATGTAAAATTCATGCTAAGAAACTTTGTAATTACATATAAGTATTAAGAAATTACAATACCATACTTACAAAATGTGTTTACATTTGCTTTACAGTAAGTAAATTACATAAGTTACTTATGTGAGTAAAACTTACTTATGTAAAGGCGGCCTTAATTTATTGTTTTTGTAAAAGGTTGTTATATTTACATGCTTCAATTGTTTTCCAGATCCGTGATGCTCACAGAAGAATAATGTTGCTAAACCATCCAGATAAAGGAGGTTCTCCATTAATAGCTGCAAAAATAAATGAGGCAAAAGATGTCCTAGAAAGTGGCAAGTCATGAGACTATATTGAGCTAAATCAGTTGCATACAATGGCAATAATAGAAAGTGTAAAGAGTGAAATCATTATTTTACATAGTTAAATATCTTCTGTTAAAGAATAAATATAAAGAAATGTAGAATAACTAATTATATTGTGTAGAAATAAAACTCAATTTAAACTTCTCAAGTGTATTTTTTATTAGTTTTAAACATGGCTAAACTGTGACACATTTTATGTTTATGACATACCACCCTCGCTTTGTTTCGGTTTTGGTTACACCTTGAGTTATATTATTGGAGTTTTATTAAGGATCCCTAATTTTTTGGAAAATAAAATATAGCCTATGTCACCCGGGGATAGAATATCTTCCCAACAGTGAAGGAATTTTTCAAATCTGTTCGGTAGTTTTGGAGCCTATTCAATGCAAACAAACAATCAAATCTTTTCTCTACAGTGGACCCCCGGTAATCCGGCCCCTGTCTAATCCGGCACCCCCTGTAATCCGACATGGTCTATTATTTCATTTTTGTTTTTTTTTTGACAATCATCGCTAATGCATGATTGAATAAACTTGTACGCACCACCACTATAATTGTGCTCGCGTAGGGTATTGTTTTGATTCTAATTGCTTGTATGATTGATGTATGAAGTATGATTTGTACTTCAGAGTACATATATATAACATATAGAATCTTATCATTGGATCTGTAATTTGTCGGATTACAAGGTACTCTTTCGTAAAAAAATCCGGATTATAGGGGGTTTTAGGCAGTACTCTATAATCCGACAAATTCGATAGTCCGACACTACCCTGCAAAATGTTTGTCGGATTACCGGGGGTCCACTGTATATAATATTAGTATAGATTATATTTTATGTTAACCTGCCAATGATGGAGAGAAATAAATTTCGCTTCTTTGTTCTTTTTTTCTGTATAATAAAGCAGAATTTACCTTTTATTTATGGGGTAATAACATTAATGTGGTATATTTACCATGCTTATAATGTTATGGCAATAAGTTATGATTTACCATTGATTAAATACATACATTATGGAATATTAAACATGACGGAACATTTTAATTTTTATCCAAAATATAACATAAAAAAATCGTGAATCCTAAAATTATATTTTGATGATATTTTGCATCATTGGCAGTTTCATAACTAAGTATTTAATGGTTTTCCTATGCACCCAGTGAAGAGCAGCACAAAAAATCCTAAATAGTTTGCAGTACGTAATCCTTGTGAAAGTTGCCATAGGTACCCATGATTTTACCACTTACAGCTAATATAACAACTATATTTCATAATTCACACATATACTTTTTTCAATATAAGTAGCAAGAATTAATCATAACTAGATAAAAAACAGTAAAATACATTTAAAGCATCTGATGCTAAAAGCGAACTGCATACAGCATGTCTTATTCATTGAGCTATTCATCTATTCAATTCAAATTATTTTTAAATACAGCACAACAATTTTATTAAATTTCTTTAGATGTGTTGCAATTTATTGACCAAAGACAAATGTATAATTTATTATAAATCAACTTTTTACAAGTTGATTAAAACAAGCCAGTTGTTGTAATCACATTATTTTCGAAATATGTAATAATCATGATGAACTTCCAATAGAGTACATTTTATATAATTTTACTTTAAATATACATTCAGTTACTACAAAATTATATTGTATTTTCAAAGTAATCTTGACTTAATAAAGCAATATTTAAGATGAGGAACGTATGATAGTAATGTATTTTATCTAAAGTATTTATTTATTATATTACTACGAAAGATAAGCAATTAGGATTTTATTGTATTTTGTATTTGTTGCGCTTTAATTTAGGCCTTATTAGTTCTAATATATTATATAATAGTAATATTTATAACATATAGACATCTAAAATGTGATTATGTTAGCTATATTAAATAAATTTTTGACATGAAAATCCTAAAGTTGTTATTTTTTTCTCAAAAACATTCAGTTCCATTACTTACTTACATAATCATCTATTACTAAAGTAGGTAATCCGAAAAACTAATAAAATAAAATAACAAAAACAATACTATGTAACAATACAATTATATGATATGCAAAAAAACTGCTATTAATCCTACAAAATTATTTATTGTACAAATACAAGCGACACACCAAATAAACCATTTGTCATGTTTAAATAATACATTTATAAATACATCCATTCTTTGGATATACAAAAATAAATGATTTACAAAAGCTGTAAAGACTAGTCAATATTTGTACATAGTAGAAGATGTACAATATGTAGAATGTCATGAAATTTCAAATGGGCAACATACATAGTACAATATACATATTTTATTATCCATTATAAACACAACCATTTTTTGTTTTAGGAAACATGTTTCGATTTGTGCTAAGCATAAAATTTTACATAAAATATGTGTCGTAAAAAAGGAAATCCCTAACATTTCAAGAGCAATACAAAATAACAATATGGTCATTTATTTATACGATAAAGATCAGGTAATGACGTGAATATGCTCTTTGCTCATGCTTGCATCCTGTCTCTTTAATGAGCGGGAAAAATGAGAATGAAAATACGAGACAACCAGTTGTTGCTAGCACAAAACATAAATATCAAGATTTTTTTATGTAAACTATTATTAATATGTAGGTACCTAAATTACAAACTGGTATAGAATTAATACAAAATATAGGTTCTGGACTTTGGTTACAATTTATTGTAATTTAATCAAAATATGTGTAAAATAGATTGTCCTATGTAATCTACTTTCTTTCCTATTACAAAAAATTTAATTTAAAAATCCATTTTATTCTGAAATCCCGAGCAAATAAAATCACAGGTGATTGACTACTCATAGAGCAAAGTACTGGGTCTGCAACAGTGATAAAACCTGCATTCTTTCTACTATTGAAAGGGAAGTCATTAGTATTATCTACTGTCTCACTCAACACTATTTTGTCTATGTCCTCGAAACGTCTTTGAAATTTCTCAAATGTACCCAATTGATCTGAAGATGCACCTAAAAGCTTCAAGCAATTTAAAAAGCCAACATCTATGACATTTTTACTAAATACAAACTAAACGAACAACATACATTATGCAGGTTAAAATTTCTATTATGACAATGCATAGGTAATCTATGTGACAATGCCTTTGTATATTTTCGCTCTTGTAACAGACGGTACATTTAAAGTACGTATAACTGGTACCAAACTTTATGAACCCTTTGAAGTAAGATGCATATGGTTTTAAGTTTGGCGCGATTTATATCTTATATTAAAAATATGTAAATATCTTAATAGCATAACACCAAATTTAATAAATTATACACATTACATGTCACTGCCAACGCTAAAAAGTAGGCGAAGAAATACTAAACATATTTGCTTGATAAAACTAGTAGTTAGTAGTGCATAGAACTATAAAAAAAGAAAAAGACACCTAATAAATCGACTCACTTCTAGCGCGAGTTATTATGCATATGCCCTGAGTAACAACACTAATAATTTTTTCATTCAGGGCCAGCTGACACATCTAGACATATTTTCATTCAAGGTGCGCGGGAGATGCCTTCCCAGATTAATCTATTTAATTCGGAAAGAGCGTTTTGGAGTATCGTACCCTCAGTGAAAAATGGCATAAGATGAAAACTGCAATTTTACAGGAGAACAAAAAACATGTTAAAATATCAGTAAGTAGTCAAAGGAATTTACATTACGATTTCTTGCACAAAACCGTTAAGATAAATGATAAAAATTTGAAAAAAATAGAGCATATTATGCAGATTTTGTCCCTCTTTCCAATCATAAAAATAACTAAAATTCAAAATTTTCCACTGAGGGTGCGGTATAAGTTCATTAATAAATAATACACGCAATAAAACCCTATCACAATGACGAAATGTCTACATTGTCGGCTCTTACTACTTCATAGTCGGTATCATATAATAAAGAAAATGCTTACATTTTGACTATATAGTTATATCGGCCTATTTTCTTCCCCCTCACATTGTGAGAAGAGACCCGAGCAATGGAACAGTTATGGGTTGACATGAAGATTCTCTCTAGGTTTTTATAACTGTCAAAGATACTACTATAATAAGCTTAATTTGTTGCTTAGGTGGGTACGGTGTCCTTCTGTATTTATGATGTCCATGTAGAAGCGATTTGGTATTCTTTTGATGGCTTTGAGATCAAAAGTTCCTTACGTAAGAACCAGTTCACCGCGGTTCCTTCTGTTGTTGCTCCCGGCGTTGCTTGGCGAACCGAGCTCGGAGCTTCACGATAGTAGCGTTGGACAGCGTCCCAGGTACTTTGAATATAGACTGCAAACAATGTACATATTTTATTTACTGATGTATATGATAACGTCTTTTTGTCATACACAAAAATTACTACAGGTATGAGTTAAACCTCTTTGAAACAATGGTTCATTCGATACGATGTACGCAACATGCAAAATGAGCAAAATTAATAATGTTTGAGAGTAAAGGAATTGTACTAAAAAATAATATTGAATTCGAAATTTTGATTTATTATTGAGAAAAAACCGCGAAAGAAACTCCTCAGTATATCTTCAAATATTATTTAAATATACAACACATTAGTGCTGCCCTAGGTTTTGTAACCACGGTGGACGGTTGGGCAACGGTGAGTCATCTAGTGGTCAGAAACAACTGGATTTGAATGGCTTAGAACCAATCAAAGTGTCGTAAATTACAGGTATTTTATGTTAATAAGTTATAGCGTATTAGGGAGGAAGCTATCTAGCACGAGACTTCTAAGGAATTGTGAAAGGACTATAGATTTATCAGACTGTTTTTCGGCTTCGTCGCAATCATAACAGAATTACTTAATTATTGAAAATACCTGCATAAACTCGTGGCAGTGAAGAGCACTGGCATTCTTGACGATCGCTTTGAAGCACTCGGCCAGCGAAGTGAAATCATTACAAGCCATGATCGACGCTCGATTGTTCTTGATCAACGTCAAGCATACTCGGAACAGTATCTTTGAGCCCTCGTAGAACAGACAATCCCATATCCGTAGCACAGTCTCTATGGGTAGCACTTCGGCAAAGAGACATACAAACCACTTTGTAGTTATAACAGCCCATGGCAAACCTGCAAACATTGTTAAGGTATAAAATACAATGGATTTATAATCTTTATCTATTGTATCTATAATATTTATCTATTGTATTGTATTATATTCTATTGTATTTTACACACTATCTTATCTGAACGTGTACTATGTACTATTATTTATTCATGAAGGTATTTCATTTTTTTTATTTGCAATTCTTTACATTCATTAAAAAAACAGTACAGTAATACTTTATTTAATACTAGTAAATGCCCTCGCTTCGCTTTGGTAAACCTTTCGGCAAGTCCACATTCGGGTATATCCCATTATTTCTTATATCTTTTGAATAAAATAATGAAATAAAATTCCCCAAAAAAACGCTATACTTGGTACAAAACTCGACATTTTTATCACTACAAAAAACAACGTTGTTAACAGCGTGGCTGACTAACCCAGATTACCAAAAAAAGCACCGTTAATTTAAGGGATGAAACTTAGTACGCAACTTCATCATTTTTGAAGTAAAAACATGAAAATTGATATAATAGCTAAGATTACAAACATTTTGTGCACCTAGAAGTGTTTAGTGTATAATAGATAAGTAATCTTATTATCTTTAAACCTATGATTGTAAGACATACCCAAGTTTATCACATGTTGGTGAACGTCTGGAGCTTTAGATTTCACTAACTCTGATAACACCTCGATGTCCACAATCAATCCATCCATAGTCTTCGTATAGTAATCAGGAAGTATTTTCTCTACAAGAACTTTTAGAAGCCAAAATGATGTTTCTTCACTTTTTGTAGACAATAGGAGGAGACCTGTAATGTAATTAATTTCTTTATCATTATGATGAAATATTCTTAAAACCCTTCCAAAAATTATATTTACACAAATATATTCCTTGAAAATATCTTCATCAGATGGAATAGATTAATGACTAAAAATATAAATAAATTAAAAACTTAATAAAACTCAAACATTTTCGTTGTTTCAGGCTTAAAACAAATATATTATGTGAATAATATGATCTCAATTTATGTTATACAAACATTATGGCATTATATGACAGACCAATTATTATTATCATAAAAATATATCATAAGAATGTATAAACTATCATGCATGATTGATGATAGCTATAGTATTAAAATAGTAAGCAGCATAGTGACAGCGAGTTGACACATTCCAAAAGGTCTGATGATGCTGGCCTGGTTCTGCAAACAGCTTTTTATACTACCGCCTCAATCACTAAGGAACTACAGTTTGACCATTCTCTACCACTTTCCATTATTTGCATGCATCAAATGGGTGATGTTTGACTTCTACTAAACTTCCAATGGAGACGCTCCTCTAAAAATAGTTCGCCAATAGGTTGCCACATTTAGCGCCCCGCTACTGTGGCGTAGGAGCGCCATGGGTTTAGAGGATTAAACCCTGGGTGCCTCTTGCTTGGAACTTCTAGAGAACCTTACAGCAACTGCTCTTCTCACTTTAGCTCAGACCCCGTCTGATTATACGGTGGGAGCTACGCCTCTGATGCAGAAAACTAACAGGTGAAGTTTAAGGCAAAAGGATGGAGCCCTAAACAAAGTTCACGCTGGTCACATTCATAACTGCAATCTTACAATTTATTTATATTCTTATAAGTTGTTTACCCACTTTTAAATAACTAAGTTACCACCCTTAGCTACCACCCTTGAGCATGAGTCAGCCGGCAAATGACTCGTCATGTTCCGGCTGGGGTCTTGAGAGCCATTTCTTTTTTTTTCTTCTCTCTTTCTTGGCCGGCAATGCATCCGTGATGGCTTTGATGTTGCTGATGTCTATAGGCGACGACAGCCACTTACCATCAGGTGGATCGTCAGCTCGTTTGCCGGCTATTTCCATAAAAAAAATCAGCAATCATTCACAATCACATGAAAAACATGAGTGTACCATGCAACTTACCAGCGATGTAGTTAAGACCTTGACAGTAACCAACTACTCTATTGTTGTGTGCGTAAGCAATGAGTATGTTGAACAGATGGGTCTGATGGTTAGCCTCCTTAGTGAAGTAGATGTTATCGGGAAATGTACGTGGCAAGTCTGTCTTTACCAAATCCACGAGTTCCTTCTCAAATGGCCCA
This sequence comes from Thymelicus lineola, assembly GCA_963932265.1. NCBI lineage: Eukaryota > Metazoa > Arthropoda > Insecta > Lepidoptera > Hesperiidae > Thymelicus > Thymelicus lineola. The sequence goes on from OZ010685.1 coordinate 14,118,680, forward strand.
TCCAGTATCTTATGATAAAGATCTGGAGATTGATCTTTCATTCTTTCTGCTTCGGATATTGCCATCCATACTGAAGGGCGGTGCTCACCTAAAATATAAGATATTTTTATTATGTTGGCTGCTTCAATTTTTTTAGCTTAAAGAACATTAAATGGTAATGATTTATTCAAATAATCTCAGATGGTTTAGTCTGCATTAATTTTTACTGAATACCATGTATTCCTGTATCAGCAAAGTATTTCCCAATCAAGCCAATATTTAGAAAAATATTCTATTGGCGGTCAAGTTTTATCATTCTTTTACAAAGTAATTTGGTGGCCATGTTTCTCAAATTGAATGTGGGAACAGGAGAACCACTGAAATTGTCCTTCCGAGCCTTTTTTGCACATATCACTAAATTTCAAGTGTTTTCCATTCACCCCTCTAATACAAGCTCACCATTGCAACGGTTTCCATCAGTTATAGTTTTACCATCCCTGTGTTATGCTATGAAATAATTGGTAAATTCTTAGTTTATACTATTGCAAGAGACGGCATTGAATAAATCTGTCATAGAAATATTTAATAATGAACTTGGCATTGACATACTTAGACATTCAAATCAATACAGACAAAAACCACTGATTTATATTTATACAAATCAGATAAGTTTTAAACATGATGAGATATATTGATTTAGATTATGTGATTATATCATATTACTGCTGATTATTGCATATCATTTTTTTTGTATTATTCATAAGCTTACTTAGTCATCCATCAGTTACATAAATGTAATAAACAATTTGTATTGTGATTTAATTCTGTATTTTTTTATACTTTATGCATATTATTTGACGACCCGTGTGGCACAATGGTTACCATGCGGGATCGCCGCACCAAGGGTCGAAGGCAGCGAGGCAGAAATTTGAATAATGAGTTTGATTTTCTGTTTTTGGTCTGGGTGTGAGTGTCCTTCTCTTGTGTGTTGTCCATGGCACCCATGACATAGGGAATACTAGTGTGGGGCTATGAGTGTGAAGCGTATATTTATTATTTATTTATTATTATAATTTTGTATTGTAGGCATTCGCTTAAATTATTTAGTAATAATAAGAAAATAGTTTTAAAATTTAACAACAGAATAGGTAAAATTAAATTTTATAAATAGCCAAGATTTATACTAAAAATAGATTATTGATAGGAAGTCCATATTGTTTAAAATAATTTAGCTACACGAAATAAATGATTTTTATGCAGTTTTAATTTATTTAGTTGTGCTTTGTCAAAGCATTATGATTTGTGATGTAAATAACAAAAGTATGCAATTATTGAATACTAGGCTTCAGGTTCTACTTTCTAAACTTGTTCCTTGAGATTCCAGGGTAAGTCCCCTACTGTCTGGGAGCTTTAAGTAGAAAAATATAAAAACATTTACTTAAAATTCGTGTTATACGGTGCCTTATGATAATGGTTTATGGTATATTAATCATAATACTCACTTGGGATCCCTTTCCGCACGTATCTTTTAACTGTATTAGTACGTTTGACCGACTTTCCTTCGCCGAGTAAAATGGACCATTTTTGGGCTCTCGAAGCGAGAACTTTCAGGTAGACGGACATGAAGTCTTCATAGCTTTCGTAGTCAAAGTCTTCGTGCCTTTCAAAGCCATACTCATCCACAGCACTGAAGGAACACAAAGTAGGGTCAATTTAGAGTTAGTTAATTTAAGCTTTCTAAATATATCTTCATAAAATACATACCTGAAATTGGAGTGGGCCATTTTTATTAGTATATTTTGATTATTAAATGTAACAAAGCAACTTCATAATTGTCAGATTAGGCGTGTTATTTAATTAAAACGCCCCAAAACACCCCAAATTAATTCCTCGACAATCACCCCCGCAGCCCCCGCCCTGCCGCTTCTATCTGTCAATCTGTCTGTCATGAATTGATCACAGAGTACTTAATCACTACGTTTGGAATTGATTACTCGGTCATGATATATTTTGATAGTTTAGTCTATGGTCAAAAAAAATCTCCATACTGTAAAATTATTTATTCTGTGGCCTTATTTATATACTGGGGTACTAATTGTCAACATCTATCAAAGTCGTATGTCAATTAATGACAAATGTCAACAAATCAAGTGTCAAAGTGACAAAGTGTTGCAGACGAAAAATAATTTCAATTTCAATTTATTTACATTTATGATTTACTCTACGATTTCCACGAATGCGAATAACTACTATTGTTACAATTAATGCACACATACACTCCTGAACACAAGTAGTAATGGGTCCTCCTCCTGTGGTGACAGGCATATCGCCAAAAGAAGGGCCTCCAGGTACAAGAGTAACTATACGCGGGGAGTTCTTGGGAACGACTGTAACCGATTTAATAGGTATGTTACACTTTATATACGATAAAATGTTATCTTCTAGCAAAAGCACAATCGAAAGATATTAACGCCGAAATACTTTACATACGAGAATACAAGTTGAAGCACTTTGGTTTCCTCCCACTTTTGTGTTGTTGAGTTCAACTAATGTCCCTTATTACATGAAGTAGCAGTTTCAAGTGTGGTATTCTTGTCAATACAGGTCTCAAGATATGTGGCTGTGACTGTCTGTTGTCAGCAGAATGGAAGAGCAAAAATAAAATAGTGGCGAGGTCCGGCCCTTGCAAAGGGCGCGGAGACATTATTGTTACAACTAGATCTGGTGGAGAAGGCACTTCTACTGTGCAGTTTAGAGGTAGGCAAAAGGCATATAGTTTTAACTTTTATTTAGATGATGAGTAAGAATACCTTAGCACCGTTAGTATGGAAGAAATTAAATTCTCTTGTACCCACTTCTAGGGTACCATGAGTCAATAGGGCCGGTCAAAGAGAGTGCAGTATGGGTTGAAGAGGCGGCTCCACCAGCTGTTCCTTGGGGCAGGCGGCCCATGTCTCCCATAGCATACACTCCACCAGACCCATTAGGGCTGTCCACTGAGGGTGATGATTGCAAGTTCCCTGAGGAAGAACTGAATGAATTGTTTCCAGATGGGTAAGTTGTACTAATTTGTCTTGAATGATAATAGTTTATGCTGATAGTATAATCTATCTAATGTGATAAAGGGTAAGGAGTGCTCCTAGCCACAATCAGTGAAGGATTACCAAAGGTTTCTGAAAGGGTGATCATCTAAAAATTAACTAATTGACAGTTGAGGTGATATTGGAAGTTCTGTGAGATTTGAATGCTCTATATGCATGTATAATTATTAGTGCATTTTGCAATCCCATTGAAATTCAATTTAAAATGTATTTGTTGTTAAATAATGAATTTGTTTTTAAGATCTGGCAAGCTCTCAGATGAGAACTTCAACCCAGTGTGGTATCTATTGGAACACCACAGTAACACATCCTATGAGGACTTGAAGGCAGGAATGGTGTTCTTACAGAGGAAGGTATATAAAGTTCTATTTAATTAATTTTACTATGAGTGAAAAATATTGGCACTATCTTGGTTTATAGTTTTGATGTTTCGGCCAAAGTAATTTCAAATGCCTTTTTATTTTTAATTTAAATTAAATAGCTATGAGCCAACTGATAGTATGGCCGTCGCCCGTGAACATCAGTAATATGATAGTATCTTATATATATTTATTAGTTTCTTATATTTATCCTCATTGAATTGTTTTATAGTATTGTATGATGTTTTTTTTATTAGAATACAATATTAGAGTTATTCACTCATAAGACACAATCAAGTGATGAAGTGATGAAAATTTAATATTTTATGATGATGTTGATGATAAAATTGTCTGTGTAGAAGTAATTATGTATAATCAAGAAATTATAATTGCGGCAGTAATTATATAATCATGTCACACATGTCTTCTTTAGGTAGAAGGTCAAAAAGAGGGGCAGCTTAGTTTCTTGAAAGCAAACACTGGTGCTGTAATGGACCAACTTGATCGTCTTGTCTTGCTCAAGAATATGTATGAAGAGGATCAGAGAAAAAATGGCAAAGAACCTCTTCCCAGTTTACAAGCTGCCATAGAAGGTACAATATTCATGAAAATTACATTATATTATAGCAATCTTTATCTTGTATGTGGTGAAGTTAGTTTCGTTTTCATTATGAATGAATAAACTGCTAGTACTGTGTGAGCACATTGTGCTGATAGTTTATGTGCATATCAATGTTAAATCAAATATATAAAATACCGAATATATACCAACACTGTATAACATTCTATAATTTCCATGGGTTTATCCATTAATCTCATTAAAACAAACCAGACACTACTACACACAAAACAGGTTTCTTCTCAAAAGGAGGCTGAGGGAATACTGCACAAAGTTGATGCATTGCAGATTGGCAGTAAAAAAATAAATATAATTAAGCAATCTCTCTCTAAAAATTCCAGAGTCTATAACTCTAGCAAACTCGCTTTTCTCTGAGATCTTGTCTCGTAAGGAGAACGCAGATAAGACCCGCGAAGCGCTCTCTCTGCTCACTCGACACAAATTCCTGTTTCAACTGCCTGCATCCATCGACAAGAACATACGAAGGAAAGAGTACGACTTAGTAGTCAATGATTACACCAGGGTCAAGAATTTGTTTGGAAACACTGATGTTAAGGTAAGATGGGTTTTATGTGATGTAATTAATTACTAATGAAAAGTTTTGTAATAATTTTGTTTGTATGTTGCAGCTTTTCCAAAAAATCCTCCATGAAATTGACAAAAAAATAGAGGACTTGAAAGAGAAACTACACACGAGGATGAAAACTATGCCCATCAATGTACAGGAGCAGATTAAGTATATTCGGTAAGAAGTGCTTGTCGTTAATTAATTTATATTGTAAAAAATTAATATTATTATCAAGTTATAAGTAAAAATATTTTTTTCTCTAAATCGTGCCATTTCTCACTAACATTAAATATATTTTTTTGGTTAACTTTAGCAAAGTTTGTCGGCAGGTTACTGATCAGTCTGAACTGGGAGGGCGACGCGGCGTGGACCGCCATCGTCAGCCGCAAGGACTACCTCATGAAGCTGATGAACAAGGTCAAGGATCACTTCAAACAGAAGGAAGAACAGGAGTCTTCTGAGAAAGGTATATACCTAATAATAATATTCACCGTTTATTTCTCCAAAAAATATGAAAATATTTACATGACAATATAAATGATTCATGACCTATTTCCTGCGATACCTGTTATGAAATAGGTCTGGCAAAGTATTCCTTCATTACAATGTACAGTCAGCAAAAGAGGTATGCATTATACAGAAACTTTCCTTATGCATTTATTATGAATAAAGCCATACTATTTTTAACCCTCGATGCAAAAAAAGGGTTGTTATAAATTTGACGTGTCTGTGTGTCTATCTGAGGCATCATAACTACTAAACGAATGGACCGAATATTATGCGGTTTTATTATTATTTATCTCTGCGGATAGTTAGCTTAGCTACAATTTATGAAGATCTGTTCAGTCGTTTCAAGGTCACCTCTATCTGTCGGGGGTTTTTATTTTTTTATTTGAAACATCTATAGGCGAGGGGTAAACCTGATTTTTGGCGCGGTGAGTTGCGACGCTTCGCCACACTATATTATTATGGTAGGGCAATATGAAAAAATATATAATACATAACACAATTTGGGTAATCATAAATAAACTTAGTTTGATAGGCTGTAGCATACAGTAGGACAAAACTTTCATCATTTTCTGGAGACAATTCGTAATATTGTATTTTTTCATCATGCCATATTTAGTTCCTGTCATAATCTGTACTTTTATGCCTACTAGTTGTATAAAATAATTTCTATGTTTCACATCTGCCAGCCGCCCTATGACGGCTCATTTTTTTTAATTTACAATTTTGCTGACTGTACTACGTTGTGTAGGTCGTCGCAAGGCGCGTGAGGTGGGTGGCGGGGGCGGTGCGGGCGGTGGGGCGGAGGGCGAGGGCGCGTGGGGCGCAGTCCGCGTGGCGTGGTGTGGTGCGGCGTGCGGGGCGCTGGCGGCCGAGCTGCATGCGCTGTGGCCGCTCGCCAAGCGGTACTTCGCCAAGGACCTCGCCGGCGACCCTGCCGCGCCCGGCCGACATGCTGAACTTAAAGTGAGCTTCACGGTTAATTGTCAGCGGCAGATATATATCAGCAACATAATGCGTTTTGTAAAAAGGAGCGGGGACTTACATTAGTGTAATTTTAATTGTGTTTAGGTATGTATTTGGTTTGTAGTGCGCTTTGGCTTTGGCTGTTAGCACTATAAGTATTTTTATTAATAAACTAGGAAATCGCCCTCGCTTCACTTCGGGAAAATTAAAAAAAAATATATAATATAGCCTATGTCACCCGGGGATAGTGTAGCTTCCCAACAGTGAAAGAATTTTTCAAATCGGTTCAGTAGTAGTTTCGGAGCATATTCAATTCAAACAAACAATCGAATCTTTTCTCTTTATAATATTAGTATAAATAAATTAGTTGTACCTTTCTGTCATGCTTAAAACACGCTAAAACATCTTACATTCTCACGGGTAGCACTAACAAAACCAAACATCAGTAGATTCGATCGCTACCCGCTAACGTTCGCTTAAAAATTTCATCAAAATCGGTCCCGCAGCTTAGGGGTCAATTGGGTATACAACACATAATTTTTCATAAAATATAATCAATAACTTACAATAAAAAAGTAACTGTTTAAACTACAACACCATAAACATTGTTTGACCCCAGGAGATGATAATAGCAGCGGTGGAGTTGTTCGCGGATCAGATGCGCGCGTGCCTGCTGGGCGGCGGTGCGGCGGGGGCGGAGGCCACGCGCGCGCGGCTCGCCCACAACCTGCGCCACCTGCGGGAGGCCTACGACTCGCTGCTCAAGCTGGACCTGCCCTCGCAGGTACATGATATTTATGAATCCACTGGTCCTTGAGGTAGTCGTGTGTTTCAAGGACTAACTGAAATAAAAAGCAATTAAAAAAAATGGTTGTCTGTAAAGTCGGTTTACGGATGGTAGTTTAACGTGACAACGTCATGACAAAACATTGATGAAGTAGTGCTCGAATATAATAGTATCTCTGGAAATTAACTTATAATTAGAAACTTTTATCTTTATACTACAACGCCAACTAGAACTCCTGAACTAAACTATTTTTTCAGCAAGTTCCTTTCTGACTTAATTGTGTATATAGTTTTGTTCATAGATGGCTCTTTCTCCATTGTTCTCTCGCGGAACGCGCCAGATGAGTCATGCTTTTTCGTGCGTGCACCCGGCGTTCCGTTTTAATAGACGTTATCACGTCAATAAAGGGCGTGTGTATGTGTGTGTGTGTGTGTGTGTGTTTACACACTAAAAGTGTGAAACATGTCCAGCCGCTGAGCATAGTGGAGAAGGTGATATTCGAGTACCGCGTGCACGGCATGACGGTGTTCCTGCAGCGCGCGCACCGGCGGGTGAGGGCGCTCGCCGACGCCGAGACCTGGAAGATCGAGGAGTTCTCCGACTACGGCGCTATCACACAACTGGTCAGTGTGTCTATCTAAACAAATATAATAAAAATATGTCTAAAGTATTAGTGATAACATTTAAAGGCGTAAAATATGATTCTTATATCGAAATGAATCACAATAACTTCCCTCGTCACAGATTAATATATTTGTAGGTCACGATGACACGTTACTAGGCTCTACCTCTTTGTCAGTTTTTCTTAATAATACAAAATTCAATGACGTACTTGTACTGGCTTCAACTGCATACTGGCGAGAAATAAAAAAAAATCTCTGACTGTCACGTAACTTTTATTGAACTCATATCATACCGCCCATACCGCCTATAAAAGTACTGTCTTTGAACGTTAATAATTGATTTCCAGCCAAGCCTCCTAGAAACATACATAACGGAGGCGTTATCCTCGATCCACAAGTGCGTGTTGTGGAGCGGGCGACGCGAGGGGGCGCTGCTGGCGGCGGGCGGCGAGCCGGTGGCGCTGCTGCAGCGGCAGACGCAGGCCATCCTGCTCGCCTACGTCACGGTGCTGCAAGACCTCGCGCTGCATCATGAGGACCAGGTACGATGGTCGCTTGTGATTCCATTAACATAGTGGTTGTTATAAGTATTCGTTTGAAGTAGCAGTTCTTTGGAGCATTGGTATTTCAGTTATTACAAAATGCATGTCATTTAACAAGTCGTCAGTAAAAACTTGAAGCGCTCATAGCCCTGCGGCTTGCGTCGATCTTAAATGATCGACAAAGTTAAGCAACAGCGGGTGCTTTCGGTAGTTGGATGGGTGACCGCTAGTAGCAAAAATTCTTGAGCGTTTCCGTGCTTCGGAGGGCACGTAAAGCCGTCGGTCCCAGTTGTTATCATAAGATAACAGTCGTTAAGCCATGATGGAGGCCTTCGGGCGGTTTGAAAACTTCCGACACTCGGGTTGGCCACTAACCCCTCCACCAATCCGCACTGGAGCAGCGTGGTGGAGTATGCTCTAGGCCTCCTCAAGAGGAGAGACCTGTGCCCAGTAGTGGGCCATTAATGGGTTGAAGCCAGTAAAAACTGGAAGGCTTCTGAAAGCGCTTTACTTACGGTAGGCCGTAGATGTGGCGAACAAAAATAAAATTCTCAGATTTGTCGGAAAAACCGCCACTCGAGAATTCGTTAAACGTGTAATTAATACGGCCACGCCCTTTTTGGCGCTAACTGTTGGTCAAATTTGCTTCTTTTTTTATATATTATATAATATTTGTATGCCTATTACAGGCTAAGTGCCTCAAAGTACTTAATGCAAATAAACTTCCTAACGCGTATATATGCAAACTGACCGTGTGTGCAGCAGGACTTCAACAACACGAGCCTGTCAGTAGCCCTGGACCAGCGGCTGGAGGAGCCGCACGGCGGGCAGTCCTGGCAGCAGCGGCTGCTGGTCACTGCGGCCAACGCGCAGTACACGCGCCGCGTGGTGCTGCCCTCTGTGGCCGCCGCGTTTGACAGGTGCGTGCGTGTGTGTGTGTGCGTGCGTGCGTATACGTGAGTACGTGTGCGTGTGCATGTGTGAACGTGTGTGGTTGCGTATGTTTGCGTAAGCAGTGGCTGCTGATGAGTGGCCATTGCAAAGTATCCACGCCGCGTGGTGATGACGGATGTGGCCGCCGTGTTTGACAGGTGCGTGCGGATGGGTGTACGGATATGTGTCTATGCGTGTATGTATGCGTGTGTGTGTGTATTTGTGCTATTGCATGTACTTGTACAGTGTGGGTTTACGTTTACGTGCGTGACTAGTACAGTTTTATGAACCCTGACATCAATTTTATACCCGCATAATAAGCCGTCTGAGACTTAAATAAATAAACTTGACCCATAGCTTCGAGCTACCAAAGCCAGCGCTAGCGCTACAAACGACAAAGGACGCGCTCAGTAACCTGGAGTCGAGCATCGCGGAGACGTACCTGGAGCACAAGGGCGACCCGCTGGTGGGCACCATCGAGCCCAGCATGTACATGGGGCGGCACACCGTCGACCCCGACACGGTGGTGGACGACGCCAGGCCCTACGTCTACGAGATCATCAGTAACTTGATCGCGGTTCACGCTGAGGTTAGTACGTTATGCGTTGATTTCGATTGCAATTATTCAAGTTGTCCTACGACAAACAGATATCTTGGGTTGACCTACCAATTGTCAAAAGATTATTTTAGACAGTGTCACTGTTTTCGAGATTTCAATCTTTGTTTAACTTTTCAGAAATTGAGCTCCTTACTCTTTATTGCTAAGTTCAGAAATGAGCAGATATATTTTTTTTAAGTATAGTTTGTCTATAATAACATCTAGCAGGAAGACATTCGCTCACGCACATGTACAAGCACGCATCCAGCTCATATGCATCTACAGGCACCCGCTATCTGTTGACGAGTATCTATATAGAGTTCTAGACGAGAATCTATATAGTCTTACAACTATACCCATAGTTATAAAGTAAGAGTATTTTTTGTTACTATTAGTAATGTAAATTGTGTATCTGCCACGACATAATGTCGCACTCATTCGTCAGGTGGACAGCGTGTGCGGCGCGGCGTCGTCCCGCTACGTGCGTGACATCTGTGAGACGGTGTGCGAGGAGGTGGCGAGGCTATGCTCGAGCGCGCCGCCCTCGCCCCCCGCGCCCGGCGCCCCCGCCGCGCCCCGCGCGCACGGCTTCCAGCTGCGGCTCGAGGTCGCGCTGCTGAGGCTGGCGTGTGCTGATCATCTTACTAGGAAGGCTGAGTGAGTGTTATGCAATGATATTATATACAAGATATGCCAAGATGGCGCTGAAATTATGTCAGTCGAATTTAGACAAGTGTAGCGATTTTAATTCAGACAGTTGATAGCTGCCTCTGAGTGAGGCCGTCTAGCTGTCTTTTTCACTATTATGGTTTTAGTAGTGCCATCCTTTTTACATAATTTACCAATGTAATAGTGATTGATGTAGTGAAACAAAAGTTAAACGTGTGTGTGTTGTAGCTCGGTCGGAACAGATTTTTTGGTTGATTTGTAAGGGCATAACGTATCTATAGTTTAATATCATTGGTGTTATGTGTTTTCTAGTAGCAGTATTGAACTAGTTGCGAGTTTGCGAGTATCTTTGCGTTTTGGCAGTCAGCAAACTAGTTCGCTACTGAGCGAGTGGAAAGTTTTGTGCGTCATCATCAACACTCGACTCGCTCACTCGCTAGCTTTTAAACTCGCCGACTAGCAGCTCGTAAACTAGGTCCGTATCATCGACGCATTACACCCCGTTTATGCTCCTGCTATATCTGTGCTAAGGTCGACGTTAACGGCTGCACCGGAATGCCTTACTTGTTGTGGGTTACATGGACAACACAAATAAGGCATCACTAATACAGATGATCTTAGATCAAGCATTCATCTGTTGTATATATCGGAAAACAAACACGAACCTAGCAGGTTTTTAGCGTTAAACGGAGAAGGAATTCTTAAATAACATAGGAATTCTGAAACACTGACTGTAATTTATATTATAATCTATTTATGTAATAATCACCGTTTCGCCGTTCTTCGACCTCGCGGCAGAGCTCCGTACCGTAAATAATAATGTGAAATTACGAATTTTTATTGGTATTTTCAGAAACTACTTGACAGAAGCTTTAGCTGGTGTACCTCCATTGGAAAGTGAAGAGGAAAAAAAGTGAGTGTTACTGTGTTTTTTAATAATAAATCTGTACTTTATTGTTAAATACAGAAAACATTTTGTTGCATTACCTAATTATAAACGGAGAACAACCTTGAACAAATATTTACGACTCTTTGCTAGCTTGAGCTATGCGACCTATATCTTTTATCCTATATGTCTTCATTTCTGTTATGTTTTAGGCGAATGGACACCATAGTGCAAGGATTCAAGAAAAGAATGGAACTTCAACTTGCTAGTCTTAACTACAACATGGAAACGGTGTAGAAATAAAACATTCACTATTCCATTATATATTAATATAATTTATTTATAAAAGTATTACTGGACTGTACATAGTACAGCTATATGCGAGTAGCTTTAGTTAAATTATGAAATAACATTATATTATTTAGTAAGATATAAATAATATTTTATAATAAAACTATTTTCTTGTATGATCAATCTTTCATTGTTCCTTTTTCGTTGTTTTATAGTACTGAAAAAAGTACGATTTAACAATAGGATTCACGTTATAAGCAATTTTATCAAATCATTATATCTCAGAAAGTATTATGCATTGCTTGGAAAAACCTAAAATAATTATTTCTACTTTATTTTATCAGGCGTTATATTAATTGCATATTTATCTTCTTTTATTGTTTTGAAGCACAGTTTTATTGTTTTCTATATTAGAAACATTCATTTACTGCATTAGTGATATAAAAACAGTCAAAACATTAATAGCCAACCTCAAACTACCCTTATCTGTTATCCCATTTCCCGGGATGAAAGATAAAACCTCATGAAGGCCCACAATATGAGTTACAAATATGTATGCCGAGAATTATCTAAATCAGTACAGCTATCGTGTGCCACTATAAATTGAAAAGATTTACCTCGGCAGCCATTTTATGTAGCAACTGCGCCATAGAGGGACCAGTCTCGGCGACCATGTTTCGGAAGTAGCTCTGTTTGTTCTGCAGCAGTATGTGGGGATGATCGAACTCCATAAGTCGACCGGCGTCTAGTACAAGAATCTGAAAACCAAGACAATAATGTAGGACGTAGGTAAGTGATACAGGGTGAATTACGGACTGAATAACTAAAGAGGGTATGAATAGTTCTTGTTGGAAGTCGCTGCGTACCTTTAAGGACCGGTACCTTAAAGGAACAAATAGTACACATTGGACATTTTGTCATGGAATGTTTTTCTCGGCCATGCCATGCCTTGCTATGGAGCCTTACAATGAACGTCAATGACCTTCTCATGACCCGGTGGAGAGGGAGGGGGAGAATACTTACTACAACTATCTCTCCCTGCCCCCCATCCGTACGCCCATGGATAGACCATTATCTCATTAGTGTTATGAAATAAGCGGTGTGTAGTTAGTTCTATTGAACGATTGCCTTATCAGAGTCAATAACAGTGTTGAGCCGATGCGCGACAGTGAGCACAGTGCAGGTCTGGAAGTGGTCCCGGATGGCGGTCTGGATGAGCGCGTCGGTCTGCGCGTCCACGTTGGCTGTAGCCTCGTCTAGCAGGAGGATCTTGTCGTTGTTGACGATGGCGCGCGCCAGGCACACTAGCTGCCGCTCGCCCACACTAAAATTTGATCCGCAGTCTGACACCTGCTTGTAGAGGGCTGTGGGGATGAAGCATGAAGTATGATAGTGGTAGGTAACGGGCGGTTATGTTAGCAAAGAGAAAACAGTCGCTACAGTAGTAGATATTGGGTTTAAGTTAGTATTAATTGGAGTTGGAAGACTAAAAAATAATGTTGAAATAAAGAGGCTACGAAGAGGAATTTTTGTTTTACGTATTTTAAAATTAGGTTAAAGACGTCGTACCATTTCCGTCATCCTCTGATAAAAGTTCCACCTTATCAAGGGCACTTATTAGTACATCATCAGGATATTCATCAAAAGGATCTAAATTTTTTCTCAAAGTTCCACTGAACAGAACAGGTTCCTGAACAAAAGTAAGAAACATTTTATACACAGGTAGGGAAGTATTTCAATAATGTTTTTCGTACTTATAAATAAACATTAAAAACTTACTTGCGGAATAATAGAAATCTTTTTTCTCAATTCTTTTAGAGCGATGCTCGAAATGTCCAAGCCGTCGATGAGAATTGTACCCTCCAAATAGGCCAATCTAAACAATGCTTGAATAATCGAAGATTTCCCGGCTCCCGTCCGGCCCACAATACCAATCTATAAAATTATCTTTATCAGGTAATCAACCAATGGGTTTATTTATTTTAATATGCGTTAAAAATAATATCTATACTATAATAAAACTCAAAGTATCTGTTTGTCTGTCCGGGCATCACTTAAAAACCCTTGAACGGATTTTGATGAAAATTGGTAAAGTTGTTACTGATACTGGGTCATATTTTAGACAAATTTTCATCCCGGAAAATTAAAAGGTTTCCCGGGAAAACAGGATAAAAGTTTGAATAAGTTAAAACACAATTTCCGTATGCAAAGCTGCGGGCATCAGCTAGTAATATAATACCATTGTATCTTATAAGATACTTTTTCTCGTGACTAGGTATGTATGTATGGTCAATCAAATGAGCTTATGTATTTTTTTGTAAAATAAGAGTTAGGTACCTTCTCATGAGGCTGAATGCGAAACTGTAGTTTATTTAGAACGTAGTCGCCGTTGGGAGTATATTTCAAGCTGAGATTGTTGAAGTCTATGGCGCCTTCTGACGGCCAATCAGATGGTGGCTTCTGTTCAGTATCCTGGTTTTATCGTTACATCATTAGATGTGAAATAAAAACTTGACGATGGTATTAGTCCTTCTCCGAAGATGAGAAGTAGAGAAATGTTCTCTAGATAATTTCAGTGATTTTATTAATTCACACTAATAACGCCATAATAACGAGACTTCATCACAGATGCCGACGGAACCCCGCATAGTGGGATTACTTATTCCACGTAAATCAAATCAGGGACCTAAGTAACTTAACTGAACTATCTTAAAACTTGAGTAGCGTATACTTTTTTATGATCCCTAAGGGATTTGATCAAATCTCGGTTTTCATCATTTACCTGCGACAAACACACCTACATTCGATCTTGACTTCATATAAATTATATTACTTGAATCTATTTGCATGTGTACTCGCCATCATAACGTCGGTCTCTCGCGGCAGCTTGGTGTACTCGAGCACGCGCTCGACGCTCGTCATCTGGTTCTCCATCTCGGCGGACTGGCGCATGCCCCACTGGAACACGCCCGTCAGCGAGATCGACTGCGTTATCACCAGCCCCACGCTGCTTCCTTCCACGTCTGAAATGTGCCTTATTTAATGTCATGTTTTCAAGTGCGGGCCTCGAGGTAGGGCGGGGGTGATAGGAGTATGGGTTAGTAACTGATTGTTCCCCCCCACCGGGCCAACCAAATCAGGGTCCATATATTACATACTATTTTCTATATATCTTATATCCATGATCATGGTGTCTCGTCTGCTTGTTTGGCAACTATTAACGTTTAAAAAAGTTAGTGTTCTGCAATGAGTTCACAGAAAATCTTGGAGTAAATGCCACGGAGACCAGGCTTAATTCTAACGATTCCATCCATTTCCACCTGGCAAACTTACACCATGTAGAAGTACAAACCAGTTTTCATCAAGCAGCTGAAGGTAACGCAGACGATGAACAGTAGACAGATGACGTCGAGGAAGTAGCCGAAGGCGCGGCTGCAGGCGATGAACTGGAACCAGGCGGCGCTGTGCAGGTCCTGGTGGCGGTCGAACTCCCGCGCCAGGAGCCGCTCGGCGCCGAACGACCGGATGGTCGGCAGACCGAGGACCGTGGCGTTCACGTGGCTGAATACTGGACTGCGAGCTGGTATGACAGGTTCAGATTTAACTGATTGTTTATTAATTAAGATTTGGAATTAATTATGCCTTACGTATCAAGGGGAAGTGATAGGTCCAAAATTTGTATACGATTCCAAAAAAAGGAAACTCAATTCGACTGTTTTTTTGTGTGTTACCTCATAACTTTTTACTGCGTGTACCGATTTCGATGATTCTTTTTACATTTTAAAGCTGGTGCTTGTCATGTGGTCCACACAATTTCATGAAAATCCGTAGTATGTAGTATGTATAAGTAGTTTTTGAGTGAAAGAGTAACAAAGCAACAATAACAAATCTCATTTAGGTAAAAAAACTGGAATAATTGCCCATTTTGATTTTCTTACATGGGCACTAGAATTGACCAAGGGTTTAACTTATTATGTTTTTGTCCATAAATATTATCCCTATACTAAAAAATGGTTACTCACTTATTCCTTCCAAACGTTTAATTGCTCCCGTTGTTCTTATATAAATTATTCGAAATATGTAAAATATTATCAGGGCCGTGGCAATAGGTATCAATAATGTCACATCAGTTACTAATATCACTATTATAACGCCAGTTAAGTTCAGCATTATCTGAAAAATAAGAAGCGTTATGATTTAAATCTTCAAGCTTTTTTACTTTTTATGAAAGGGTATTTAATTAAATGAGTAAGTAACCTGAAAACAATCAAGCATCGCCTGTGGAAGTAGTTCGTCTACTGAGCCCATATCTTTGCTAAATCTATTCAAAATTCTACCCGAGGGATTAGCGTGGAAGAAGCTCATGGGGGACATTGATATGCAGTCAAACATTTCGTCATGCAATCTGGAACATACAAAAGATTCTTTATAGCCATAGGAAAGTGCATATTTCATCAGATCAAAATAATTTCGGTCTTTGGGACGATCTACCGACATTTCTGTAACAGACCTATTTGGTTCTGAATTTTAGTTTATTGTATTATTGTTACGCCTGTTTTTAAGTTGTTTTAATTATAAATGAACCTTATTGAACATTTCATGCATAGTGAAAAGAACAGGAACGCTCTGACTAGGGCAACAGCGACTGTTGCTAATGTAAATACGCCGAAGATCCAAACAAAAGCTGCTCGCCCAATACCGTACTGCGACCACAACAAGTTGTCCATAGTAGCATCACCAGTTAAACGATCTTCGGCTTGGCTCCTGCAGATAAAACGTTTTAATGAAGTACACTCTCGCCCCAACTCAGAGTCACTAACGGTTATTTAAATCGCTCCTTAGTACTGAATCACTACAAATTCTGTACTAAGGAGCAATTTAAACCTTTAGTGACTAGAGTTAGGGCGCCTCTCTCTTAACTGTATCATGATCCAGATTTAATAAGACAGAGCGTAAAGCAGGATTATGTGGGGGATCTTTAGAACAGCGAATTTGTTGAAAGTTATTTCCCTTCATTTGAAAACAGCTCTTTCTTTATCTGGTGGCTCGGATCATAAAGAACATGCCTATTCCAAAACACTAAAAGTTCAACTAAAGGTATATTTACTTCCGATTTTTTCGTTCAGCATGTATTATACGTTATCTATAGTAGTATCTAAATGAAATAAAATAAATAATGAATAAATCATTGTTGGCAAAGAGTTGGAGACGTTATTTTGAAAAATGTAGAAGTAGAAGCAGGCAGAACTAGGTGAAATATACCATAAACTAATCCAGTAGTCACTGGCACTGGCAAAGAACTGTGCCAGGACAAACATGAAGAACACAAAGCTGACGTAGAGGCAGGCGGCGTCCGCCAGGAAATATTCCTTGTACACTGATCCTTGCACCCGGCCTTTTGTCTGTATCTCGGCTATTGGCTTTTGATCCTGAAGTATAATAATCATTTCAGTTATTTTATAGTTAAATTATCTAGCTCTTTCC
Organism: Thymelicus lineola; assembly: GCA_963932265.1. Taxonomy (NCBI): domain Eukaryota; kingdom Metazoa; phylum Arthropoda; class Insecta; order Lepidoptera; family Hesperiidae; genus Thymelicus; species Thymelicus lineola. Next base: position 14,135,592 of record OZ010685.1, read on the forward strand.
TCGTAAATACTCGTAATCCTATTGACATGCCTATTGGTGGTATAATTTACATATTTTGTTACAAGGCATCCACGTAGATATATACATAGGTATTCGAAGAGACGACACTTTTTTGAAGTGATTCAGAGAGTTTTACAGAGATGGCGCTACTAGCGGGATTCAGAAAGTTGTACAGAGATGGCGCTGTACAACTTTCTGAATCACGCTAGTAGCGTGATTCAACAATACTTAAATCGAAAGGAACTTCGTTCCATCCGGGTGTCCCTTGACACCTCTCATGTTTTTTTTTTAATTTTGAAAGGTATCAAAGGCATGAAGTGTGAAGTCTGCTAATACGGTGGACTGTGGCCTTTAACTCAAGCCCAGCAGTGTAATAATTTTGGACAATGTGATGTTGATTATGGAATATGTCACTCACGCCAATACTGGTATCGAAAATAAGCGACCAATGAGATCGATGGGATCTGGGCAGGCTAATCGAACTGGGCTGTGTGGCTGAAGTGCTTTGAACACCAGTGCTATCGTCCTCTCGCACTTCGCGAACTTTCTCTTGCATTAAATTTATTATTTCTAATTGACCTTCCTTTAAAACACATTTGCAAGTTATTAAAGTTTAAATAATAAAAAAAGAACCAACAAATGTTTAATGACTTATTACGTTCAAATCTTCGAACTCTCCTTGAGCAAGTATCTTCCCCTTATCCATGATTACGACCTGATCAACCGATTTTATGAACTGGAGTTGATGTGTGACTAGTATCACCGTCTTTTTCGACAAATATCTATGTAAAAACGTTATAGAGTTAGTTGTCTTACTAAAAAATGTTTGATAAGAGTGCAAAATATTTCGCACAGAATAATTTCCACACCTTTTGATACAATTTTCAAATATGTGGCGTGCAACTTGAGTGTCTACTGCTGACAGTGGATCATCTAATAAATAGATATCAGCCTGAAAAGAAGTGAATGTAATAAACAAATATATCAACGCTCACAAAGTCACAACACACTAATGCCCTGCACATGTTTTATCGGGGAATTTGGCTTGTGCATGGAAATACAAAAATAATGGGCATTGTACTAACACCTATGAATGGTTAAGACTAATTCGAAATAGACGCTTTTCAGGAATTTCAGGATGACACATGAACGAACATTTATTTACCTCTTTGTAAACAGCTCTGGCTAAATTAATTCTAGCGCGTTGTCCTCCACTCAGAGAAACCCCCCTTTCGCCAACGATAGTTTTGTCGCCGTGTGGGAATAGTGAAATGTCCCTCTCCAGCGCACACACTTTGCACACCTCCATATATCGCGATTTTACAAATGGTTGCCCAAATAATATGTTTTGGCGAACAGAACCTAGAAAATGAACCTGATGAACCTATAAAAATCATTTTTTACGCAAAACCTGCTTGCATTTTTTCTATGAATGTTATCTATTTAAATTCTTGTTACCAACGAACAACCAAGGATCCTGACTTGCGTAGCTAATCGATCCAGTAACGGTGACGTTGCCTTCAGAACATGGTAGTTCACAAAGCACCATATGCAACAGAGTAGATTTACCAGAACCAACGGCTCCTATTACGGTCGTCAGTGATCCGGACAATATCTAAACGTAAAAAATATTAAAATGCTTAATTGCTATGCTTAATATTATAAAACTGTAAATTAATCGATGTCAAGATAATAATATCAGCAAAAACCTGTCTATAACAATGATCTTTGGAATTTTTATATCTTTGTCAGAGCGATTAGAAACGACTGCACCGTTTTGGATACGAGTTTCACGTATCTAAAATTCATGTATTTTATAATAGTAAGCTTATTGTTCTTGCGTAACACTTATTGTCAATAAATTGGGATACACAATCGCTACATCTTAGTCTACTCTTCTTACATTCAATGTAATATCTTTGACGTCATCTTTAGCGACTGATTTGATCCATCGACTGCTGGCTTCTTCAAACTTCACGGCTACTTCATCTTTTAAGTCAGTTTTAGTTTCCGTTGAGGAGGTAGAAGGCTCATGTTTATTTGGCCGATGCGGACGCTTTGAGATTCGCTTTGGAGGTTCGACTGTAAGTTATTGATTTTTAAACATAGATAACTTATTGTTTGAAAGTTATTGATATAATTATGTAGGTATGTAACCTTGAATCGTGACTCTCTTTTTAGGTACTCTTAGTTCTTTATGCAGTCGTGTTGGTAGTTCACATTTTTCACTCAGCAAGAAGTCCCTTATTCTTTGTACCGCGACAATCATTTCTGCTATCTAAGAATAATTAACAAATGCTCATTTTATAATAGTATCTCAAAAAGTATTGTTGAAATCCATAGTTTTAAGATGATAGGTTTTACATTTTACATAAATGTTGGTTATCTCAGAACTCTGTTATAATTAATTTTTTATTTGAAAGCATAGGTACTTTCAGATTGGTCCCAAAACTATAAAGAATCAGTTCTGATGATGGGACCTCAAATATGAAAGGTAGGTATACATAGCGATTTTGATATGGGTTTTAAAGTCGGGTTTTTGTGGTATTTAGATTATAGTGTTTAGTTAAATGATAACCTGTCCAACAGCTTGTGGAAAATAAAGCGTCATAGTTTGTTTCATGATATTGTAGTAGCAGGTGAGGAAGAAGACATTCTCCACAGTGATGCGCGAGACGAAGGTCACGTAGAGGAGCACTGTGATGAATATACTGAATCTTGACGTGAACATAATGAATGACATTATCACTCCGCGAATATAAGAAGTCATCTTGATGAAATATATTTCCTGGCTGCAAAATATTAAAAACGGGTGGTATTGGTTTTTTAGATTGCATGGTATTGGTTTATTATATTTGTATATAGCTGGCTATAGATGACAGTAAAAGGAGTCAAGATAAGAAAACAGTTATGAAATTCTTTTTTTTTTCTAGTAGCGCTCGCTAACGCTCCATAAAGGCCAACATTATTGGAGCTTTCCTCTTTTTAATTTATTAATCGTATTCAATTAACAACGTTACCGTCTAACTCCATCAATGATTTTCCGAAAAGATTGCTCCCAGGTATACATTTTTATAACTTCCATTCCCATAACTATCTCATCCATCAGCCGGACCCTTTCGTCTGACGTCATCGCAGTTTTCCGTCTGTAGTGTGCGGTGCGAGTGCCGAGGAAAACTAGGGGAAATATTCTGATGAAATTATGAAGGAAATGACACAATACTCGTATATCTACTTACCTACTTGTTTCCATGCGTACGTTCCTAAACAAATGTATTACGACATTATTATAACAAACATATCTAGCTGGCACGTACGGAATTAAGTACCTACCTAATAACTAGAGATGCGCCGAATAGTGGTTTCACCGAATAACCGAATACCGAATACTATTCGTTTTAATCTTTACCGAACCGGATATTCGGCCGAATTATTCGGTTGACCATTACCATTTACCAAAAATATGGTTTTGAGGTTTAAAAATAAATGCTGATTTAAGGTTTAAAATAAATGTTGACAATATAAGTTACTATAGGTTAAGAAATAAATAAGTTGATTTGATTTTTCAAAATAAATGTTGATTTGTAGTTTGATTGCTTTATTTTATTAACTTTATTCAACACATTCTTCATAGGATTTCTTTGACTTATAATATAACATAAATCTTACATAAAAAGTTTTGTCTTTTAGTTTTATACCGTGTCAATAGCCCAGAAAATAGAAATACTCGAACCGAATATATTCGGCACCAAAACCGAATAATTCGGCCGAATACAAATAGTAAAAAATATGCCGAATACGCCGAATACCGAATACCAAACGAATATTCGGCGCATCTCTACTAATAACTAATAATATGTTAATGACAGTAAATGTGAAGTAAATAATAGGAAGTAGCAGTCCTGGATTTGTCAATAGGCCGTATAGGCCGCGGCCTATGGGCGGCAGCGTCCTAGGGGCGGCAGATTTCAGAAATTCTTGTTTTTTACGCACTTTCTTAGTGACTAATTCAGTGCATTCCTTACTATGAATGGAAAATTATTACTTTAGAAAGGTACATGGGGCGGCGAAAATTTATTGGCCTACACTCATAAAAAATATAAATCCGGCACTGGGAAGTAGTTATTACCACACTGTTTACACAAATTATTTACTCCATCACTTACCTTGAAACGGTACTGCCCCTAAAACGAAAAGACTTCCATAAACTGCTGGCATTCCCATTTCTCTGTACAGATATGCTGTTATCAACTGAAAGTATTTCAAAATTAATAAAATAAACCCCTATACTTATGACCGTCTGTAAATAATAGTAGAAAGTTGAAAATCACCTACTATCGTTTCCAATGGTCCAATCCAAAGATAGTGAACAAACACAGGGCCTGAATCAAATCTGTTGACGTCATTGGCCATCAAATTCACAACTAGCCCTCCACTATTTTCCGCCATGGCCTGGAGACTTACTTTAAGAGCCTTCAATAAAAAACGTGACAAAGATGACTTTGTGACTTGCACGTGCACGTAAATCTTTAGTAAATAGGAAACAGCTGTGAGCAGCACACGGAGTTAACAGCTGCGATGTTTAGAACAAGATAAAAGAACAAAAGCCCAACGCCCTCAGAACTAGTCAAAACGATTGAAAATGTATAAAAATATTCGCTTATTTAGTTTCATAACTTCACCTTTGTTCGTACGGAAAATAAAGCACGCACAAATGGGACATACCTATACAAAGAAAAAGAGAAAAATAATGTAATTTTCTCCCACATAAATATTTGCTTAGGGAATCGATTCTGGGAGTTTTTTCTTAATGGTCATTGAAAAACTGTCGATCGACTCCAACAACCACCAACTTAGCTACGGACAAAGAAACTAGACTTACGGACCAACTCAGAGTCACTAACGGTTACTTAAATCGCTCCTTAGTACAGAATCACAATACAAATTCTGCACTAAGGAGCGATTTAAGTAACCGTTAGTGACTCTGAGTTGGGTCGTAACTTTCTAATTTAGCTACAGCCTAAAAATCATCAAAATAATAAAAACAACAATTCCAGTTACAAATATGCTACGGTGGTGTAATTAAAATAAAGTAAATTTTTGTTCTTCTTTCAAATAAGTACCTTTCTGTAAATAAGACTACAGACACCGACTCTCATTTTCATGCCGATATGCATGACACCCATCATGAAGGGATGCTGTACGAGGACGTTAGCCATGCTGCAGAACACAATACCAAATGAGAAGAATATCGCTTCCCCCCGAGTTATGCCACTTTGCATATTGTTGTAATCGTAGAACCTTGATAGATATGTAGATTTAGACCTGAAATCATATAAGTATGAGTAACATATTTTAAACTGAATCAGTCACAAGTCACAGAAATATTAAAACCATAATAGAAAAAGTATTATCAGAACAACGGAACAATTATATTTGATTGTCCACTTTGGGGAAGACTGCATGACCATTCTCTATGTATGTACTTACATGTGGTGGAAATATCGATACAAAGTAGAAAAATCGTGAGGAAAATCGTAACCGTTTGTACCTAAGTAACTACTTGTAATTATTTGAGTAGACGAGTAATGAAAACTTACGTAAAAAAAAGCAAAGCAACAACCCATAATTGTCCCACTGCTGGGCTCGGGGTCTCCTCTCACAACGTGAGAGGTACAGGCCATAGTCTACCACGCTGGCCAAGTGCGGATTGGTAGACTTCACACACCTTTGAGAACATTATGGAGAACTCTCAGGTGTGCAGGTTTCCTCACGATGTTTTCCTTCACCGAAGCAAGTGATAATTAACTTGTAATACGCACATCATATTTGAATATTAGAGGTGCGTGCCAGGATTTGAACCCGGGCCCCCGCGTTCGGGAGACCAACGTTCTAACCACTAGGCTATCACTGCTACTTAGGCTATCACTGCTACTTTGAAGAAAACTTACGTATTATTGTATAATTGTTGAGTAGGGCTGTAATAGCGAAGCAACAGCCCCAAGAATAAAGGCTGTTGTAATCTGGGGAGGAAACAATCAAACAATAATTTCAAATGGTGACATCCAAGAAAAAACCGAAACCGACTGTATTAAACACTGTAAAATTAGGTGATAGAATTAAAATTAATAATATGTTTTTACCTTATAATAAATTCCATTGCGGCTAATATTAGGCCATACAACATCAGCTGTGATCCAAACACACCGAATAATACTTTCCATAAACTTGGTTTCCTTGGATGTTGACAATTGCTGGATTTTTCTACTTCATGTTCCCAGCCTTTTTCCATCGCATCACCTTTGATTTGAACATAATAGATAACATAATGATATTATAAATTCTTTTTTACATATAAGTTATAATACCTACTTACTCTTTTTTACTTAGGTAAGTATACCTATATGTCATTGACTAGAATGTGCATAATCCGCAATGAGATCAATGGTTGGACAAGTGATAAAATTCTCAAAAATAGGATTTATGATGAATTTACAAGGAAAACTTACACACCCATGTTAGCGTAAGTAGTAGCTGTAGTCGATAAACTTACTATGCACTTCGGAACCCTATAATGCGCGTGGCTTGACACGCACTTACCCGGTTTTGTTTTTCGAATGGATAGTATGGTTAAATTTACCAAGAACATCGGAGCGGTGTTCCGGTAAGGGTGCATACAAGTCACTTTCTTGAATATCTCTGCTATATCCAAGCATAAAAGTCTCCAATGTCCATCTGTAGAAAAGATTAGGAAGGTAGTTAGACAAATCAAAGGTTTTTGTACTGAATGTCCATTGATAGAAACAGTTATTCAAATCAGAATTTATTTGGCTTCAAACTCTTCACTCTCTCAGATCTATGAATACGATGTACCTACAACAGTAGATCTATACGTTATATAAGTATTTATGTCTGACGACCCGTGTGGCGCAATGGTCACCATGCCGGATCGCCGCGCCAAGGGTTCTGGGTTCGATTCCCAGCGAGGCGGTTTGAATGATGAATTTGAATTTATGTTCTCGGTTTGGGTGTGAGTGTCCTTGTTTTGTGTGCTGTCCATACCACTCACGACACAGGGAATCCTAGTGTGGGGCTATGAGTGTCAAGCGTTATTTATTTATTTATTATTTCAAGTTCCAAGTGATCTCGTTAGATGTAAATTCAGTGGGGTTGGTGATAAAATTTGTGACAAACAAAGTACCTACAAAAGCAACCCCTGAACACTATCCATATTTTTATATGTATACTCCTGTTAGTATTTAAATTTAAATGACATACCCAAAGGTAATTATAGAAAACCAATTTACTTTGCATCTTGGATTCGTTTGTCTTCTTTGCTTTGGACCAGTATCCATTTTAAAGTTTTGTAATCATAAACTTAAACTTAATGATTTATTGGAGTAATATCGAGATGGTCATGAATGTCTCAATTATACAAACATTGATTATTATGCATGTCATTATAGAACTAGACTATGGTATCTACTGCAACGGGTCCTTCGCTTCCTTTTTGTCCGGCAACGCGTCGGTGATACCTTTAATATTGTTATGATTGTTATCTACGTGTCTACGATCACCGGGTGACACTAGTTTTAGTCAAGCTCGTTAATCTTTACAATATTATAATGTTGATGATTACCATGAATTGGTTTAAATACGCACTTTTAATTGGAGCAAATTCTTTGTCAATGGAATATTTTTGTACGTGACTAAGTATAAATTATAAAAATACATCATTGTTACGCAACTTTTGTTTTGTTTTTTAACAATTGTGATGAAATAACACGTGGCAGAGTGCATATAAAAGGCGCTGTGTCAATTCACATTAATAAATAAGTAAACAATGTCCCTATTCGCAATCGCGGTTTTGTTCGGGATCATCCCGCTAATAGCAGTGAGTTTTTTTGTTATTTTTATTAATCATTGCTGTATGTATTTAATTTTGTAATACTTTTTATACCTATGTATTTAAATAATGTATATTTTGTGAGTAGGGCAGATTTTTAGTAGGTACATCAATTTAGACACGCGGCAGCGTGTCGAGCCAAAGTTAAAACAAAGGAAACTGGTAACGTAGTGCCATGACTTTGTAATAAATATTGCACGAACCATTTCAAGCTATATTTGACCCCTTCACAACTCGAGATTTTTTTAACCTACATACATGAAATTTGGAACATTTATTAAAACCCTTTAGTTTATTTACAGTTCAAAATTTCATAAATGTAGCTTCAACAGTTATTGATAACGTTTAAAAACGTTTAATAACGTTTAAAAACCCGCATTTTGGTGACTGACTCACTGACATAGGATCAAAAACCTACCCTACTTCTAGATGATCTAGAAACTCAATATTTGGCATCAAGGTAGACTATTAGGCGTAAACAAAAGAAAAAATCTAAAAACTGAAAATTATTGATATTTTATTATGATTATTTATTACATTTAATTATTAATTAGAATTAAATATCAATAAATACTAATAATTTCTATACAAAAAGTAATGATATCTCATCAAAAACATAAATATGAAATGATAGGCAAGTTCAAAAAATGAAGAATAGAGATCTAAAAGGGTGCCAAGTTCTGAGTGGAAAATAGCCACAAGATCATGAAATTCAAGTTCTACTTACATTTGACTTGGCTAGTTTTCATTAGTTAGCTATCAATAAACCAAATTTTAAAAAAGTAACTAAAAGAAGTACATAGGTAATAAGTATACCTACACTAACTGTAGCGTATGACTTAACGAAGATAAGTTGATCATACAAATATAATAAAACCTGTGAAAAATTGACAAACGTCTATTTATTAACAATTGGTTTGATGTTATTAGGTTTCAGACGGACAAAGTATACGTATTCGGTCCGGCAATGGTGGTCAGGGTCAGCAGCCGTGTTCATGTACGACAGTGGAAGATCTTACTGCTCTCCTAACAATCATCCGAGCTCTTGATGAACGAGAAACGCCACGATCAGCAGTCTACAATGCAGAAGAACTAATTTTACAATTAGTTAACGCCCTGGTCTATGCAACGACGGGTAGCTGCCCCATTAAAAGCACTTGTAACATGGGAGGAACTGGTACTACGGGAGGCACTGGTACCACGGGAGGCACTGGTACCACGGGCGGCACTGGTACCACGGGAGGCACTGGTACCACGGGAGGCACTGGTACCACGGGCGGCACTGGCACCACGGGAGGCACTGGTACCACGGCAGGCACTGGTACTACGGGAGGCACTGGTACAACAGAAGGCTCTAAATCTTACAATCATCGAAATGATAGCTTGATCAACTTAGAGTTACTTAAACCGGGTAAAGATAATATCGATTTAGCAAAATTAGATATATCAGGTAAACCAGTCTTAAACGTAGGACTTGGTCATGGCCAAAGTCATCCTGATGACGGTCTCCTTTCTTCAGTACTGTAAGATGTAATTTAAACAATAATAAACTAATAAAATACAGTATAAATTGCAATAGGTATTAAGTTAAGTAAGCATGGATAAATAAATTTAATAATTAAAATACTGTTTTAATATCCAAATCCAAACATTAAGTACTTTAGTAAAACAATAGGTAGGTACCTATCCACAAAATAAATACTTGAACACCCTCTTTTTAGGGTTCCGTACCAAAAAACGAAAAACGCAATCCTTATAGGATCACTCGTGCGAGTCGTGCGTCTAGGCGACCGCCGTTCATAGCCAATTTACTCCGAAACTACTGGACAAAATGAATTAAAATTTGGTACTCAAGTACTTTTTTGTGACCCAAAGACGAAGGTATAAAGTAAACAACTGAATTATTAAAAAAAATAACAAATTCAAAATTAAAGAAAAGCTTGTTGTAAGGATCTCTAATATATTTTTGTTATTGTTCTACAACGGATAGTTTTAAAATTATTAAAGAAATAACGAAAATTTAAGCCAAAAATTGGCCATTATTATTTCCGAAAGTACGCTAATAAGTGACGCTAAGTAAGTGACGCTAGAATTAAAAAAAAATTTAAATACATAGGATAGATCTTTACTAAAATATTACAGGAAAACCTATATAAGAATTCTATGGTCCAAAAAAACGGCAAAATATAATATCTATACTAATACTAATATACTAATACTAATATACTAATACTAATCTATTATATATATAAAAGAGGACGTGTGTGTCCCTATATTTCACTTTGCAGCCAATACTGCACGTTGCAAGCGCATAGTGTGTATATGTCGCAATAAGTACGAGGCTCAATTCTCAGATAAGGGTGGTTGCAAGTTGATACCTATAAGGGTGTAGAAGATACGGGGTTGAAACGTGTTGAATTGAAACGCCTACTTTTTCGTGGGAGCAATGTTTTGTAGAGCCGCGCATTGCTGGTGCTGGACTAGGAAGCTATCCACGCAAAATTATTTGTTATCTGTCGACTGTCGCTTGAATGCATTCATCCTCTCTGTACTTTTTTAAACGCTTTTATTTAGCTTCACTTCGGAGCATCAAAGCATCAAATCTTGTAACGTTAATTTGAATGACTTCCCTTTAATGAAAATTGATGAAATTTGGCAGACATGTGTATTTCCGATGACAATACACGAAAATCATATTTTAAACTAATTTTCATTGTTTATTTGTTGTTAAATTAAAAAAAACGATTTTCAGACTTTAGACGCATAATTCTCTATGTTCTATTTTACGTAGAGACTTGAAATTTTCACAACTTGTAGCTAATTTTATAAACTAAACATTATTGAAATAAAAGCGTTTAAAAAAAAAATTTTTTTAGGATTCAACTTATTTACAATAATAAAATGTGTGCTCTCGAAAAAGTTTTAATTATTCGCTGCAACAACCAGTTATTCCTCTAAAGAATTAACAGCGTGTGATTTCTAGAAATGTGTGATTATCATTAATATAAAAACATTTTACTGTTCTAGATTTTAGAATGACCTAGAAATTTCTTATTGTATGCCAATTTTCTGATCAATATAAAATGTTCTAGAAATTCCTCCAATAATCTAGATAACTCCAAAATTAGGTAATATAACTTATTACGCATTTTCGTCATTTTTTAAGTTAAAAACATGAACATTTATATATTAGGTCCAGATTAGAAACAAAATTTGGAAGTATTAAGTTTTTTTGGAATTTCATCCCTTAAAGTTTTGAAGTTAAGAGGTCTTTTTAAAGTGAAACTTTTATTACATCGTCTCAAACTTTTTGGTATGTGTGTCGCATGTTGCGTGACGGTCGGTTCTTAACTTATCGGTTCTAGGTAACGAAAGTACTTAGGATGACCTAGCTTTCAACATATCTGATTGAGTACGGGTGCTACTACATGATACATTCTGAAGGTCTGATGATGACCAGGTATGTACTTATCGGTTCTCAGTAACGGAAGTACTTAGGATGACCTAGCTTTCAACATTCATCTGATTGAGTACGGGTGCTACTACATGATACATTCTGAAGGTCTGATGATGACCAGGTATATACTTATCGGTTCTCAGTAACGGAAGTACTTAGGATGACCTAGCTTTCAACATTTATCTGATTGAGTACGGGTGCTACTACATGATACATTCTGAAGGTCTGATGATGACCAGGTATGTACTTATCGGTTCTCAGTAACGGAAGTACTTAGGATGACCTAGCTTTCAACATTTATCTGATTGAGTACGGGTGCTACTACATGATACATTCTGAAGGTCTGATGATGACCAGGTATATACTTATCGGTTCTCAGTAACGGAAGTACTTAGGATGACCTAGCTTTCAACATTTATCTGATTGAGTACGGGTGCTACTACATGATACATTCTGAAGGTCTGATGATGACCAGGTATGTACTTATCGGTTCTCAGTAACGGAAGTACTTAGGATGACCTAGCTTTCAACATTTATCTGATTGAGTACGGGTGCTACTACATGATACATTCTGAAGGTCTGATGGTGACCAGGTATATACTTATCGGTTTTCAGTAACGGAAGTACTTAGGATGACCTAGCTTTCAACATTTATCTGATTGAGTACGGGTGCTACTACATGATACATTCTGAAGGTCTGATGATGACCAGGTATATACTTATCGGTTCTCAGTAACGGAAGTACTTAGGATGACCTAGCTTTCAACATTTATCTGATTGAGTACGGGTGCTACTACATGATACATTCTGAAGGTCTGATGATGACCAGGTATATACTTATCGGTTCTCAGTAACGAAAGTACTTAGGATGACCTAGCTTTCAACATTTATCTGATTGAGTACGGGTGCTACTACATGATACATTCTGAATGTCTGATGATGACCAGGTATATATTTATCGGTTCTCAGTAACGGAAGTACTTAGGATGACCTAGCTTTCAACATTTATCTGATTGAGTACGGGTGCTACTACATGATACATTCTGAAGGTCTGATGATGACCAGGTATATACTTATCGGTTCTCAGTAACGGAAGTACTTAGGATGACCTAGCTTTCAACATTTATCTGATTGAGTACGGGTGCCACTACATGATACATTCTGAAGGTCTGATGATGACCAGGTATATACTTATCGGTTCTCAGTAACGGAAGTACTTAGGATGACCTAGCTTTCAACATTTATCTGATTGAGTACGGGTGCTACTACATGATACATTCTGAAGGTCTGATGATGACCAGGTATATACTTATCGGTTCTCAGTAACGGAAGTACTTAGGATGACCTAGCTTTCAACATTTATCTGATTGAGTACGGGTGCCACTACATGATACATTCTGAAGGTCTGATGATGACCAGGTATATACTTATCGGTTCTCAGTAACAGAAGTACTTAGGATGACCTAGCTTTCAACATTTATCTGATTGAGTACGGGTGCTACTACATGATACATTCTGAATGTCTGATGATGACCAGGTATATATTTATCGGTTCTCAGTATCGGAAATACTTAGGATGATCTAGCTTTCAACATTTATCTGATTGAGTACGGGTGCTACTACATGATACATTCTGAAGGACTGATGATGCCCAGGTATATACTTATGTTGCTATTTCTTGCTTTTGATAAACAACGACACAGTTAATCAGTCCGAAAAACTGATCAACGAGGATGATGCCATTTTAATATACCCTAAATCGAATATTTATCCAAAAATTTTTAGTTAAATGTCTACAATACGAAAAAAAGTTTCATTTATACCGTGTATATAAAACCACACAATCTTTTTTTTGTGTAAGCTAAAAAATTATAGTAATTTATAGCTTTCACAAAAAAAAGAAACGTATACTTATGTACGCGCTTGAGAAGTTATACTTCTTTGGCATCATTAAATAAATATTTAACACTAGCTGTCTTGGCGAACTTCGTATCGCCTAATAATCAGTGAATGTACTTTGTTGGTACTTTTAACTTATAGTTTTAGGTTTAGGTTTTTTAGGGGAGCGGAGTGGGAGGGGAGGGGAGACTGAGGGGAGGGGTAGCGTGAGGGGTATGGGGAGGGGAGGGGAGGGGAGCGGAGAGGAGGGGGAGGGTGAAGGTGAAGGGGAGGGGAGGGGAGGAGCGGAGGGAAGGGATAGCGTGAAAGGGGGAAGGGCTAATGGAGGGGAGGGGGAGGGGGAGGGCTAACGGAGGGGTGGGAGGGGGAGAGGAGTGGAAGGGATGGGGGGAGGGGAGTGGAGGGGAGGGCTAATGGAGGAGAGGGGAAGGGAAGGGGAGGGGGAGGGAGAAGGACCGGGAGCGGGAGAGGGGAGGGCACTTTAATAACGTGTTAGAGCACCAACAAAATTTTGTTTTAATTTGTTTGTCTGTCTATCTGTTTCTCTGATATCGGCATCACATGAAAACCTTTATACTGATTTCGACGGAAATTAGTTAAGTTGTTCCTTATACTTTGGGTCATATTTTAGAAACCTTTCTTCCCGAAAAAAATAAAAGTTTTCCCCGGAAACAAGATGAAACTTTGTATGGAAAATTATTAATTAATATTTAATTAATATTTCCTTTAAATTTGCAGAAAACGTTCCTCCTTTAATTGAAGGAAATCATTTTCGAGTTTTTTGATATTTTTCATGAAAAAGAAAAAACATATTATATAATATTAATGTTGTATTTTTTTCAAAACCCGCTCCCGCCCGGAGGAATGATTTGTTATTGTATCGTAGGTTTCAGTATATAAATTCCTAAATATAAGTAGTTCAATATAAATTAACCTGTTTTTAAATTTTCTTCTGTAAGGGGTACAAATATGATTAACATAATTTCCGCGTGCGAAGCTGCGGGCAACACAGCTAGTAATATTATAATGAGGAAACCTTTGTATTTTTGTATGTTTGCAACGAATAAACTCAAAAACTAATGAACCGATTTTAAAAATTCTTTCACCATTCGAATGCTACATTATTCCTGAGTAACATAGGCTATCGGATTTTTGGAAATTCATCCCCTAAGGGGTGAAAATAGCGGTTGGAAGTCACTTTCATACAAACCAACTTCGTCAGTGTTAGAGTTATAAACATGAAAAATTTTATGTAAGTTCATAGTTGTAAACAAAAAATTAACTTTAACACATTTTTTGGAAAATCATCCCTTAAAGGGTTAATTTAGCGGATTGAACTCAGTACGCAACTTCGTCATTTTTGAAGTTAAAAACATGAAAATTTTCATATTAGTTCAAAATTAGAAACTAAATATTTAAATAAGTATTACGTTTTTTTGGAAAATCATCCCCTGAAGGGTTAATTAAGGTGGCGCAAGTTAGTATGGGCACTTCGTCAGTTTTGAAGTAAGAAGGGTGAAAATTTATATATAAGCTTATTAATTAGACACAAAAATAAATGTATCACTGGTTTCTCGAAATTCATCCCCTAAAAATAGGGGTGGGTAGTCAACTACATACAAGTCAACTTCGCCAGTTTTCGAGTTATAAATATGAAAATTTTTATGTAACTTTGTAGTTATGAATAAAAGTTAACTTTAATACATATTTTTTTGAAAATCATCCCTTAAAGGGTTAATTTAGCTAATGGAATTGAGTACGCAACTTCATCATTTTGAAAGTTAAAAACATGAAAAGGAGAATGCCCATTTACTATGGAGAAATGTACTGACTTTAACATTTTTGTGTCTTGATAAAAATACCTTTATTTGATTATGTTATCTTAATACATTACACATACTAACTTTAGTCAATGTTAATAGTAGAAAATAAGGGATTTTAAACAAAATTAATTTGTATTTAGGTTATAGTAAACTCACAGTAACATGGACTCTATGCAGGCGTATTAAAGTCGATTGCGTATGTAATGTCGATCTTTTAAGTTTCAAATTCATTTGACAGTCCCCAATCACCATGTAGTTTGTAATGTATTATAATCACAGAACACTATTACTCCTGGCTGGTTATAATAATTTTCTAATTCATTTGACAGTCCCCTACGTCATCTAGTTTGTTGTCATGGATACTATAACTGTTGTATCATAATTATAATCGAATCAATGCAACCTATTGGCCCGAAGGATCTTAAAAGATTCCTGATTGGCCTTTGTTCAAACATAAATGGTTTTCTTTTGTAAAACGGAAGTAAAGTTACTTATTAATTTCAGAAAATTATTCCCAATAAGGATTTTTTAGGAAATAGGGTAAAATACTTGAAATATGGGCTATGGGCTATTTGCATGGCTATGGGCATTCTCCTTTACATATTGGTTCAAGATAAGAAACAAAATTTAAAAGTTATGTGTTTTTCTTTTGGAAAATCAACCACTAAAGGGTTAAATAAGAGTGTGGAAGTTAGTATGGCAACTTCGTGAGTTTTGAAGTATAAGCTTATAGTTGACTCAAAAAATAACCGTATCACGGTTTCATCGAAATTCATCACCATATGGGGTAAAACTAAGGGGTTGTAAATATTTAAGAAACTACGTCATTTTTTGAACTCAGAAATGTGAAAATTAATATGTAAGCTTATAGTGAGAAACAAAAATTTAATGTAGGGGGCTTTACGAATGGAAGGAGGAGGGAAGAGGGGCAGGAAGAAGGAGAGGGACCGGGAGCGGGAGGGGGAGAGAGAGGGGGAGCGGGAGAGGGAGAGAAACAGAAAGCGAGAGATGGACTGGAAGCGGAAGAGGGATAAGCAGCGGGAGAGGGAAGAGGACAGGAAGCGGGAGAAGGACCGGGAGAGGGAGCGAGATAGGGAGAAGAATCTGGAGCGGGAGAGGGAGAGGGTCCAGTAGCGGGACAGGAAGCGGTAGAGGGACCGGGAGCGGAAGTTGGAGCAGGACAGAAAGCGGGAGATGGACCGGGTAAGGGAAAGGGAGAGGGAGACGGACAGAAAGCGGGAGAGGAACCGGGAGCGGGAGAGGAAGAGGGCGAGGGAGAGGAAGCGAAAGAGGGAGAGGAATTAATATTGAAATTTATAATCCATAAATAACGAAATATGAAGTGAATTGATATGAAAGTTTTGATTTTTGGTTTATTTGTTTGTTATTTTGTAATGGATACACTGAAAGAGGATCCAGTAGTTTTCTAAAATAATAAAACTTAATAACTATAATAAAACTCAAGGGGCAAATTTTCTGTACATTGAATATTTTTTCAAAATTTTGATTAGAGGTGTCTTAAAAACGTGTTAGAGCACAAAAAAATTTTTTAGAATTATTCACGTCTGTCTGTCTGTCTTTTTGTCTGTCCGGGCATCACATCAAAACCCTTGGACGAATTTCGATGAAAATTGGTAAACTTGCTACTTATACTCTGGGTCATAGTTTAGAAAACGTTTCATCCCGGAATATTGAAGATTTCCAGTGGAAAATAGAAAAATTGAAAGTTTGTATGGAATATTTTCAAAATGCTTCAAATTTGCAACAATATGGAGTATATATTTTCCAGTTTTTCATAATTTTGAATGAAACAGAAGAAAAGACAAATGAATATCAAAATTGTTTATTTTTAAAACCCACCGGAAGAATCCTTTGTGATTGTAGTAGGTATAGGTTTCAGAACTTATATTCTTAAATTAAAACTTTACCGTTTTTTTATTTTTTTCTGTAAGAGGTACAGTGGTTACAATAAATAATCATAAAGTCAAAGGACACCTAGGTCGATCACGAATATTTGCGAGAAAGTATTCGTATCGTTGACGTAAGCAATTTGTATGACATTTTGCAAAAGCGCCCCTATCGTGCGTAAATGGTACTAAAATCGGCATCACGAATATTTGCGTCACAACTTTCGTATCGCCGCGTAAGCTGCGTAACGCTACGTGAGAATTTTGTATGGAAAACGGTGGAAAACGGCAGCACGAATATTTTTTGACATACGGACGCTAGCTGGCTATCGTCATCTTACGAATGTTTTTTCACGGAGAATTCTTGCGTGAGAAAACTTTCGTATCACTTTTAAGCAGTGAATTTCAGTGTTTTAATTGTTTTTAAAACTATATTCAAGTAAAAATGCAAGAAAAACGTATAATTGAACGTATCACATTTTATTATTACCTATTATTATTTTACTATCACGCAGCGGAGTAATGAAATATAGAGTAGTTTCTAAGGGAAAAATATTTGTTTATATGAAAATAAGCTTAACATTGTGTGAGTAATCCAATTACTAAAATAATAATAATATATTAATATGTTGTCATATGATGATTGTCTTATTTAATTTGGTCCCAGCCAAATAAATTGCAAAGCAGATTATAATCACTAATTTGCTAAGTGCAATGAAATAGTATTTAAAATTGATATCTTCTTAGCAAGGCAGGTTTTAAAATCTAGTGCAATTAACTTAATCGTCTTTAAAATCAAACCAAAGAATTATCCTCAAAGTCAAGCTTGTGTGCATACCTGCTACTTAAGTGAAGTGAGAAATAGGTTTATGCGAAATAAAAATGCATTTCCTAATTAATAATTCTTCCATTAGTATCACAACATAATATTAGTTTTCTTTTATTAGTAAAATACCTAGAAACGACTAAAATATACACCATATAGGTAATTAAATAACACATAATACTTGAGGCGCCAAATAAAAGAAGATAATAAATAATTATATCTTTATTTCAGGCAACGAGGTCATAAATAAATACCTTACAAAATGCAGGCTAACATACTTAAACTACTATTACACGTCTTTTATAACTAAATCACTCATTTTATCACTGTTATTATTATTATTATATCACTATAACTTCAGGAATGTAGACAAGAGCTCCGTTGTAAAGCACAAAATAAATACTATATAATAGGTTGAAGTTCACTGCATTACGCGAATCCAACTTATGGTGGAGTAACAACCGGTACTTCGTCTTCTTCACCAACTACTCCACGACATTGGAGACCTTCGCGATGTAATGGAGATGAAGTCGAGAAACTTTGTATATCTTATAGGTCATTGGGTCATTGTATAAATGTATATACAAATAAGTCCTCAATAATATATGGGTACTTTTCCATAAACGCCGCAATCACTATTAAGTATTACATTGTGAATTTTGTTATTTACTTTAGTTTATATAAAATTATAAAATTCACAAAATATTAGTTTGACAACAATTAACAAACGCAGTACGGCAGACCGCTAAGGGCGCCAAACCACAGGCTAGGTAGGGACACAGAGTACTTAAATTAAACGGTAGAGATTCACCTTGACAATGTACGCGTTCGAATACCAAGGTTAAAGAGACATGAAAATATTTTTATTTTTGTAAAATATATCATTATGTACCTAAATGTTTCTTAATGTAAGGTTTATTTTTATTGAAAAGTTAATACAAGCTGTATTAACTGTGTTAAAAGTGTGATTTCATAGTTTTAATGAAATTTTTTTGCATAATTATTGTTTTTTCAATTTACATGTAACTTTTGAACGCACCATTCATTCGTTCATTCATTCACTTGGACCCCTCTCTTATTTACGATAGGATGACGTCACTTGCGTTGAACTTGCGAGTTGACGCTAGCGTGACGCAAGTAACTCGTGATGCCAACTAACGTCTACGTAAACTACGTATCGTCAATTCGATACGGTGACGCTACGAATGTTTTAAAAACTCGTGATCTAGGTAAGTTTTATTAAATTGAGTAAAAAAAAATGTCTAGAGAACATTCATATATTATATTTTGCATTTATTACAAGGGATATACGATTACTATAATATTCGTTTCAAAATTAATTCAATAACATTACCAATTTTCATGGTTTATGCCATGACTTTACCATCGATTTTTGTATTCAATAAAGCGTATTTCCCATCAAAAATTTATGTAGTAATAAAATATGGTCTTTGTCGAATATGACACGTAATTTTTTTTTATCTTACTGCAAAAAATAATTTATTAAAACGAATTTACTTTACCATTTAAAGATACGAACTTACGCGAAATCAAATCAGTCGTGCGGCAGCACTCTTGGACGTCGGACCTATGTCAATTTTTGCTTTAGCCATCTAAGGAATAGATTTCGTAAAAGTAACGTAATTATATTGCCATTGAACAGTCTTGATCACGTGAGAATTTTTAGTTACAGTCAATTGTATTATTTTTAGTTTTCTATAATTTTCAGGGTTTTGTAGTCAAATCGGAATCATGTCTAGTCCGTTCGTTATTTCAACCGGCCGGCTAGCCCGTCCGGCCGTCCGTCCTTCCGTCCGTCCGTCTGTCCGTTCCGTATGATTTTTTCTTCGTCTACCCCTTAATGTGGGGTATCGTTGAAAAGGTCTTTCAAAAATATTATAGGTTTCAAAAGACCATATTTCAATTCAGGGGTCCGTTTGCGTAATATTCTGCTTTAAACATCTTTGGTTTGAAGAAAACAATAGAAATTAAGTAACTATTTCTTTCCAATTTATGTAGTGTAAGTAGTAACGGAGAAAATCACGAACATACATATGTACAAAATATAACTATATCTATACTAATCTATACTATTACTATTGTAATATTATAATGCTGAAAAGTTTGTTTGTTTGTTTGGTTGAACGCGCTAATCTCAGGAACTACTGGTTTGAATTGAAAAATTCTTTTTGTATTGGATAGTTCATTTATCGAAGAAGGCTTTAGGCTATCGGATTTTTGGAAATTCAACCCCTATTGGGTTGGAAGTCACTGCTGTAATTTGAAATAAAACATTGTCCGTTTTTAGACATTAGTTACTGTTTACAGTATTTAGGTTTTTTGTTATATGTGTAAATTACATATTTACATAGAAAAAAAATAATAAATAATTATAACTTGTATACACATACCCTTTATTTATACAACTTTTAGATCAATCTGTACTTTATAGAGTTCCGTACCCAAACGGTGTCAACGGGACCCTATTGCTAAGCCAAAATGTTGGAATGATAGAAGCTCCGACATTAGTCAGCTATAGTCACTTATTATTAGTCAAAGATAATACATTCGTTGTTTGGAAACTCTCGTGCACCCAAGTTCCGTCAACTCCCCAAAACTCACGTATCTCAAATACACAACACAAATACAAATCACCCTCTCATTTTTTCCCTTCACAACCCCTCGCCTCTCCCTATACCCCCCCCCCCTCAGTTCTTCACCCAAAAGTGGAATTTTGCGTCGTGATAATCTGGGAGGCATCCGGGCAAATACCGCACTCATCAGGTAGGCGCAGATCGGCAGATCAGGATATCGGGATATAGATTTTTAGAAAACCGGAAATCCCGGATATCTCGGAGACGGTGCGTCCTAGACAAGTTTAGACGGAAATTTCAACCCCCTTTAGTAAGCCCCCAAACCTTATTGCTAAATCTTACTGAACCCACTTTTACCCCCCCCCCTCCCCAAATTTTCCTAAAATACCATATATCTCCTAAACGGTACGTCCTAGACGATTTCCGACTGAATTTCCATCCGCCCTGTGGAACTCATACTTGCAACATTACCCAATCTTATTGGGCCCAACCTTAACCCCCCCCCCCTCCCAAATTTTCCGAAAACTCCTTATATCTCCTAAACGGTGCATCCTAGACGATTTCCGAAAGGATCGAGTAAAAGTTGTAGCCCATAAAAAGATTGACATTTTATGTGCCATACATTTTTCTTGTAGAGCAAGTGATTTGGGAGGAAAGTGCGAATTTCGTTTCTCATAATTTATTATACTAGACTATTGTCAATATTTTGTTTTGTAAACCAACAGAAAACAATAAAGAATTCGTTTTTAACATTCAAAGAATAGTGTTCTGAATATCTTCTTTTTAAAGCTGTAATCATTTTTGTGTATGGATTGTATTTACCTTTATTTTTACGTTATCTTTTGTATCACGGTAATGATTAGGGTATCGAAAACCGATCCTGTTTTAAATTACCGGGATTTTCGGTACTCGCCTATGCTGGAACCGGGATTCCCGGGATTTTCAGTTCTTTCGGGATTATTTTACCACGGCTTTCCCCGCGTGAAAATAGTTAGTATCGCGTTTCCTATTTTATCTCTCAGGAGCATTAAATAGGGAAAAACTGTTTTCTACCCAAATCCGTATAGTCGTTTGCCGTGATTGAGTAACCATCATACTATTATACCTTACATGCAAACATAAGTTTCGTATTAATTGTATGAAAGCAACACAATTGTATTGCACAATTCAGCACTGCTTGGACGAGAAAAAAGAGTTAAATCATCTTCATTTATATTAGAAAAATATCGATCTGGGTTGTGTAAATAATATTATATTAGTATAGCTGCTTCATGTAGCCGACGTTCTGAATATCTTCTTTTTAAAGCTGTAATCATTTTTGTGTATGGATTGTATTTACCTTTATTTTTACGTTATCTTTTGTATCACGACGCGACATATTTTTATTTCCCAAAAGTTCAGAAAATCCCGGTTCTTTTATTTTGTTTCCCGGTTCTTTTATTTTGTTTCCTGGTTCTTTTGAAAAGTACCGTATTCCTTTGTAAATCCCGGGATTTTCGGTTCCGGGATTTCCCGGTTCTATACCCTCCGATTGATTTGAATTTAGGTATACCTATGTATTTCGACGCGCTGCGAATATCGCAGGCAAAATGGACGCATATTGCATTTTATAGATCACCTTGAAAAAACGTGATTTTTAATTTTTCACGTTGATTTTCCAAAATATTGATTTTTGCAATATGCATCTATTGGACATCTTTATTGTGATGTACCTAAGTAGGTACCTAAAATGTATTATGTAAATAAGTTACCGATAATGGTACTACTACATTGTACTCTTAATTGTTATATAAACTTATATTGTCACAAACCAGATACATGTATGTGGTCACAAAGTGTATAATTAAAATTATATGTTCATAATTTTAAAATTTTTACGTTTGAAAGTATCAAGAAGATTACTCGCACAGAACTGAGGTCAAGCGCGACGCGAGCCGCGCGAGGCAATATCACGCCGCGGAGCCGCTTCAAATACCTATAGTTTATTAACCGAGTTTTGCGAAATGGCTCTTAAAACCAAACTGAAACTTTAAAAGTCCAAATAGCTAACTCACTCTTCATTGTTTGTCACAACTCACACTTTGTTTGCGCTCTTGTTATAAACAATATAATTATATTATTAAGTTGTATAATATCCCACCAAAAACATAAATGTAAAAAAGGAGAGCCAAGTTCAATACAAAAATTATGCTTGGCTGTGGGCTTCGCCGCAAAAAGAATGGAGATCAAAATGAGTGCCAAGTTCTATGCAAAATCTAAATATGTATTTATAGGAACAAAATAACATTATGAACAAGTATTAAACTCTATTTCATTGCTTTATTTGATACTTATAACAATTGCTGTTATTTAAAAAAGTGAGATCTTAAAGTAGGTTAGATTTGACTTGGCCAGTTTTTATCAGACTGACTTTTATGACTGATGTAATGACTGACATTACATTCACAGGAGACTCTCTCTTCAGGCTCTCAGGCTTCAGGTTCTGGTTCTCTTCTGTTTTGACTGATGTTCAGAAGCTGCTCAAGTGGTCGGGAAGGTACAACGTGGTCATCATCCTGCATCAGTGATGGTTTGGTGGGGCGTGTCTTATCAAGGAGTCACAAAACTGCATTTTTGTGAAAAAGGAGTGAAAACTTCAGCCAAAGTGTATCAAGATACAGTCTTGGATCATTTTGTGAAACCTCTCAGCAATACTCTTTTTAAAAATATACCGTGGACTTTCCAACAGGACTCTGCACCTGGTCACAAGGCACGAACTACCCAAGCCTGGCTTGAAACCAATGTTCCGGACTTTATAAGAGCTGAAGACTGGCTCTCATCTAGCCCAGACCTCAACCCTTTACACTTCAAATTATGGTCAGTTTTAGAGGACATGGCCTGCTCTAAACGACACGGCGACATTGAGTCTCTTAAAAAATCTTTGGAGCAAGCAGTGGCGAAATTTCCCTTGGAAACAGTGCGTAAATCCATAGATTCGTGGCCAAACAGAATAAAGGCCTGTATAAAAGCCAAAGGTGGCCATTTCGAATAGAATATTTTTTCATTTTTTGCTGAGACTTTAATAAATATGTAGGTATAAATTTTATTAATACTACATTACTTCATTAAAAAAAAAGCATTTTCATTTGTAACAGAACTTATGGCTGGGCTAGTTATTTGGCGGACACTAGCGCCATTGATTAGGGTGGCATAACTCAGCAAACTTCACTCCGTTTACAACAGCCATGTTCATATATCTATTTGTCACACACTAGCGCCATTTAGAAATGGCCATTATTGGAACCTCTATTTTTTGTAAACAGCTGGAAACTTTTTCAACTTTCCCTTCATATGAGATGGCCCTCGTTCTACCTCAATACTCTATGCGCTGAAGTATGTCATATTGAGCCCCGCGTGCACAGAGGCCTTAGTGCGAGTTTTACGTGACATAACGGGCTCACAATGTAAATGCGAGTTGGCTAAGATTTGTATGGGACCGAAGCTTTTCACTGCCGCTAGATGGCTCTGCTTCGGTCCCATATAAATTTTGTATGGGGACACCACTTATTTTTGGACTTTTTTTAATTTTTTGATTTTTTCCTATGTTTACACACAATTACCGAGCTGGATTCCAAATTTCATCCTTCTAGGTTATCTGGAAGTAGGTTAGATTTAGGTACTATATGTCAGTCAGTCAGTGCTAAAATTTACGACTTTTTGAACTTCATATCTTTGTAACCGTTTGAGCTAGCTTCATGAAATTTGGTCTTCTACATGTCCTTATGGATATAATTAAACACACGTAGTTTTATGTGTTTACGTTAAAGAGGTTTTGAGTTACAAAAGGGTCAAAAGTGGCACCAAGTGGTTCGTGTAATATAACACTCGGCGCTGGCTAGCCAGTTCCTTTGCTTGAACTTGGCTTGACACGCTGCCGCGTGTCTAGATAATCAGCCACGGCGATGGGGTTGAAAAATAATATTTTTGTCTTTGACGTAAATTTTGTAA
The DNA here is from genome assembly GCA_963932265.1 of Thymelicus lineola. Taxonomy (NCBI): domain Eukaryota; kingdom Metazoa; phylum Arthropoda; class Insecta; order Lepidoptera; family Hesperiidae; genus Thymelicus; species Thymelicus lineola. The sequence continues at coordinate 14,159,991 of OZ010685.1, forward strand.
CTGGTGATCTCGCTCTGTGAAATGTATGGGAGAATAGACTGGTTCTAAATCTATGATAATATCCATGGATATACTAATATCTCTGGCACTTGACAGATGGCATATCATTATTTTCAATATGCTTTATCTATAATCTGTAGTTAATTGCAAAACGTAGTTACTAAGTCAAATAATGTCAATGTCAAAATTGTCAACCATTGAAATTTGAATTGAATTACCATTGTTTGTTGAACTCGTCAGTTATATAGTAGTTTGAATGAAATAATTGTTTTGTACTTTTTGATTCTAACCTTCTTACATTGTCATAAGAAAACAATATTAAATGAAAATAACATGCCAGCAGTAAAATAATCTTTTTCTATTAATACTTCTTGTATAAAGTAAATGTTAAAATGACTTCTAAAGGTGACAGTTTGAAAACAAACGAATTTCTTAGACTTCGGAAGTTAAGGCTTCAACAGGTTCGAATTCTTAAAAGTTCATAAATATTTAAACATTTTATAGTGATGCGTAAATAATGTCTTTGAAATTCTAATTATATAATATAGGTTAGGGAACAATCAAAGGACATAGCAAAGAAAATACGGCAGCGCGCCAAGGTTGAACAGCTGCGGCACGTTACAAACGTCGACTCAAACAAAGAGAAGGAGTATCTTCAGCGACAAGAGAAGTTGGTGAATCGTTTGCAGCAGTTGTATTCGAATAGTTTACAGAATGTTGGTGCTAGCCATAAGAAAGCTCGTGAAGTGAATGAAACAGGTAAATAAGAGGAATAATTTGTTGACAGTATTTTTGTGTTGTCTTGTTCTTTCGTAGGTTAGACTTTAGATAATTGTAACATGAGTCAAATAATAGGAGATTTAGGAATGTACTTATACAATAAAGTTGTATTAAAGCTGCACTCAATTAGGTATGTCTTTCCTCATAATTGAAAAGATTTTTGCAGTAATTAGTGTTCAACCATGCGATGCAGAAGCATAGAATGCAGCCCAAAGTATTCTGGCATATTTTAAAACAAGATTTAAGTATCTATTATAGAATATTAGAAAGTATTTATCCTGCCTTAAACATTCAGAAAATATATATTTTAAATCTACTGCTGCATTTTACTGAGGAAGTATTGATAAAAAGCTCTAGCCATATGCTTATAGATTTTTTGTTCTATCTGTTTTCCTGTATTACGCAGAAATCACTATCAGATTTAGCCATTTATCTTCTAATATATAAAAAACTCTTGTCACGGTGTTTGTGGTTGCATTCTTCCCGATTGGCTCGACCCACTTGACCTTGTGCCAATGGCATCACCAATATGCAGCTGACCAAGAAAGAACACAGACAAAAAAGAACTGACTTCCAAACTCCCCCCCCCCTCCCCCCACCGCAAACAGAACAGAATTGTTTGGAGGCTGACTCAATGAAGAGGGTATAATACTCAGATTATAAACACAAGACAGATAGAGCAAGCAGTACACGAAAGTGAAGTCACCAAAGAAAAAAAATATGATTTAGCACTATAATTAGTAATTATAGTTCCTAAGCGTATTAAATTATTTGCGTAATTAAACATATTACGCTTGAGAACTATAGTTATTAATTATTGTTCTCAAGTGTATGTAAATTTTCTAAATCGTAAATAATGTTCACTTTCATGTACTGCGTGCTGTGTAATAGCTAGCCAAGCAGATTTCACAAAAAGATGATAATAAATAATCCCTTTGTGAATCTTTACCACCAAATGGGCGGGCTTCTGTCGCCTCTTACGACAGGATTATTTACTTATTGAAATTAAAATAAAATTTCATAAATCATTATATTCTAGGAATAACACAGATTTTTATATGTTATAAAAGCAGATTATTAGATCTGTGGTATCTTAGTAATTGCTTATCAGAGTCAAATACACTACAAACAAACATTTTTATAGAAATTCCAGAAAAAAAAGACTTGTCTAAGTCACGTGGTAGAGAAGCTGCTGCTGCATTGAAAAGGAAGAAGCAAGAAAAATTAGATGAACAAAAAAGTTTGCTGGATAGAAAACTACAGGCAAGGTAAAATTATTTCACTTCTATGCAAAGGCATTTATTTACATTGACATAATTAAAATACTCAATAATTACATCTGAATTTTATTTTTTCAGAGCGGTTGCAAATGAGTTAAGTCGTGAAAAATTTGCTGTTGTTGCAAATATTGTGACAAAATCTGCTTCTGGAAAAAGTGTTGGTAATGAAGCAAATGATAAAGTTAGCAATGTGGACGAAAATGTGGCTGGAGACAATGTAGAAATACATAAAGACAAATCAGATCCTATAACTAAAAATGATATGGGTACTCAATGGGAATTTGGAGAAATACCAAATGAATGGGAACCTAATATTCCTACATTAACAATACCCCATGATGATAGTGTAAAAAATTCAGCTGATGATAATGTAGAAAGATTTGATCAAAATCGAAAAAATGGAAGACTTAACTTATTTGCATTAAGCGATGAAATGCCATCAAGTTTGCGTGGTGGTGTCACAAACGTTCCAGATCGAGGACTTCCCACAAAGCCATCTTTAACTCTCGTTTCTGAATATCTTCAGAATCGAGGGTTGAGGCTGAGGGAACCGGATACAACACGTGTTGAGAAAAAAAATTCAGATGACTTACAAAGCATAAAACAGACATTGTTAAGAACGCGAGCTTCTAGAACAGATGGTAGTGTATTTCCCAATATTTGTCATGTCCTTGATGAACAAGTAATTCCTATGCCCTGCTGGAGAGCGGAGAAACATTGTGCCTTCTGTTCTCAGCCTAATGCACGTATACCGCCGCATTATACGAACGTAACAAAAGATAATAAGAATTCAGTTTTTAAACCAGGTTTTGCGTATCATTCTTTGAATTGTGAAAAGACAAAACCATATCCAAAGTGTCAGAAGTGTCACCAAGGACTTAAAATACCAGGTGACAGGTGTTATCTTGCATAGTAGGGCTTTCATTAATTGCCATTTTCACGTCGATAATTAACATGACTTGTTCTTCAACAATGGGTTGTAGTACTCATTTATGTTGTGGAATTTATATTATGCTCATGAATTTATATATTTGTTTCATTAATTCTATCATGTTTAAATGAAAGGAGAATGCCCATTTAGTATGGAAAATGTACTGACATTAACATTTTTATGTCTTGATAAAAATACCTTTATTTGATTATGTTATCTTAACAAATTACACATACTAACTTTAGTCAATGTTAATAGTAGGAAATACGAGATTTTCAATAAAATTAGTTCGAATTTAGGTTATAGTAAACTCAGTAATATGGACTCTATATCGGCGTATTAAAGTCGACTGCGTATGTAATGTCGATCTTTTAAGTTTCAAATTCATTTGACAGTCCCAAAACGCCATGTAGTTTGTTGTATCATAATCATAATGGAATCAATTATTATTTATTATTATTTATTTATAATCTTTATTGTAAAACCTACAAACTAGGCTTACAAAGGGCGGACTTAATGCCATGGGGCATTCTCTCCCAGTCAACCCATGGTGTAGGTGAGAAGGTGTGGTAGGCGGTAACAATAATTAATTGAACGGGATGCTATGCTGTAGTAAAACATATTAATAATAACAATGAAATGTATACATACTTACATACTTAATTATAAATTAAATTATTTCAATACTTATCAATGCAACCTATTGGCCCGAAGGATCTTAAAAGCTTTCTGATTGGCCTTTATCCAAACATAAATGGCCCAATGGTTTTCTTTTGTAAAACGGAAGTAAAGTTACTTATTAATTTTAGAAAATTATTCCCAAAGAGGATTTTTTTAGGAAATAGGGTATATACTTGAAATATTTTAATTTAATTTTTTGTCCAAAAATCATTGTGACACAATAATTTTTTTGAGAGTACTGGCTATGGGCATTCTCCTTTGTTCTTTCATGATAATGCCAGTTTATTACATAGTTCATGATATACTGTAAAACAATGAATAAAATTAAATTTTCAATTTCATTGATAATGATTTTAACTAACACTTTCAGTTTCAGGTAAATCAAATTTTGTACATTGTAGCAATTCGGATGACACCAATAGACCACTTAGCAAAAAGAATTCTGTGACAGTATATGACCATACTACTAGAGACACGCGAGATTTGCCTCATAATGTTGAGAAATTAGTTGTTCGGGATCAAAATATTGATGACGATGCATACTCGCAAGCTGTAAAAGAAGCTTCAATTGTAGATGACAATGAAAAGTCACATCATAAAGAGCAGCAACAAGCGAGAAGCAGATTAGCAGTAACAAGACAAAATGTAGATAAAGAGTACAGAGATACATTGGCATTCCTAAATTCTTTACCGAAAGAGAAGCCTGCTAGATGTATTGTAAGTATTGTTGTAGGTGATGTTTTTAGTAAAAGGGAATTTATTATTTTACTAGGTCTTGCTATTATAGATTTAGTTTACACTATTTTAAATAAATATTTTAGAGAACAGCTTATATGGATGGCGATAGGGAAAAAGAATTAAAAGAGAAACGCCAACAAAAGTTACAACAAGAATACAAGAAAATAGAAAAGCAGAGCAGCAAACACCAGTGTAAGGTAAATACAGAACAATATATTATTATAGAGCTTATTTACGATAGAACCAAAAAAATAATAATTTCAAATATTCCATTTATAAAACACTATAATGTTATTATTATAGCATGCAAGAAATAAACAAGCAGCCCGGGAACAAAACAGAAGCAAATCAAAATCTCCAGTAACACTTGATATAGATAATAATATAGTCAACAGAGATTTTCAGTACTCTTGGTTGCCAATACCAGAAAGTGACGCTAGCATGGCTATTCACACTATTCCTAATGGTACAAAAGATAATAAGAGTGGAAATACAGTGAAGTTTAGTTCTGTTGATACTTATCATGAATATAGATCTCGTCATAAACATACACCGCCCACTAAAGATGTTGATAACGAACCAAACAAACGTGTGGTAGAGGCTGTAATCATACAGGAAAATAGCAATGATTCAGGGGATTCTTCCTTCGAAACTGACACAAGTTCTGTGGAGAACTTACAACTGACAAAAGACAATACACATAGTCATAAAGTTCACAAGGATAGAGAATTGGATGATGCGGATAGGATTATTATTTACAAAGTGATGGAGTCGAAAAAAACTAAAAATAAAAAACAGAAAATGAAAAGAAAATCGCAACACGGAAACAATATTGTCACAAAAAATGATGGTGCTAATAATAATTCCGAGAGCTTCCGAAACAATCAAAGCGCTCAAAACGTCAATAAAGATGACACGAATAAGATTACGACGAATACTGTTTCATTTACCCAACTTCGAGAAGGTAACGTATTCATATAGAATTTCATTCATGTTACGGTGCCATACTCAAGTGACAAATTTTAATAATGATATTTTTCTTTCAGGTATATACAGAAACGTCAGTGCAAATGGGTGAGTTAATAATCATTCTTACACAACCACTCTTTCCTTTTTCCTTCCTATCCTGTTAATCCTATCTTACATTGCTTCAGATTATCTTACAATGTAATGAGCTGTTGTACTAATGTGGATTTATGGCAAGCTTCAAGTGATCGCAAGCCTTGGTGGTAAATATATAGCTTTGGTGGAACCATTGAATATGTAATAAATTATAGTAATATTCTTTTTTATTTTAGGGATAATATCTCTTCGTTATACTTCTTGGATGACCAACATGATGGGAAACACAACCAAGATGGCAAAAATGCCTTAAGTGGAAAAGAAGATGGCAAAAGTAAGACTTCACCCTGATATACAGTTGCAAATTTCTCATGTCACATAGTAGGCCATAATTAATTAAAAATAACATGAGATCATTAAAGATGAGAAATTCTCATTTGCAGATGCTGGTGCAAGTAGCAGATCAGAAAATGGTGATAATTTTCTAAACAGGTGAATATACTATTTTCATTTGTAATTGTGTGTGTACGATAAAGATAATTTGTATTTGTATAATTTAGTATAGTCTTATTATTTTACTTTTAAAGTATTTATAAAATATACATTCTTTACTTTTTCAGAAAACCAAAACCATGTGTAAATTGTAAAAATACTGAATCACAGAAAATCACCGATAAACGTGCCTCCGCTGCAATTTCGACCTCTTCTTTCAAAAGTGCGGTTAATGATAAAATCAATAATACTCTTCACGATGATGGTTATATAAAATTTGTAGATGAAGAGGGAAACGACACTAGGAAATTCTATGTTGGAGCATCTGGGTTCCTAAAAGATGATGCCTACGAAGTCATCATACAGTTGAGAAAAAAAGAAGCAGATAAAATAAGTAGCAACGGATCCCAAGACAAAAGTAACACCGAGATAAGAACTTCAGCAGAGAACAGTATCAAAGAAAAAAATAACGTAAGACGTCAATCTATTGCCGTTCAATCAATAAATGAACCAATTAATCCATTAAAAAATTCAAATGAAACAGTGAACATCATTGCACCACAAGAAGAACTTGATTTGATTAAAACACAAACTAATATTGAAGCCCCTGAACAGCTAACAGTACCAGATGACGAAGCATCACCAGAAAAAATAATTGTTGGTGGTTCTAAAGAAAATGAACCAACGATTAGGGTTCCAGAAACCAGTGACAAAGGAATATCAACAACTTTCCGCGACTCTTTTGCAATTCCCGATAAAATTCCGAAAAAAGACCCAATTCCGAGACCAGTTACCTCAATTTTCACTCAGACAACTCCGAATTCTTCATTCCATAGACCGGTTCTTATGCATCTTAGTTCATCGACATCTACAACATACATGAGTCCACCTGAACTAATTTTACCTAGATATTTAAGAAAAGGTAGCTCAGGCAGTTGTGATGACACATATGAACCAGTTTTGAGTAATTTTAAATCTCAAAATATGAGGTCGAGTTGCAAAGTCTGTAAGTGTGGGAAATGTAAAAAACAGAAAAAAGAGGCTAAAGCAGATACACCTCCTAATACTACTAGAAGCACTGATCAAAGTACAGATAATCATGTCAGTAAAGAACCTTATAAAAAATGCACTAGTAGACATAAATATATGACATCACATAAATGCAAAGAACGCTCTGATCCGAAAATTTGTTGTAAACAGAAGTTCAAACGAAGTTCTAGTGAAAATAATCGCCTTTATAGTGGAAGCAATTATTCCAATCAGTCTTTTAAGAAACGAAGAATAATCAATAAGTTAGATAAAGCGAGTCTAAGTCCTGTAATTGAAAACTATGTTAAAAGATTGTTAGCTTTAAATAAAGAAGGTCTAAAGGCGATAGAAATTGTAAATCAAGAGTGCAGTGTTGTGAATACTCCCGGTAGTTCAGTGATTGATTTGCCGAGCAATATTAACACAAATAAAAAGACGGTGTGTAACAAAATATCACTAGAACAAATTAAAAATAGTTTTGAACAACAAATTTTGAAAAATATCGCAAATAGAAAAAATAATTCAAAATGTATTTTAAAGTCCGCAGGGAGTCAAACTGAAAAGAATATAAAATTGTTATATAAAACTAATAAAAAGCGACCTGTGCATAAAGTAAAATCATTTAATATTTCAAAACAGTTTTTAAAGAACAATAAAGAACATCGACGTAATTCGGGTCAAAGTACCGTAATCACTACATCGCCTTGTTCCATTAATACAGAAAAAGGAAAAACCGAATGCTCCAAAACTAAGAGAAGAAATCGACAAAATGAAAACTCACCAAATTGTGTGCAAATGAACACTAAACATGAAGTTTCGAACTACACGCATAGTTCAGAAACAAGCTCCAAGAACACTTATAAAAGTGGAGATAAAATTAAGATTAGTAAAACGGTTACTGAAATAAATACAGGCGATAAACATTACCAATCTAAGGCAGAAATGCATTCCAAAACTGAATCATACCCGTTTACGTGTCAGAAAGCTACTAGAAGATCACCTTCGGGATCAGAAACTTCTAATGATCTACGGAATCGACGAAACTTATCAACGCCACCCATTAGTATCTCAACACAAACAAATCAAGTTGATAGTGAAATAGAATTTATGAAATTAGCGGAAAACAAACTTCAAAACATGGAAAAAATAGCAGACCTAACTGAAAAATGTACAAAACGTTTGTCCAATCTTGCTAAGGTATTAGAAGAAGTTAGAAAAAATAAGTCACTGGCTTACAGTCAAGTTTCAACGTCAGATTGCACATCAGACTCTGAGCATAGGTCAGATAAGAACATGCAGACGAGTAACATTCGAGCTAATACATTTAATCCAACTGTTGAAATTCAAACTTTAACAGAAGCATTATCATCTATGCCTACAAGTCCTCAAGAACATCAAAATAATGAAATAAATAATGCCCCTTTATATGTACCAATTTTAATGGATCTTCCAAAGCCGGAAACATTTAAAACTCCTCCGTTTTCCACTGAAACTAATAATTCAGATGCCCACATTTGTGTTGAGCAACAATTGGTTAAAAACAGAGGAAAGCCTCCACCTGCTCTTAATAGAATTAATTTAAAACATGTACCTGAAGGGTTTGTTATTCCACACGAATTGTCAACGGTTGTTGAAGTTGATTCTCCCATGAGTATAAAAGTCAAAAGTCAGACGACACAAGTTGATAAAAATGAGGGCACAGGTAGTGAAATGATTGAAGATATTAATTTGAATGACATAGGTGCTCGTATTGCTTCCGACATGTATAACAAACCTGTTGGACTAAATGACTTAATAAGTAAATTTAACACGTCTAAAAGAAGATACGAAATGCAATCTACGGACACATCTGAAGATTCAGCAAAAGATTCAAAATTGAAAATGATGGATTTAAAATATTTTAATGAAATAATGCTGAAACCGTTTGTCAGCTTAAAGGATTTTGCGAAACAGTTTAATTTAGATGAGTTAGATGGCCAAACTAGTCTTAACGGAGTTGCAAATGATGAAAACGTTAACGAAGAACTTAGTTCGCTCCATTCCGAAACCAGTATTCCCGATGTAATGGCTGAATTGTTAAAAAGAAATTTAATCAGCGAGCCATTTAAATTTGAAACGACGTCTAATGTAAACTCGACCACGGCATCTTCAGAGTCCACGTTATCGTTGCTAGCTTTGTCAAGAGCTCGCAAAGACAAGAAGAAATCTGCTATGGTGATCAAAAATAAGGAGAACCTCCCAGAAACATCCGTATCTCTGAGTATGTCATCAAATCCAGATTTAGAACATGCATTCCAGAGATTAGGAATGGGATGGGCTTCTTCAACATTAAAAAAGACTAAGGAAAGACTTGCACTATCCTCATCATCGAACACATCAAGTTCTAGTCTACCGCAGTTTAAAATAAAAAGCTTTAATTATCAAGACATTCCGGAATTGTCGTCATTGTTAAATATTTCAAATAAGGAAGAAAATATAAAGCCACAATTGGAAAAATTAAGCGATAGTCCTAAAAATGCTTTACAGCAAACATCTTTGACTAACTCAATGACTGTGAAAGAATTTCTGACTAATGAACTCGCGAATAAGATAACATTTTCGCATAAAACTAATAGAAATACCACAGATGAGGAGTTTATCTCTCTATATGAGACCAAAATACCTAATGAAATGAAATGTGTGTCTCAAAAATCTGAAATGAATGAAAAATCCGTTGACAGCCTCCCGAGTGGTGCTAACAACCGTGCTCGAACATCTACTCCTGTGCAAATATTTAAATCAATGGCATATCACTCGAGTTCTAGTTCCAATACCTCTAACGCCTTGTTTAGCAATGCTGACGACTTGTCCTCTGTCAAAGGAACTTCTAATTCGATAAAGAATCATTCCACGTCCGATAAGGATGACCTAACCATTCCAAATTATAGTCTTAAAATAAGGAACGAGGTAACTGAATGCAGTAAAAGTGATTAATTTTTTTAAATGTATTGTTATTTATATTTACTTAAGTTTTGGATGAATGCAATAAAGAATTTTAATTGTGAATTTTAATATGTTCATTTGCAATAAATCATTGTTTTTGCAAAATTTGTTTCACTTGCGAAATATTTATTTTTATAGCGCCTTTTCACACTACCACAGAATACATATTAATACGAGTAGCACACTGCAGCGGGGAAGGTCGGTATCTTGACAAAAAATGTTGCATCACTTACACCTCGCTCTGTAGGTATGTCTGTAAATTCCTAATTTGAGAATTGAGACATTGGTAATTGGCATGACAATACTCATTTGCAATATGGTAGGTGTATACTAAAGCTATAGCCCATACCACATCTGTTGCACGTGTAGGCGGCGTTCCAACTATTTAGAATGTATAGCCGGATTTTCTCAGATTGTAATTGGCGTCATTGCTCAGTCCAGACGTCAAAACACGAGGGCGACTTAGTCACATGCTATCATAATCACATGCCGGTAGGACCACGAGGAAAGACCCCGGTAAACTAGAGTGTGTACTGTATCGTTAGAGGAGAAGGAATTCCTGTTGGCTGTTGGTGATAGGGCGAATTGAGTAAAATATTATCAATATAAAAAAAAATATAGCATTAATAATACATATTACTGGTACTAATCTTTCCGCGTCAAGTCCGCTTGACGCTTGATCAAGTACACATGATCGTGTGTGGCCTCCAGTAGACACTTTCATATTCCATATCATTACTGTCACTAGTTTATGAGCCGTATGATTAGTAAGATAAATATATGCAGTAAATGTCCTTCGGAGTTTCAGGACCACAATGATAAATTTGCAAGTGACTACCACACTTAATTGTTTAGATTTTAATATTTGTTTCACATTCATATACTCAAACAGTTAAAAATGCCTAAAAACTGAATCATTTAGGTAGGCAGGCAATAAAATTATTTTACTGTTTCACAACCCCAAAAATAAAAAATTAAATAATTATGTTAGCATTTTAATAAATAATCAAATTTCTTAAACTTACTTTCATTTGTAACACATCTTATCTCAAAATAATATCTTCAACAAAGACCTCTCAACTATACATTGGTATGCACAATGCAGATAAATAGATACAGCAATTACTTGCTAAGATCACAGAACACAATATTTATTCCTATGAGATATTAATAATAACTTAGGTACATTATTAAATAAAAAAAGGAAATCAATCTATGCCCATAACAAGATCAAATTTTTACAATGCAAAGCTCTTAATTTTAAGAGATTCTCTACAAGTCTACACAATACTGGAACAAAGTTAAAATTTTCCTACAAACACTGAATGAAATTTCACATAAATTAATATTTTCTAATCATTCTTATAACTTATCAGAAAAACATTGCTACAAGTAAATTACATGGTTGTTACATATCAACAAAAATTAGACTTAATGTTCTCCAGTAATCAGAATTACAATCTTTTCCATAACTACATTCATGTTTTTTAAAAATTATCCTCTTACGTTTGAACATTTGAATATATTTTATAATATGACAAGTTTGTTCGTAAATATAGATTTTTATCAATAGTCATAATACAGCAATGCATATTAAATGAACCAAAGCTTTTCCAATAAGTATAAAATATGACAAAAAGCTGTCATTATTCTTTTTTATCTGCTTTGAATAAGTACTTGGACCCCAGCTGGTATGCGAGGCCCAGGGTGAGTGCGGCGACCACGGTGCCCTGTGCTGCTACTCGGAGCTGCATCAGGTACACACTCGTACTCATTTTACCCTTTGTCTTAAATTTATAGGCGCCATAACCACATACTCCTATCAGACCAAGTATACCTGAAAAATTAATTCACAATTTATAGATGAGATTTTGTAATGTAATATTAACATTTTGGAAGATGGACATTTATTTTAGGGATCTTCTCATGCACGGGCATAGCCATGTTTTAGTATCAGAGGGTTCAAAAAATAAAAAGACTAAAAGTACATAAAATAACACTTTTATTCATAAGAAAATTAAGAATTGGGGAGTCCTGCTCAAAAAGGAAGTCCCTTTCTTGAGCAGTGTTTATTATGTTTCAAGAGATCTAAAGATAAAATATATGGGGTGAATAGTAAATGTTAATATCTTAACTTTTTTTTGAACCCCCAAAACTTTCCCCCTGGCTACGCTTCTGCTCTCATGGACAAAGAATTCTATTGCAGGTATGACACCAGTGAATTGATACGAATATTAAGGTTAATGAATGTTATTGTTAATAATATTAACACTTTGACAGCGGAGCGTTTTATTGCGCCGCTACCCTTAGTGCGCGGGCGTTTTTCGGCATATTTGTATCGACTATAAAAAAAAGAACCTAAATGACTATTCAAAAAAATATTTTTGTATCTATTAGTTCTATTTTTGTTTATTTTGAAAAATAAATAAAAAACGTAATTATAATATATTTAGTATATTAAAAAAATCGTTTCCTTTGAGCATAAATCGACAAAAAAAAACTTTTACATAATATAAATCTAAATTTTATATGGTATAATCTTTTCTTAGTATGATATTTTTTGAAGCACGGGTAGTAATGGAGTGATATGTTACAGTCTGGACAGTAGTATACCGTCTCCTTGCGTTCTCATTTGCCAGTTTCCTTCTTGATGGAGTCTGTGCAAAGAAACGCAAACTCGATTGCTTCGTTCACAGCCGAATGAACGTAGCACCCACGCGTGTCACTGGAATTCCTTCCCTCCGCTTCCCCTTTGCACTTACAGCAACTAATTATAATGTGTGCGTAGCTAAAATATTAAGCTACAAGCACAATAACTCCGACTCACGCCCTGAGTCCGTGATTTTTAGGCAAACAGTATGAAAGTTGATAACGACCTCAACCGTGCGCCACGAGTTAGAGAAATTTAAGGAGCACGGACTGAGTTCGTGGGTCGCTGTCAAAGTGTTAAGGTTAATAATTCACACTTTTTGATTAACTTACCAATTATCATAAAAGGTGAGTCTTTGGACTTCCTTGCCAGTTTCTCTCCCTGAGATTCATCTCTGTAGTCGAAAATGCGCTGAGATTGTGACATTGTGAGATTCTATTAGCCTGAAATTGGTTTCAAGTTATAATTAAGTAAAAGCATAATCATGATTGATGGAGGATTTATAGCATTTTTCACTGCTTTTGTCTAATAAGGGAACATACCAAAACCACGTAACCCATTTTTTCCAACTTTTTACCCCCCTCCCCCCCCTTCGTGACCATCCGTAGTATATGAGAAGACCCCCCCCCCTCCCCCCTAGTTTTTACGTGGTAATTGATAAATACGGTTTTCAATACTTTTTTGCAAAAACAGAGTAAAAAAATAATAATTTTGCTTATATTTGACGACTTTGCGGCTAAAATATTGACTACGTGACAAAAACCTAAACCCCCCCCTCCCCTCTGTGACCAATCGTGGTGTTTTGAAGACCCCCCTAAATGAGGCACGTGGTTTTGGTATGTTCCCTAATGATATAAGAACACAGAACATGCAATATAGTAAGCAGCCTGTAAATATAATTTGTAAATTAAATATCTATTAGCACAGTTTAACACAGAGTGTGTGTTGTAATTTCATGTTTATACACATTTCCCATCGTTAATTTATTTTCACAACCAGCAGCATAGCACAGAAGTTCATGCAGAACCACGTCTTGGAATCATGACGTTCAAGGACAAATTCAAAAAGAATTCCAAAAAAAAAGAAATTCTTGGAAAAGATCTAATCTATTTGATTTCTACACATTGATTTAATATTTTCGAGATAAAATTTTTATTGAATCATGATTGACACGGAGACAGATCTTTTTTTCGCTAATTTAAATTTTGCAAAAATTCAAACAGCAGATTACAACAAAAAATATAGGAAATTCATAAAGCAAATAAAATGGAAAAACTTCAACTTACATACACGCCTAATTTGGGAGAAGTAAATTATGTAATTTTTTACTTTTCATAACATTGCATCACAAATTCATATCCATAACCTTGCCCTTATCACTTGCCAATGGCAATTGGCATTATTGGCAATTTATGAGTTTTCTGACATTTTGTGTCTGAAAATGTCTAAAATGTCAAAAAATTACAATAAAAATTACATCATAAAACCATAGACAATGCTAAGAATTTTGTAGCCTGTGACCATGGATATATTACTCTACCTGGATTACTGACTTTGTGGAGGTACCTGACGTCTGATGACGTCATATCGGAAGGACTATTCAAGCAATCACGTATGGTGTCCACACTTAGAAATATTGAGTCTTATTTTATATAGTTCTTCAAAATGTTTTCTATTGGGAATTTTTCCGGTGGTAAATATTATAATATTGAAATAATATATTTGATTAGAATTTCTTCAAAATTACTGATTCAATTTATTGCATTAAGAGTAAATTGAAAATTAAGTTACGTATTTACGGTACATCTATATTATAATTATATGTATATTATTCATCTTAGATGTTTTTATATCATTATAAAAATCATAATCGCATGTACGTATGTACGACACAATACAAAAATAGTCCTTCCGATATGACGTCGTCGGATTTTAGTAATGTGTAATAGTCTATACACTACACGGTCAGATGCGAACCATAGGCACTGCCATATTGGCCTCGGTTGCTCTGTCGGGCGCCTTTCACTTTACCCCTGCTCCGCGGCCGACCGTCACGCGACATGCAATAGATGGACGAAAAAGTTTGAGGCGATGTAATAAAAGTTTTACTTTAAAAATTGATCACAATTCACCAAACGGAAGAACTAAACAAAGAGGAGGCCTCTAGAAGGGAGGGGGAATGATGACACGCAATGCATAGTAAAGTACTCTTCCGTTGATATTACGATATTGTCATTTTCACGTGTTAAGTTATTTTAATATCTACGTGTCGCATGGCCTCAAGACAGTAGACTCGTATTATCTAGACTCAGGATTAGCACATCCAGCATCAAGTGAAATGATACATAAAATTTATGTATAATTAGGTATCATTAATGAAACAGATATCTAGGAAAATATAAACATTATTATTCAGAAAATCTAGTTAAGTAACAAATTTTTAGTTTTTTTTATGATTGAAACAAAATACAAAAAAAAAGTACATATCTAGAAACGTATTCTTAGAATTAAATTAAGTGTAAAAAATAAAGAATAGTTTAATGGAATCAATAAATAAAGGTATATAACTTAATGAACTACACTATCCTTCGGTCCTTTCTGAGGCTTCTGATCTCCAGTGTTATTAGACGTATTTGATGCATTAAGCTATTGTAAACGATTTGATAAAGGTATAATTAATATATTCTATTAATTAAATAAATACTAAACAGCTCATACTAGAATTTGCTGCTGTTTTCTAACAAAATCATTCAAAAATATTATTTCGGCAAATTGTAGATTTATGTATCAGTCCAATCAGTCCATTACTGGAGCAATTACCTAAAATATAATTTGGTCCCATTGATTTTTTAATTTGACCTATATTATAAACTACGAGTAAAAGCGACGAATCTCAGCTAATATACTTTCATAACTAGACTCGTCAATTATGATAAATCTTTTTGCACGTCTACTAAAATAATAAATATCACCGGTATAAATATCAAACCACAATGCATGAATATGCAGCTCGTGTTTTTCTAGACGTTTTTTTAACATTCCATACGAAGCTACATTTTGAAGTTGCTGCAGAGTGTTTACCTGAAATCATAAATTTTAATTACGATTGAAGATTCGCGCTGCGTGGTGTTCAAGGGTTCCTGGGTTCGATTCCCAGCGAAACATTTTGAATCATAAGTTTGTATTTCTGTTTTTGGTCTTATAGAATAATTGCAATGCAAATTGTTAGATTAGTTACAAATGTTTATGGATTTTAAAATTAAATTTTAAATTTAAACATTCATTCATTTCATTTAACATTTTGTTTTTTCCATATGAAAAAAAAACATACCTGCGATAGTTTGTCTTCTATACTAAATTTATTATCAGGGTCAATATAAGCAACAAATTTGCGCTGTGGAGTTTCACCGATAAATAACATTGGCTTACTAAAATCTCCATTCATTTGTAAGAATTTGTCAAGACTAGTTTGCCCATGACAACATAGCCACGATTTTAATGGAGAAAGTCGTCTTTGTTCCTGAAATAAAGTATTTTTAAATGTTTTTCAAAGAGCAAAATACTTAATGCAATTAATTTTTGTATTATTATTAAAAACTTACTATACTAGATTCTGCTTTACTTTTCAGTTTATAAAGAAGATTCATAGCTTTACAATCACTGTGGCCACAAACAATTACATGTCTAATATCATTTATTACACAACTAAGTTCTAATCCAGCTGGTTCACAACTCGTCATTTCATCAATAAAATGTTGAGAATGTGGTATCAGGTTTCCAGCATTTCTGACTGAAAATATATTTTTGCAAGTTAATATAAATGTCCTTAGGATAACAATAAATAAAGTTCCATTGTATATTATTTACCAACAAACATGTCTCCAACTGAAGTTTCTGTAAACCTTGTTGGAATCATTCTGCTGTCCATACAAGTGTAGAAAACGGCTTTTGGCTGTAATAATAAAAAGTAAAATTAATTACATTTCAGCACATAAGTAAAAGCAAAACAAGTAAGTATACATTTATTTTGAAAATAAAAATATAAACAATAAATATAACATGTGCTTTGGTATAAATTACGTGACGTATTTACAAGTTTATGGGGCTGAGGGAGATAGTGATTTATGTAAATTATATTTCAACTGCTCTTTGAGATGGGCAGGTAAGGTAACATGGGGAAGGGAGAGGAACAAAGTGTTAGTGCATTAAAGAATAAAGTAATGTGCTAGAAATCAAATACTCTATTTAATCCGTAGTTATATATCCTGGGACAATGACACATGGACACAACAGAAAAATAGTCATTCCTTTGTGACATCATCCGTCTTCAGGTATCTTTACGAAGTTATGAATCCAGCTAGAGTAATATATCCATGAAATAACTATACCTGGCAGTCAGGTTAAAAAAAGTTGTCAGTTGTCACTGTCAGTGTCACGATCAAATCAAAATACTTGTCAAAAAGACATGATTCAGTTGCCAAAAAGATTTCAATATTTGATTGAATTGAAAATATTAAACGTAATTACATTCTAAACGCGTAGAGTGTATTTTTAGAAATAAAAACAAAAATAATTAAATGAAGTCACTTAATTATACTTAATCTGAATTGTCACTATTGTCAGTGAGGTGTAAAGTACAAGGTTAGTAGTACCAAATAGGTAGATACTGTTCTACTCACCACCGGGTTGTCTTTTACTTCTTGAAACTGTTTAACCATGGTAGCTCGGTCCAGTACTCGATATCTCATAATGCCTCGTAAAATTCTATCCATTTTACTTGTCAGGGGTATCCGTTTAGCCTTGTATGGCTAAATTTAAGCGAGAACGGCTGAGCGTGCATGTGTTTACTTTTTGACATTTGTGACCTTCATAAGCTTAGCTAAGCTTATCGCGGATGCCTCTACGTCTTTTTACATTAATTGGAGTAATTTAATAATTATACTGACGTAAGCGCTATCAAGGGAGGGTAGAGAGTACGCTTGTCTTCATATTTTTAATTATCATAGCTGATAACAATTGAATCGTTATAGACGTATGAATAATTAGGCAAAAATATCGCGAAGTTATTCTATTGCTTACCAATTCAGATAATATATTATAAGGCTGATGCTAATCCGGTAAACGGACGAATAATATAACTTTAGTCATCCGTAAATTATAATCGTTACATGACTTACAAGGCGGGGGGTTCCCCCACACAACGTCTTAACAATAGGACAACAACGTCACAGTTGTCGTGGAACCCTGCTTCGCGGTTCCTTTTTTCTCCCGTAAACAAAAACAGGACCTTAACTAAGTACAACAATTTTTTGATTTCGGTCACGACGTGACTTTTTCAAGGAGTCCCCTTGCGGCATGTACTCTATCCTAATAAGACTCATTGTTTAATTTGTCCGATAGTTGGAAAACTAAGCTATTTTATTCACCCTATAGTAAAACAGAGTACTTTATTTCCGATGGTGGGATGACTTATTTATTTGTTGTACTTACCAATAGTCACTTTGATATTTTAAATACCTTTATTTATTTAACTGAATTTATTCCTATTTAATTAAATTATCATTGTTAAAGATGAATGCTGAAAGCGTCATAGGTGATGGAACCAAAACTGGAGAGAACATCCCAACCCTGCCTCCTAACCACAGGTTTGTGGAGCCCGAGAAGGTTGTCAAAACAATTACTGACATGGCTATCTGGGAGAAATCTGAAGCTTACATGGAATACACTGGCTTCATTGCAACACTTAATGAAGCCATCAAATCTAAACCACTCTCAGTGGACTGCAAAATATCAGACAGTGTCATCAAAATTATGAATGTTCTAGAAAAAATTGACAAGTTGATTGAAGAGTTTCCCCCTGTCGAGCAGCCTCAAAGGTTTGGTAACTCTGCATTCAAAGATTGGCTTGTGAAAGTAAAGGCCAGTACCACAGTATTTCTTCAAGAGGCATTAGATTCAAATTTGCATTTAGCTATCCCTGAGATTAAGGTTTATTTAGAGGAAAGTTTTGGAAATGCAACTAGAATTGACTATGGAACAGGTCATGAGATGGCTTTTGTCATGTTTTTGTGTTGCCTCTATAAAATTGGATGCCTTCAGTTGGATGATAATATAGCAACAGTGTTCCTAATATTCAATAAATACTTAAATATTGCTAGAAAACTGCAACAAACATACAGAATGGAGCCAGCAGGCAGTCATGGGGTATGGAGCCTGGATGACTATCAGTTTGTACCATTCATTTGGGGAAGCTCCCAACTCATTGATCACCCGAGAATATATCCACCGGCAAAGTTTTTGGAAGACGACATCATTGACAAATTTTCTGATGATTACATGTTTTTGTCCTGTATAAAATATATTAAGGAAGTAAAAAAGGGCCCCTTTGCAGAACATTCGAATCAGTTGTGGAGTATCAGCGCGGTTGGGTCATGGTCAAAAATAAATCAGGGGCTGATTAAAATGTACAAGAAAGAAGTGTTGGCCAAATTTCCAGTTATTCAGCATGTCTATTTCGGATCACTTTTTCCAATTCGTAGATTTCCTCTTCATCATTGATTTGTATATTTATGGCCGTTTTTTTGTGGATCTTACATAATAATTAAGGACTGTTTGTTGATGGAGCTTGCTGCTGCAATTTTAGTTTCAGCGAACAATACTTTTGTTATTTTAAATTTATGTTGACAATTTTGTCATGTTTTTGACCCTTATGCATGGATTAATATGTATAACAGTATTAAAAGTTAATAAAAATAATACAGCAAGACAGTACCTACTTCTAAAACAAATAAATAATTGCTGTTTTCTTAAAAAAATGTGATATTAGATGATTAACATTATGGATAAAGTGGATTAATTGTCATTAATTTACTTTGTATGTTTTAATTTTGCTCTTACTATGTTTGTTATAGTGTGCTGCTTTTGTCAGTGTATTAATTTATAATTTATACACAGTAAGCTTCAAGTTCAAGTTAAGAATTATAAGTATTAATATATAATTATATCCATATAAAATGAACTATGAAGTCACTGAAATATTTGGATAGGTATATTTTATAAATTGTAAGTTAATGCACCAATTTATTCCAACATATAATAAAAGACGAACGAAAGCGCGTCGTCCGTACTGTCTGCTGTTGTTGGAATGGTCTCAAATCAGTGTAATATCCGAAGACCTTTAAGAGTGACAGACACATTAGCAAGGTTACCGTGTTTTTCATTTATTTTGTATAATTTTGGGTTCTGTCCAAGATTTTTATTTTAGTCTATAATTTAAAACCTAAATATGCTCATTACTGAGAGACTTACCTGATAGACTGAAGCTAATAATTTGGCACATATAAATGTTAGGTATCCACTGCAAATAGATTTTCTAATCGTTCTTACTTGTCATTGTAAATTTTCAACAAAAATGTTTGAATCTGTTATATTGGCAAATTAGTTTGATTTATTTAACTTTATATATTTTTTATAATGATATGCCATAAATGATGAGTTCATGATGTGATTGTGAATAATATAGAAACAGAACTGCCAATTTTGAATTTATTTAATAAATGAGCACTGATATGATAACACAAAACGCAATCTCAAACTTTAATTTTATGTAACTACCCTGCCCTATAACCTGCCTGTAATTAAATAAAAAAAACATCAAATTGAAACAAAATTTTGTATTTATAACAATTAATTATAATTCATCATTATTTTCTTGTATACGTACTAAATTGTTTGTGTATAAAACTTAATTTTTTATTTATTAACACAGCTTACAGTAGTAATAAATAAACTTGTAATTTTACGATTAGTTCGTAATAAAAAGTTAATGTTAGCATTGTTATAATTAATAAATAAAATACAGAAATTATGAATGTTCGTATTATTTTTGGAGTTTAAAGCTCCAAAAAACCCCTGTAGAATCGATTTTCATATACATATATGCCCGGGGTATGAAAATTTATGGAGAGTAAAATCAAACTTTCTCCATTAAGTTAGATTATTATGCGTTACTGATCAGTAACAACGCCATCTAATGATAATAATAATCTTGATTACTGATTTGACGATCGCAAACTAGATGGGGTTGTTCCATCCCCATCCATCCATCAGCCTTTGGAGGTCCACTGCTGGACATAGGCCTCCCCTAATTTGCGCCACTCTGACCGGTCCTGAGCCTTCTGAATCCAGCGGATACCCGCTGTCTTCTTCAGGTCGTTAGTCCACCTGGTCGGGGGGCGTCCTGGGGTTGTTACTGATTTGATTTTATAACGTCATTTATTTTATAATCGTTCTTAAGGAGTAAGCCCCAGTCGTGGGCGTCGGAGCTGACAAACAATTTTTTATATACAATCCTGCATTATACCTAATATCTTTTCAAAATACTTTGTTTTTAATACAACATTAAAACAATATCTCGAACTTAGAAATAAAAGGCAAATGATCGTAAATGCTTTGAGAGAAGTACTTTTATCTAATGAGAAGACCTCAAGAGTAACACTTAAAATAAATAAATAATAATATTTATAAACAGAATGTTTTAAGTGCCTAACAAAGTTAATGTTCGTTCGGCTTTAAAACACTAGTCATAGCAACATCTTGATCAAGATGACATCTTTTTGGGTTTGTTGAAGTGGTTGTTGATCAGTGTGTAGGCCATGCCGGCTGTCAGGGCTCCCACAGCGATGCCCTGGGCTATAACTCGGTACTGCATCAGAAACACGCTGGTGCTCATGGCCCCACGGTTCTTATAGGCATACGCTCCATAGCCTACCGCTACTGCGAGACCACCGATTCCTGTAATAACGAATGATTTTTTTAACAATAATTTAAGACGAATTAGAATGCATCTGGTTTACAATTATTATATTGACTGGTTATTATTTTATTTAGTACCTACAAGATGTTTACAAAAAAAGGCAACTCGTTGTGCTCAGGTTTTGTTTGATTAATTATTATCAAATGCAAGGCATAGACATACTATAGAAAAATAATATTAAAGTGTGGAAG
This sequence comes from Thymelicus lineola, assembly GCA_963932265.1. Lineage (NCBI taxonomy): Eukaryota > Metazoa > Arthropoda > Insecta > Lepidoptera > Hesperiidae > Thymelicus > Thymelicus lineola. The sequence continues at coordinate 14,181,622 of OZ010685.1, forward strand.
AAAATGACTCGAACGCTTGAAAATAGATGATTTTTAAAAGATGTGCTTATGAGTTTCTTTCATCATTTGTTATGCTCGTTTGTTATTTCGGAAGCGTTGGATGGATAGTGGATCCCTAGTTAGCGCCACCGTCAAACAGTAGAACTGAAATGCGACATTAAGATAAATCATAGACCAATTAGTCATAACATTTGCTTACCTATGACCATAAATGGGGATTCCTTCGATTTCCGGGCCAGCTTTTGTCCTTGAGTTTCCTCATCATAATTAAAAATTTGGTTTCCTTGTGCCATTTTAAATATGCTGCAACAGAAAGAATGAAATGTCTATGATGATATGATGAAGTGGAATAAAGAGTAAAGTAGGTAAGTTTATGTAGTTTTTAGGGTTTATTGTAAACTAGCTGACCCAGCGAACTTTGAATCGCGTTTTTTTTCTAAAACTGTTTTTTTTCTAAAATAAAGTAGCCTAAGTTACACCTTGTTACATCAGCTATCTGCTAGTGAAAGTCCCGTCAAAATCGGTCCAGCCATTTCAGAGATTAGCCGAAACAAACAGACTGACAGACAGACAAAAATTGTAAAAAATGTTTTGGCAGTGTTTTGGTACATGTACCGTGTATACATCCAAATGCACTTATTAAAAAGCAGTTATTTTAATATTATAAAAAGACACTCCAATTTTATTTATTTGTACAGACAAGTATTAGCTGTCAATCGAGCACTGTCTAGGACGAGCCCCTTGATGGCAAGTGGCAAGTGTGTTAATAAAATTATCATCAGTAGGTATGCAGTCATCAACGACGCATTGCTGGCAAAAAGCATGCATGATTAATTTTGTAGCATGTAATTTCACAACTTGTCAAAATAAGTAGGTAAGCTGACAAGCTCCAATTTTATACTAGCAACAACTCTGACACTCATCACTGACTAGTGACTAGACAGTTTACAGGCGCTAAACTATGTGACTTGAGAAATTAAGCGTTTACCAAATTTTGAAAATAGGAATTAATAGTGCATTTACTACATGATCGAAAAACCCAGTTACCTCTATTTCAAGGCCAGGGGGATTCCCACAATAGCCTCATACATACGTTACTATGTAATCAAAAGATATTGAAAAAGATGCTACATCTCTTGTAAGTAAGTACCTACTTACTACCTAATATTAGGTCAGTGCTAATCTATACTAATATATAAAGAGGAAAGATTTGATTGTTTGCATTGAATAGGCTCCGAAACTACTGAACCGATTTGAAAAATTCTTTCACGGTTGGAAAGCTACACTATCCCCGAGTAACATAGGCTATATTATATTTTCAAAAAAATTAGAGATCCTTAATAAAACTCCAATAATGTAACCCAAGGTGTAAAAAATAAAGAAAACCGAAGCAAAGCGAGGGCGGTTACTCGTAAGGTATAAGTTCTGAAAACTACTTATATCTTATGACAACTATTGTTATTTTTACATTTTTAGGGTACCTACTTAAATGATCAGTTTCCGGTAAGGACCTACTTACGGAACTATGATAAGCAAATAATATAATTATTGGAGTAAGAAATCAATGGAGTTTTTTTACGGAAATGTCGATGATAATCCACCTAGTGGCCATCGTCGCCCATGGACATCAGCGAAATAGATGTAGGTAATATGTAACTACTTATATAACTAATTGTAGATTTAAAAACTACCCTTACGCGTGAGTTTGATAGCTAAATTAAACTTCACTGTGAGTAATAAATTACCTGAGATTTACCTAAATCCTGAAGCTGTTTGCCGTATAATAATGCACTTTTACACACACCAGATGGTAGGTAACGAAAATTATTCGGTGTTTGTCAGGGAAAATTTGGTTTGGTCACTACACTAACTGATTAACTTTATCACTCAGTATCAAGGATTTCCTATTTTATCTTTAAACAGCGGCACTTGAAGACGCGAGTGACGCGACTATACAGACAGAATTCCATTGAATAACTACCAGATAACTACTAAAACATTGTGTAAGTGCCATTCATTGATAGCAGCTGTGACTCGACTCGTGAATCGCGCTTGTAGAAATCGTTCACGGTTCAAGCGATTTTAAACCCTATTCAAATGTAATTTACATGTAAGATCTTACTTAAATACGGAATTACTTTTTCATGATAAAGAAATAGTTACTTACGTTTTGTGTCTTGTGTCCTAGGAACCTTCTTTTTACACAGATTCAAAGCATAAGAGTTCAGGGTTGACTGTTGATCTTTATTAATCTTATTGCGTCACCCTGCACGCAGCTCTACAATTTTCCACACGGTGACGGACACGATACATCTTTCACACGTTGTGTTTCAATTCATTACGTAATTTCATGATCTTGAATCATGGTACAAAAAATATTTACCTATTATTTATATAAGATGGGTTTAGTTATTGTACATATTGAAATTAAAATGATTTGTAGTACCTAGGTACCTATACAAGTCCAGATTTTCGCATTGCACTTGAAATAGTGTTTGGTTGTAATAAATTTATTACACAACATAATTATAGGTAGTGATATATGTTGTGTAATAAGTTACTTTCCCTAAAGCCGTATTGGGGTGGCCCAAAATACTGATCCCAATCCCATCCCACCAAGCGACGGTCGTAAGAGGCAACAGAAGCCGCTCCCTCTGTTTTGTGATAGGTCTTTGCGTAAGGATTGGATAATATTTATCAATGTTATTCAATATGTAGATAATATTTCCTTTCCTGGTATTATCTTGCTGTAAAGCCTGGCTTAAGTCAGTCCATGGGCGAAGCCGCGACGGCAACTCCAAAAGTGCAGTCTTATCTTGCTCTAGACGGGTTCTGTATCGAAATATGTTGCTCCACAACCATAGGGTTCATTCTGAATTCCTTGTAGCTTGGGGCTTCTGATATGGCGATAATAACTATAGATTAAAGGGATTAAAGTATGCTCAGGCGACATGTCTGTCGGTAATTTACTTAAAAAAATTGTCTTGTAAGTTTCCGTTAAAATTGTGCACTGCTCATGGTGCACACTGCCAAACATTGGAGGTTACCAGTTGCCATTATCCAGATTAATCCAAAGGCATAAGCTTAGGTACGAGCCGTACCTACTTATTCATAAAATGTTTTTACGTGTTTTGGCTTCCTTATTGCAGATCCATCACCTGCACAGACATTTACTATCTATGTCTGTGATCATCTGCCTAAAAACGCATCATCAGAGTTCTGATGATGTATCACAATTGTTTTGGATTTTCGATGGAATATTAAGAAGCCTCCATCAATCCACACTGGAGTAGGTATATTCTAGGTTTGCTTGAGTCTCCTCCCGAGGAGGACCTAGGCCGTGCTCAGTATTTGGCCGGTAATGCGTTGAAGCCATTAAAAAAACTCACAAACAGTAATAAGAAAACAGAAAAATTATTGAAATAGCTCTTTAGCCCTTCATCGAAGCACAAATTAGCTGTTGTGACTGTTTTGTGGTCAAAGTTTTAGGATTTAAGTGTACCTATTTATATTAATATAAATAACTTTTAAACTGTTTATTGCACAACAAATTACAAACAACTAACATAAAATGTAGGAAGTTTATTATATAGCAAGTCAAAAATAAATAAATATATACTTAAAGAAACAAAACTACGTTGGGGTATAGTTCCGCCAGCTAAAAATTTATTGCGGAATAATGAACTAGATAAATAATAATTTACTATGAATTTCAGAAGAACTATACTAGGGTCGATTTGCATCCGAAACAAATGTAAACAAACCATAAAAATCGTTTTCTAGGGTTTTCACCAACTGACATGAATTTGTACACCAAATGCGTTTTATTTGGACAAACTACTCACTATGGTATTTGTGATTTCTTTAATAAGTACTTATTGATCGATAACAATTGTTACATATTCGTAACGAGATTAATATATAATATATACATACATACAATATATATACAAGATTCATAGAGAAATATTATAATTAATTAATAAAGCAGACATCGCCGCATCCACCACTTGTATAGTCAAGATATCAGGTGACGGTTCGCGGAAACGAGCCTGGGAACCTAAACAGCTAAGCATTCTGACCATTCCGGTACAAACATCGACCGTAATCACCCTAGTTTTAAGTATTTTAAAAATGTAATTTCTAATATTGAAATTAAAATTATGAATTAGTTAAATTACTAGTTTTCGTTCGCACCCTGCTGCACCTATTCATAACTGGCGCAGTCGGTAGGATCTTCAATCTTAATCGGTGCGAAAATATCCAAAATCGAATTTTCGGACTGGTGACTGAAGAACAAAGAACCTTGAAGGCAGCAGCAGGATTTCGGATCCAAAAATTGATACGAAGCGATTGGACGATGACTACTAATTTATTGTAAGTACAGTTAGAATTTTATCGTGTTCTTATCCTAATATCCTTTTCCTTAAAATAAAATCCTTTTTCGTACTTATTTGCTCTTTATTAATATATTAGTATTTGAAAAAAGCATAAATTAATTACGCGATTTACGTTGTAATTAATAAAGTTTTATTGATAATTTAAATAAGTTTATAACTTTTGATAATCATTTTAATTGGGGTGATTGTGATTACTTAGGCTTTTTGGGACTATAAGGACATTCTTTAAATTAACATTTAGTTTATATCCGGTAACTACCATAATTAGTAGTAATAAAATATTATTTATCAAATGTCCATTATCCATTTTTATAAATTAATTACAAAATTAAATATGTTAATTAGACACCTAAATTACATTACAGTAAAATACCCAAAATTTTATATGACCATTTTTTAACGATCCATATTTTAAACTAATAAAACTAAAATAAAATTAAAGGGATTATGATTTGTATTAATACACATTTATACTTGCTCTGTATGATAAGTACCTTCTTACCTGCAACCGATTCCTTTTACCTCCCTAATTCAAGAAGAGCTATCGATAAAAATTCTTACCTGTACATAGAGGCTGAATGCCCGAAGCCAAGTCATCCAATAAGTAAAGATTTAAGGAAATAACTAATTACAAACCCTGGTACAACGGAAAGATGACTTCAGCACTGCATTATCCGACTACAGAAGATGAATTATTTCTTTTCCAATCTTTGCTTCGCAAAGATGAAGAAGAAGATGGAAAAATACATCGATCATAGAAACCGAAGAACCTGATAAAAGCCATGAGCTTCCAGCAACATTTTCGTTTCAGAGATAACTCAAATAGTTGCTGGTCTTCGGGAGGAAGGTGTTACATATTCGTAACGAGATTAATATATAATATATACATACATACAATATATATACAAGATTCATAGAGAAATATTATAATTAATTAATAAAGCAGACATCGCCGCATCCACCACTTGTATAGTCAAGATATCAGGTGACGGTTCGCGGAAACGAGCCTGGGAACCTAAACAGCTAAGCATTCTGACCATTCCGGTACAAACATCGACCGTAATCACCCTAGTTTTAAGTATTTTAAAAATGTAATTTCTAATATTGAAATTAAAATTATGAATTAGTTAAATTACTAGTTTTCGTTCGCACCCTGCTGCACCTATTCATAACTCAATTATAAACTCCGAGTAAATGTGGAAACAAACAAAATTAAATAACTCTGTCATCATTCAAACACTTTGCTGTGACAACCTTATTTCCATGAAGCAATTTGAAACCTTTCAACATAATGTACTATTTTGCGTATGCCTATAAATAGAAATGACTACCAAAATCTTTACAGATTAATGGTGCTAACATACGTTGCAATTTGGTCGTATTATTTTCCGAAGTACGGAATATAAGTAATCTGTGGTATGGACGACACTGATTGGCTGACGAGTGACGACCTGCCTGACGTCGCGTCGCGCATCATCTCTCGTCCGCCATTTGCCGAGCCTTCTGTTTTGTTTATAAGTTATTGTAATTGTTTTGTTATCGACTTGTTGTTAAATCAAATAATATCACAGAGTACTTAATCACTACGTTATAATATCTGTTCTTGACTGTCGTTGCAATGTGCAATCAACCCGGGCCAAGCGGCATTGAAGCCATAAGAACAATCTGAACATTTTCTTCGCCACAGACGAAACGGCAGAAAAAGACTGCTTTGACTTCTTCCAAAAAGATGACCATCATTATTGTATATACACTCGCCGAAGAGATGTGGCCAAAAGACCAATATTTATACAAAAAAGATGTAGGATTAAAAACTGCTGAGACCGCTGGTGTTAACCTGACTACAGTGTACCAGGTAATAAGAGATTACAAAGAGGAACACCGAGTATGCTCACCACTTCCATCTCCAAAGAGAAGTAAACAGAGACCAACTTACAGATTTTGAATTGAGTGGGATTCGTCGCAAAGTATGAGTTCTTTTTTAGAAATGAAGTACCTACCATTCAAAAGGTATTACAATCAGTGAATCACCCCAAACAACTCGCAAACTTCAAACGACAAGTATTTCGGGACATAATAAGCAAACTTAAAATAAAATATTTGAAAAGGTCGAGAAGTTCTCCTATAGAAAAACGTGAATGTTATGTGAAGGCGAAAATACTTATATCTCATCGCTAAAATGAGCGAAGAAGGCATAAAATATATTATATTGATGAAACATGGCTTAACGAAGGTACATATTCACTAATTTATATAGGTATTATTTAATAGATATTCACAATCAATCCTTTTAAAATTAAAGCTCCTCGTAATTAATCCAGACTATTAATGCCTTGACAAAGTGTGACTGACTCAATGACTTTGAGAACTATTATGCAGGTTTACTTGCTATTATGTCTTGATATATGCCTATCCGCACATGGCCAGCGTGGTGGACTATGGCCTAAACTTCTCATTCTAATAGAAGACCCATGCTCAATAGTGGGCCTTGATGGGTCGAAATTATGATGATGTCTTGATATCATAATATGACAGTAATATGTAAGAAAGATTTAATATAATGTTTTAAGCAACACTTTAATGGAGCTAAACCTGTGGGTAAAGTTTTGTGAAAAATATAATATAATTATGTGATAATCTACTTCAGATAATATAATATATTTATTCTCATTTAAAAACCATACATTCTTTATTTTTTAGGTCATACAAAAAGTAAGGTCTGGCAAGATTTGAGCATTATATCAAGCCGTGAAGCTTTCCGAGAAGGGAAGTGGTGGAGTATGCTACGGGCCTCCTCAATTGTGAAGAAGTAATTATATATGTGCAAGAAAGTGGCCTGCTACAACAATCATTTATGCCAGACTGGACTGCTCTATCCAAAAGCAGAGTAAATTAGCCATAGGAATAAAATTGTATAATGTATAATCTAATAATACAAAGTATAGATTAAAATAAAATTGTTACTAACAATCTGTGGTTGCACCAACGTGTGATAAAGTTTTGTATATTTATTCATGTTTCTATTGCTGTCCAATGAATTTGAAGAGTTTAAAAATTTATAGTCTCATTTTACTGTAATAGTCATATTTGTGAAATCATAATTTTGAAATAAAATTGTAAAAAATATACTTTTTTGTTATTTCACCCTATCACTATAACTACAACCGTATACCACCAACAACTCAGTGGCTCATAACAGGGCACAGGTCTCTTCATAGCTGAGATCTATGCGCACACCTCAATGCTGCTTCAGTGCGGAGCACCTCTACTGAGGAGGGAGGTTAGTAGGCAATCTTGATGCTTTAATAATGTCGACTATTTAACTAATGAGAATATACTGCTCATAAGGTCGACCAAGAAGTTTTTTTTGCCACTACAGTCGTTTATTCATTATTCCAAATGCCAGCCGTACCATAGCAAGCAATGCTGAACTTTTACTATTGGAACTCGCCACCTCTAGAGGCGAAGCTCTCGTGGTCCCGTTTTACAACATTATTCAAGTAAAGTACACATAAAATAAGTATATTAGTAGGTATAGTAGTTTATCTTTGAAAGTAAAACAATGTCATTACGTACGTAAACTATTTTAAGGTTAGGATATAAAGGTTTAAATATGAAACCAATATTTATGTTACTATGCCTTTTAATATATTTTTTGCATTAACTTATCATTAAATTAGTCACTTGATTTATTAGTAGCAACGATAAATAAATAAAGGAAAAAATAAATATACTCATAAAACCACAAAAAGTTTTATGTCCCTGGTTGTCAGTGGTTGCTATGCAACGGTTTGTTGTTAAACATTTCGGATCCAAGTCGCCCCTAGTATAGGTAATTGTTTCTAACACTAAGACACTAGGACACACAGATGCATTGCTATCATCATAAAAAGTCATGGGACGCCACTAGCCATGAGCAACGGATTAGCTTATTGAATAAAAAAACAAGATTCTTTTATAAATCGTATAATTTAAAAGATTATAAACAAAAGACGAATTGATAACAGTATCGTAGACAATTGATGATTAAACGAACTTACCTGTACGTGAAGTTCAATCTCAATTATTCGAGAGCTTCGTTCGAAGATATTAGCATAGCACGACTTGTAGTAACACGTACGGATCCGCCATTTCGCACTGTAGTTTGGAGGTAGATAAAAAATAAAACATAAAATTATCAATTTTTGTAGGGTAGATTTATAAAACCTCACTTGGCTGGGGCGCGCTCTTCTCCGGTTCGTCATTAAGTTCAGAGATTTGCTGAGCTGTTTCATGTTTCACGACTAGGGGTGTAGTGTATATGACATGTACACTAGGGAGGGAGGGATGCTAATATCTTCGAACGAAGCTCTCGAATAATTGAGATTGAACTTCACGTACAGGTAAGTTCGTTTAATCATCAATTATTCTTCGAGCTTCGTTCTCGATATTAGCATAGCACGACTTGTAGAAGTTTAGAGAAGGTAGTCGTGAAACTAATGATATTTTTAGCTTTTCAATTTTTTATTGTAATATGATAGCAATATTTTACTCTTTAATTTCAATCTATTAATCAATATATTGGTGACACAGTATATGTGCATCTAATAACCATAATATATAGCACACTCGGTATATGTTACTGATAGGTAGTAAATTTTATTTGATAATATGAACATGAGTGCAATGTTATCTAAATATAGTGGAATATCTACTGATTAATGCATGTTTTATATAAAATATCCAGATCCTTTTTAAAAATGATTAATGACATAAATGAAGTAAATATTAATTTCGTAATATTATTCATAATATATTATATATGGTGTTTTTCTATGTAACCCTTGCCAATACTAAGAGAGTAAGTAATTTGATGATAATTGTATTGACTGAAATTAGTTTTTTTCCGAAGGATCCAATTTTTTGTAACTAAATTAGATCACACTACTACAGCGTGTGTAGCAACGATAGCAGCAACTATGTCGCCAACCAGAAATAATTCCTAAACCTGTAAAAAAAATATCTATATAAAACCACTGTCTTGTTTAAAACATTATCTATATTATCTAAACACAAAAATGCCTGTACAGATGTACTCTATAGACTGAGATCATCCAACCGATATGCCTTTAAATGGTTTAATTTGAAAGGCAATAATCCGAAAGTGGTTTGAACCACTAAAACAGAGCATCAGGCACATTCAGTCCATTGATAGAGTCAATTTTCCACTTTCCACAACATAGAACACTGATCTATCATTGTCATAAGATTTTTTTTTTTTTTTTGCATAGATCTGTATAAAATAAAGTAAATGTATCGGCTTCTTATGGTTTTTCGACCAAAAGCATATTGTAATAAATTTTGATTATTATGATTATTTAATATTTTACTGGTTTTGTATCTACTAACACTAGTTTGTAAGATATACCTACTAACATAATATGGATCAGTCTGAAATAAAGGATTATTATCATTATTATTATTATTATAAGTATGTGACAGTAAAAAAAAATACTACATTGAATAACATTGGATATAATTATGTTCCAAGTTAACTAGTATTTAAGTAGGCCGCAATGAAAATACTTTCTATAGAAAAATATATAAAATATAATCTTTATTTGTCTCGACTGCCTTGAACAATTAGCAAGGACATGGGTGAACTGCTTATGATCTCTAGAATTAAAACCTATGTGAAATAATAAGGAAAATTGGATTACAAAGTATTGTAAAGTTATAATTGTTTTCGTGACAATACGCAAACCACTCCTAACCCAACTCAAGCAGTGCAAAGCGTAAACAGTTGGGATGTTTTTATAGGGGAAACAATATCCGGACTTCTATCCGGTAACTATACTGTGATTTTTCAGTGTAAGCAAGTATTATATAATATTATATTATAGCTATAATAAAATTACTCAATGTATAAAAAAATATTGGTGGAGGCCATAAAGGGACAATCACTAGTCACTTTGTCACTATTATTGTTATGTTTATAGGATGACATATATATGGGTGAACCAAAGACGTAAAACTTGAATATAATTATAAAACCATATAAGTGTACATATTGCTTGCATTCGCCTCAGATTTTCCTCGCATGAAGAAAATTATTACTCTTAAGATTTGTTCTATTAGAACAAAGATAAATTTAATTCGATTTGTCATTCGATGTATGATTGTAAATTTGCTATGTCCTAGATCCGAATTCTGCAACATTAAAAATACATTATTGATTGTATTATTTTACAACATCCACTTAATGGCAAATTTAATCGTTCATACAACAAATTTTGTTGTACCTATATGAGGTTTTCTTAGTGATCATGTCTGGATTCTGGTTACTATGGAGGCGGGACCCCGTTGTTGAGGCATACTCCTATGAAGTATAAATGTTATATATCATCTGTGGAATACATGCATGTTTTGCATATATAGAAAATATTTGTATCTCTAGCCTGGTAGGCAAAGATGAATCAATCGTCCGCCAGAACGGAAATATTAAAAAATGCCAAGTATTAAAAAATATTACTTTTAACAGAGCAATAAGTTTTGAAAATTAACTAATACATTAAGCAATGATATTGTTTATCGTATATATAATAGGGGTATACAGAAGTATACCTACTATTTGTCATTATCATTGACTGGCCAACGAGAAAATAAATCACCCATTGAAGGTTATTTGTTTATTATTATTATCATTAATTAAGTAGAAATAGATAAGTATTCCATACGCCTTCGTAAGTTTAAAACCCTTTAAAAATATTTGCTATACTAAGCCAAACGATATGTACCTATGACGTATAAACAGGATGTAGCATAAGTATTTCCTTCAATCCGGATGAAATTGAACCAAAAAAGGTTTTCTTTTTTAAAAGAAACTTATCACATCAGTTTATAAGAGTATAAAAGAGCTTGAATTAAGTTGTCCTCAACTATTCAAATATAATTTGAAATTCGGAATTAATATTCATAATTTTATAAGCCAATCATATATTGGCATATGCATCCATTTTTACACATACATTGATTAGTTTACCTTCAGTATAATCAAATCGTAATCGTAAGAAGTATACTAATACTTCCATGTCTCATTATTATTGCGATATTATTGCATAAATAAGTATATCTATGCGAATTGTTCCATTGTAACATAAGAACTGTATGTTCCAGAATAAATAAAATTCCCTTGTTGATTCACTGAGGCATACCATAATTTATGTCTATATTGTGAGAATGTTTTAGAACTTACGTCTAGGGCTTACAGATTTAGGCGGTTTTTAGGCTGGCTTTGTTATCTGCCTTGACTGCCTTTGTGTCAGAGTCACATATGGTTTGTACAATTTTTACGCCCATTGCAGCAGTTGTCAGAGAATCATATAAAAGGAACTGTAGCTTAAAGGCCTGATGACAGGCTAAGCTGTTTATTGAGTTATAGACTTTATGATTGAAAAGGAACTTAGTTCACAAGTCACGGTAACTGCGGACGGAAAATGTGACTCCTTGAGCAACATATAGTCTCGGTGGACTATTATAGTGCTGTGTATATGGCATAATGGCATCTGGCCCTAACGATCATGTGGCCCTATGACTCTATTGCTGCTAATTGAATATATACCTACTGCCATTGTTCCTTGAATAGAACTCCTTCGCAGTTTCATGCAAAAAATAAGTACTTGCTTCAGTTCACCGTATGGTGTGCAGCGTGACGCGAGTTCCTTTAGAAATATAATTTTTGTTTGAGTAATCGATTATCCCACAGGTAGATCCGGTTATCAAGTACTTTGTATAGTTCAACAAATAGCGTGCAGTATTAATTCCATATGAAATATACGCTAGTCGGCTTCATAATGCGGTGAAGATTCTTTCTGGAACACATGTACAATGCAGTGGAAATACCCCACAGATAGATCCGATTAGCGAGTACTTTTTGTTGCAGTTATCTGCGTAACCTGGTTAGGGCTCTTTATGAAATACACGTACAATGCAGTGGAGATACCCCACAGGTAGATCCGATTAGCGAGTACTTTTTGTTGCAGTTATCTGCGTAACATGGTTAGGGCTCTTTATGAAATACACGTACAATGCAGTGGAGATACCCCTCAGGTAGATCCGATTAGCGAGTACTTTTTGTTGCAGTCGTCTGCATAACATGGTTAGGGCTCTTTATGAAATACACGTACAATGCAGTGGAAATACCCCACAGGTAGATCCGATTAGCGAGTACTTTTTGTTGCAGTTGTCTGCATAACATGGTTAGGGCTCTTTATGAATTATGTTTGAACGCAGAACTGGTTTTTAATAATTTATAACTAAATAAATAAATGAAGTCTAATTTCATTACGTTGCTGCAACGTATTTTTATAAGACCACCTTCATTGTATGAGAATCTTAGTATAAAAAGTGAAAGGATTAGTACTATCAAATATTATTGATAAATATATCGTCATCAGCGGTAACTGATACGTTTTCTGTAATGTAACATATAGTTTGCTATAGACTCCGCACGTAAATGTGTAATGTTCACCTCGATTGGAGTGTAATTCTAATGTAATAAGAGTAGTGAAACCCACAGGAAATTAATGTTGGCAGTTTCTCTTTTATTTGAAAAGCCCCCAAAGGACAATTCGATTATGTTTTGTATTTATATCCTACTTCGGTATAAATTCATTACGGATTACTAGTACGTATTAGTGCATACTAGTGATGGAAGAACCCAATAAGTTATTCTTATTAGCAGGTATATTTTTATTTAAAAGGCCTTCAGAACAAAATCCGATTAGGTTTTGTATTTGTACGCTACTACAATATGATTATATTTGTATTTATTTTCAATATAAATTGATAAATTCTTTATGAAATACAATTACTAGCAATGGAAGGACTCCACAGGTAATTCTGGTTAGCAAGTACTTATTTGGAAGGCTCCCAAAGGACAATCCAATTATGTATAGTATTTAAATCATATTGCAATATAATTTTCATACGGAAAACACGTGCTGATAATGAAGGGAAAAAAAAGAGGAATAGGAGTATTCATATTTAAATTGATATATTCACTGATATATAACAGATAATCTGTTTTTGCTTCGTAATTGCATGTAATTTCCTTGCAAATTACATTGCAAGCAATATTTAACCGACTAAAGTAGGGTTATTTAGTTACTTGCTGTATTCTTTAAATTTTAATACTGGAATTCTCCTACCTGCTGATTATAAACGTTGATGAATCACTATCCAATCGAATCCAACATTTCCTGTACGAATCCCACGAAATCCAACGAAACACACTGCATATCACTCAATAAAAATATCACTTTTGCTTTGGTTAATTTTTCGTTCTAACTTTTTTAATCTTTTACACAAGTAATTGATTTTCTCATGACTATAAAATTTTCTTTTAGGAATTTCACTTTAACTATAATTTTGCGCCCGTGCGAAACAGCGAAGCACTGAAACGTGAATGACGAACCGGAGAAGAGCGCGCCCCAGCCAAGTGAGGTTTTATAAATCTACCCTACAAAAATTGATAATTTTATGTTTTATTTTTTATCTACCTCCAAACTACAGTGCGAAATGGCGGATCCGTACGTGTTACTACAAGTCGTGCTATGCTAATATCGAGAACGAAGCTCGAAGAATAATTAGCTAGGGACATAACTTGGTGTTTGTGTGATATGTTATACACTAAGGTTTATACAGTGCTATAAACATAACGATTATGAGAGAGAATTTTTATAAATAAAGAAAATCTAATTAATTTTAACAAACGTTATAATAAGTTGTGGTTCTAAAACAATAACATAATGTTACCTATTTATTGTCTGGCTACACTGACGGATTCGTTACGGGCTTAAGGCCCTCCTGAAACAATCCACGTACCGTGGCAACACTTAAGGTACATTTAAATAAGGTACATTTAGATCCGCCGCTGTCTGGCTATGTTCATCCTTAACGGTTTCAAACCGTTTTGTTATTGCATTAGAAGCCACAACAGACTGATTTAACTATAACTTGGAATGCAGTGTGGTAACTGAACGCGTGTTTTGTACAAGTAGAAAACATTTGAAGCTATAATAAACATACAATTAAAAAGCTATGTCTTGATATTACTATTTTAATCAGTTCCGTTTTATCCTTAGCAGCATTTGGGACACGAATCCAGGGTCCTCTTGCAGGGGCCCTAAATCATACACTATGATGTATTATTATAATTAGTAATAAAAAAATCATATTATCAAAGGTCACATTGTCACTATGTACAAATATTTTATAATAGTTCATTTATTAATTATTATATATTAATTATACAATATAGGGCCACTACATAACTAAGGTTATTAATCCTGTATTTTTAACCGACTTCAAAAAAAGGAGGAGGTTCTCAATTCGACTGTATTTTTTTATTTTTTTTTATGTTTGTTACCTCAGAACTTTGGACTGGGTGAACCGATTTGGATGATTCTTTTTTTAATCGAAAGCTGGTGCTTGTCGTGTGGTCCCACATAAATTTGAACGAGATCTGACAATGGCATCCATGTCAAAAGTACAATGTACTTCATTTGAAGTCGGTTAATTTTTTGTTAAAATGTTAGATTATGTTAGATAATTATAAGTTTGAATTAATGTGACCATTATACATTTGAACTTTCTTTTTCTCTCTTTCTTGGCTGGCAACGCATCAGTGATGTCTTTGGTGTAGCTGATGTCCATGGGCGACGATAGCCACTTACCATGGAGTGGACCGCCAGCTCGTTTGCCGGCTGTTTTCGTAAAAAAAGAACTTTGACGGGATTTGAGAATCGCGGTTCTTGTACTTTTATACTTTAGAGACATGAGTGACGCAAAAATATAAGTAGAAACAACTCAGTAAATAATTGATTACAATCTTATGGTGGCCATACACGATCAAGTATACTTGTCAAGTTTGCAGCGGACTTGACGCGGCATCCAGTAAACTTTACGATGTATGGCCACGGTATGGCTATCTGGCTTATATAGTTATCTCATGCACACTGGATGCCGCGTCAAGTCAAACTGCAAACTTGACAACTACACCAGCGGGTCTATTATGAACTCTTAATTCCAGCCATGTTCCAGTGTAAACGTCAAATTCGTATTACCAAAGCGGTCACGTGACACTTTTTAGCCAATATACGTCGTTCAAAGCCCGATAAATGAATTGCCTGGAACATGAATGGTTTTATAAAAGTTCATAATAGGTCCGCTGATCGTGTATGGCCATCATTATTTCAATCTCACTGGTTTCCTTCGATCAAGACTGTATTATTGGATTTACTTACCTCCCTTATTAAGCAACAATCAATCAATACAAGTTTTAAATATTATGTAAATTAACAAATTGTTGTTTAAACAACGAAAAATATTATTATTATTACATTAAGATACAACTATAGTACTTAGTCTACACAAGAAAACAATAAGATGTTGAAATTTGTGTTCTTTTGACAATATTTCAATATTAATTTAAAACAATTTACAATCCTTCTTATGAAGTTCTGCTCCATTAAATCAGTTTTAACATGTACTGACAAACTTAACTCTTTCAACAACTAGATACAAAGCGCGACGTTTGGCAAGATGTAACTTCTCTTGTTTATTTCTATTTCATCCCGCGTTATACATCAGACAGAGACAAGGATACTCTGAATGATACAATGACAATGTTTATGTATGCAACTGGAATCACTCGCTGGATTCAAAGGGCCCAACTCGGGTCGGAGTGACGCCAATTATAAGAGGCCTATGTCCAGCAATCTCTGATAGAGAGAAAGAGACAAAAAACTGATATTAAACTTTAGACGTTCAATAATCATTATACTGTATGATACCGTGGTATATTGGGCAAACATATTTAAAACTTAGCACTCAATAACATAGATTGCCGAACTCATCCTAGTTATACCTTGGAATAGCATAACATGATTCGAATCTATTTATTGTAATATGAACCATATTGCTGTAAAATAAAGTTCAATATTGCAACTTAGAATCACCCGGTGTCTAGTTGTAAAGCTTTAACTATATTACTATTACAACATGTAATTTACCTTGCTTTGGCAAGAATGTTCCCGTGCTTAGCACATCATTGCATTACCTATGTCACTCCCAGCGGCTCATTGATACTGGTTGGGAGCACTGGAAGATACTTTCTCGAGCTTTTCAAAGTGTTTCCTTGCATTCCTTATGTTTATGAGGGTCGCCTCTGAAGGAATTTTAGGGTCTGACATTTCCACCATCACGTATGTGTTGCTGGTGAAGCCGTCTATGAAGGCAGCGAACACACTGTTTCTGACCTGCGAAAAACAAATTTGTGAACTGAGTCACATACATTCAGTAAATTACATTAATACCTATAAATTTACATATAAAATTTCATGTTTATAAATCTAAAACTGACGAAGTTGGTTTGTATGAAAACCCCTATTTTAACCCCTCAGGGGATGAATTTCCAAAATTCCGATAGCCTATAGCCTTCCTCGATAAATGGACTATTAAACACAAAAATAATTTTTCAGTTCGAACCAGTAGTTCCTGATATTAGCGCGTTCAACCAAACTCTTCAGCTTTATAATATTAGTATAGATAATGCTGTTACAAAATGGTGTATAATGTTTTAAACCATTTTATCACAGCATTGTGGCTGCACCACGGAAATTATAAAGCTGTAATGGAAATAGTAATTGGTGATAGTTGAGTGGTTACTCACCTCCATACTCTGGAACTGAGCGGCGAGTTTGGAACAAGAGAGCTTGAACTGTTTGACGATGTTGGAGACCTTCTCGAAGCGGTGCGCGTCGCGGTGCGGCCGGCGCTGGCAGTGCGACACCACCAGGAACGTCGCGCGCTCGAATAGAAGCACCTGCGAGTGATAATGCCATATACATCAACGTAACTAAAGACATTTTCTTTGACGTTATGTATGTATTTATGTATATCTATGTAGGTATATCTGAACTTATGTCATTGTATTTATATCTATCTATATATGTATTTTATGTATTTTTATTATGTACATATTAATATGTATGTATATGTGTATCAACTTACCTTCTCAAATCGCCTTTCATGCATTTCTATTTTGGCCAATGGTTAGCTGGTAGAGATTGCACTAAGCATTAAGCTCGCCATTTGTACCGTGATATTTTATTGTGGTCAATAAAGGTTAAATAAATAAATACATAGGGCTAAGAGCGTAATGACAATATACGTGATGAAATATTAAAGAAACAATGTGAGGGCTAGTGTCAGTGTCGGATTAACCACTTAGTAATTGCTACGGGCCCCACGCGAAAGGGGCCCCCGCATATTTTAGACTATACTAAAGAACCACTTTATACAGTTATACTTAAGAACCCATAGTAGATCATGGTAAAACAAGGGCCCCACGCTTGCTTAATCCGGCACTGGCTAGTGTCAACCTATCAAAAAAATTGTAATAAAAATGCTTCTAGCTACAAAATAAATTATTTAGAAATGTTGTTTTAAACAAATTAATAGGTCACTACTGAGCACAGGTCTCTTCTGTCAATGAGGCCTAGTGCCTCGCCTCCACCACGCTGCTCAAGTGGAGATTGGTGGAGAGGTTCCGGGTTAGAGGCTAACCCTTTTTCGGAAGTTTTCATGTCAACGAAAAGCCTCCAATATGGCTTAATGACTGTTATCTTATGATAATAAAGAGTCGATTACTTTATATGCCTACTGAAGCAATGTGGATCGTAATAACATGCATATGTTATATGGTAGAAATATTTAAAGGTAAAATAATAAAAACAGACTAGTATGTTACCTCGTCTGCATCCACTATAGCTGCAAACTGTTTCAGTGATGATTCTAATGCCTTAACATTAGGAATGAGCTTGTACACTATACTTGACCACGCCCTAGAACAAAACATGCATTACATTATTTATTTATTAGGTTACACCAACAAATTGGACACTATCACACTCAAAATAGAACAGATATTAAAAAAAATTCCCTAGTGTCACCTCAATTACAAGTGTAAACAGCATGCACAATCAAATATATTTAATATTATAGAATTTACAAATTATAGTCATTATAACTCATAAAATTGACAATAAAAATTATACATTTTTGAATTTCATTAGTGTTATAGTATAGTCTAAAAGAACAACATAAAATAGGTTCCCTGAATTTAAGGAAAATTACTTGATTGTCTAGAATATTGGGTTTTAATAAAATGTTTATTGTAAGTGGTCTAGTGAAGTGCACTCTTTGAACTCAACCACACTGCTAGACATTGCTTTGTTTGAGTATTATTATTTGAATTTTCGGGCCCGGGACAACCATCCCAGAGGCCACTGCGACCACCGTTGATCTATTGTGGCCATACCCATTTCTGAGTTAGATCTGGTCACCAAGCCCTACTGCCCGGACGAACAGTATATAGATATTATGATATCATGATATTATGGTTTATAGATTTAATCTATTTATAAATAAGCTTAAGAACATGTATTTACATGTAAAGAGTTTCATCCCAAATACTAGTTCTGAAGCAAGTACACTCGAGTGGTCTAGAGAGCCTTTTTAAATCCTCGACGCGTGCTTTGAATATCTCCTCTCGCTGCTCCTCTGCCACTAAGTCCATTTTATGCACCAAGCAAAATATTCGAGCTTCCGGAGAGTTCTGAAACATTTAAAACAGAAACAGAATTTCAACTGTATATAGAAGAAGAGGGCCTTAGACTTGCAGATACTCTAAAAACTCTAGAAAATTTTTATAGAGTTTTTTCACTATTAATTACAATTTGATATTCTAATCACTTTGACTACATCGGTCCATATTGCATTATTCATTTTTATTTTTGGATATTTCAAACAATGGCACCTCACAGCCACCATATTTGTTTTTTTTTAACGTCACCTATCTAATAACACTTGGGTTATCAAGATAAATCTAACAATATCTTAATTGGGTATATAAATTGGTCCAGCAGTTTGGAAGACGGTTGAGGTAATAAAGAATATTACATGCATACATACATACATACAAGATACACACGAAAAACATAACTCCTTCTGACTGCCGTCGGGTAAAAGAACACATGGAACTATTTTACAACATTTCATTGGCTTAATAAATAACACTGTCTTTATGAGGAGTCAATCGCACATGTGATATGAGATCTAAAACCAAAAAATTTAATGACCTACCTGTAAAATGGCTTCCAAGCACGACTGATAATAATGTGAATCCTTTTCTAATTCTCTGCTCTCAACATCAAACACATAAATGAGGACCTCGACATTTCTGAAGATGTTGTCTCTTTGGGAAGCAAAGTAGTTCTCCATGAAGGCTTCCTGTCCACCGCAGTCCCAGAGGTTTAGAACCAGGTTCCCAAGAAACCTCACATGGGAGTGTTCTACATCAACTGCATTGGAAAGATTATTTTTTATATATAGATAACAACTGTTCCATGTTGATCTGATTGTGTTCATTAATACTGTCTTTATCAAAGAGTATTATAAAATAAAGACCATTGACCAAGCATAAATTTTTACATGAATGTATCTAGTATGAAAATCACTAAAAGATGCCTCATGTGGTCTACAAAAATGTATGAAACAAACATTAGGTTAAATAAAATATTAATATTCCATTATCTTAAAATTATAATGTTTCAAGACCATCCAGTATTAAATACACAGTATGATAAAATTTGTAATTGTATTTTAAATGACACACTATAGTAGAATCCATAATTCAACAGACCACTTTGAAAATAGAGTGTATAGTAGTAATAGTGATAGTGCTAGTAGTAGTAATAGTAGTAGTAGTAATAGTAGTAGTAGTAATAGTGCTATCTATTGCAGAAAATTAATGGTGAGGGTAAGTGTCGCTATTTCAGTGTCAACACTTCATTCACCGAGAAAATGAGTATTAAAAAAACGTTTTTCTTTAGGTGTGCAATGGAAAAGTTTAGTTAAGTTATTAAAATAATGTTCTATCAATGTGTTTGCATTTCTCATCTAATTAAAATACCTTCCGTTTAATGATTCAATGACAGCTGATATCAATAAAGATATGTTGTATATAAAGTTGTATATAATTTAAACAAAACTCAGTCACATTTTACTAAGGAAAATGCATTAAGATAGAGTTAATTTGATTTTTAAAGTCACACAAAATATTGATAAGAACATTTTCATACTGTCGACAAGAGCAGCAATTCCTATGTCCTGGCAATATTTGTGCATTTGAGTTCTCAAAGTGGTCCGTCAAATTTTGGATTCAATATATTTCAATGCCAAAATTTTTGTTAGGTAGGTACTTCATTATTATAAGTTAACAAACTTACTGACTAACTAAATAGCACCTTCAAATCATACATAGTTTTATTATTTTAATATGGCACCAAGTAATAATATAACTTAAGTTTAATCTGTTCAATACCTAGTTGTTAATGTGAATAGTTATTAAGTAAATTGGTATCCACGGGTGATTAAAATTGTTTATAATAAATCTTATAATGTAGGTACTGATAAACACGTTTAAATTCACTAACTTGTTGCTCCTAAACGTCGGGTGTCTCTGGCAATATAGTTGGCAAATATAATGGACCTCATACTTGTCTTCCCAGAACCACTTTTGCCCATCAATAGTACCTATAAAATAAGTCAGTACTCATTTAATATAATATAACAATTAATATGTTTACTGACGTGATAGAAGATAAAAGTAAATACGTACCTTTTTCTTCATTCTGGCGAAACTTTTAGATCTGGCTAAGCTTTACAGCGCTGCTTCAAGCTTGATAGCACTTTCTGATGTATGAAAAATGAAAAAGTTTCTTCCTCGATATTCTAATGAAAAAGTAGGCGCTACGTTACAAAATGTTTCTATCACGATACGATTCGATGACTTGATTTCATGAACAATGAAAAGATGAGTGAAAACTTGACTTGACACACTGTGCGTCACACACAGGCACACCAAGGACTGATGTGTCAAATGTCAGAATGAAAAAGTTGACATTGACGATTTGCTTTCAGTTTAAAAGCAAGCAAGCAATACATTATTTTGCAGCTATATACAATAATATAATAATGTTTGGTATGATAAGAAGCATTTCTTTGTTATGTAATAGCTAAAATGTTATGTAATAACTAAAACGATGAAAGTAATGCACGTGGTTAATTATTTTTTGTAAACTTATGTATATTATTTATAAGTAAAAAGTTTTCAGAACGAATTTCAAAATAAACAGTCTACAAAAGTTTATATAATCTGTGATTGAACTGATTGAATTGAAGTCATTGAAGTCATTGTGCGTGCTGTCAAAGACGTCACGTCAACTGTCAAGCTGTAAGCTCAAGTCAAGGTATCGAAAGAAACAAGAAACGTGTAAAATTAAAATATTTATACAGTTTATATTTATTGTAAAATAAATATGTTTTCTCGTTTGCGTTAAAGCTACGGCGATTTTGTAATAATGGCTAGACATCGTGATATAAGGAAACTTAGTTATTCCGATGACTACGACGATTACGATGCTTACGGTCAATCCGTGGAAGAAGACAGTTGTTTGTCGCCAAGCGACACTGCACAGTTTATGTACGATCGGTCTCGAAACCAGCAGGCGATATCACATTTCATGAATAGCGATAACGATATACAAGAGGATCCAGAAAACGAGCCAGAGCCTTCTATACCGGGGTTGGAGCGGCGGGAATCTGTAGACCTGCGTAGCCTCAAGCTTTCTGAAGAAGATGAAACAAAACTCATGTCTTGCTTGGATGAACTACGAAACATTTTAGGAGACACTGTATCAGACAATATACTCATTCAGACTGTACTCAAGCATAACTTTGATTTCAACAATGCTTTAGATGAGATTTTAAATAATAAAAAGAACAAACATACTTTAAGTTCTAAAGCAGAGGCAGCTAAAGTGCCCCCAATTGTTGTTGTTGATAATGTCAAAGCGCCTGTTATTGCAATAGCTGACAGTAGTACTAAGGTGATACCAAGTAAACTTGAACCAAAAAGTGCAGCTGTGACTAAAGGATTCAAGGTAGACCTTGATAGTGGTTCGAGTAGTCGTCCCCAAACACCGAGAGATCAATCTCCAGCTATTGAAAGGAGTTCAGAAGAAAATAGAGTTAAGGTGAAAGAAAATAGACTGGATCCCAATGCACAGTATTCAAAAGAGAGAGGTTCAGACAAAGAGCATTTGTATATAGTAGTCATAGGGCATGTTGATGCTGGCAAATCTACCCTCATGGGCCGTATACTGTGTGATCTCGGCGAAGTTAGTCAAAAAACCCTGCATAAATATGAGCAGGAGAGTAAGAAGATAGGTAAACAGAGTTTCATGTATGCCTGGGTGTTAGATGAAACCGGTGAAGAAAGAGTAAGAGGCATTACAATGGATGTAGGGAGAGCTCAGTTTGAAACAAAGACAAAGAAAGTGATTATTTTGGATGCTCCTGGACATGCAGATTTTATTCCAAATATGATCACAGGCGCTGGCCAGGCCGATGTAGCTTTGTTAGTAATTGATGCTACTAGGGGGGAGTTCGAATCAGGATTTGATTTTGGTGGTCAAACTCGGGAGCATGCTCTGCTAGTACGATCTCTAGGTGTCAACCAGTTAGCAGTTGCCGTAAATAAATTAGATACTAGCAATTGGGCTGAAGAGAGATTTAATGAAATAACTAAGAAGTTGAAGGCATTTTTAAAACAAGCAGGTTTCAAGGATTCTGATGTCACTTATGTACCTTGTTCAGGTTTGACTGGTGAGAACTTGGTGAAACCTCCAGCTGAGGCTGAATTATTAAAATGGTATAAGGGACCATGCCTGCTTGATGTTATCGACAAATTTAATGTTCCTGAAAGACCAGTTTCAAAGCCTTTCCGAATGTCAATTAATGATGTTTACAAGGGAACAGGATCAGGCTTTTGTGTAGCTGGTAGGATTGAAAACGGTGTGATTAATAAGGGTGACAAGGTATTGGTATGCCCTACCAAGGAAATAGCTGATGTTAGGAATTTGAGTATTAATGATATGTCTAGCAATGTGGCATTTGCAGGAGACCAAGTGAGTGTGACTATATCTGGAGTAGACATGCAAAATGTATCAGTTGGGTACATACTAAGTGACCCTGTTCAACAAGTTCCTGTAACTTCTCGGTTTGAAGCGAGGCTTGTCGTTTTCAATGTCAAAGTGCCAATAACAAAGGGATACCCGGTGCTGTTACATCATCAGTCTTTAGTTGAATCTGCTAACATTGTCAAACTGAAGGCACAACTGAATAAAAGTACAGGTGAACTATTAAAGAAGAAACCTAGATGCTTAGGTAATAATTCCGTAGCCGTTGTTGACATAGAGGTGTGTAGGCCTATTTGTATAGAGCGCTACAAGGATGTGAAGGAACTCGGTCGTGTAATGCTGCGGGTAGCCGGAGTCACAATAGCAGCTGGCTTAGTGACAAATATTTATAACACTTAATTGACCTGAAATATCGACGCTTGAAAGGAAAAATTGACTAAGCAACATGGAGCTAACTATACAGGAAAGCAGTTTAAAGTTTTTTGAAAAGTTGTTGAATATGCCACAATATAAACGATAAAATAAGGATTCCAAAACAGTAAGAATAACGTCAGTAGGAGGATTACAAAAAATATGTGATTTTTTTTTCAAAAAATTCCAACTTTAAACTGCTCTCCTCTAAAGTTAGCTCAATGTCGCTTAGTCAGTTTTTCCTTTCAATCGTCAATATGTAATTAAAATGCAATGCTTTTAGAAAGTATTTTTTATATACACACTAAGCACAATTTGATAAACACGTAGGTCTGTAGAGTACTATTTAAAATAATATTTGTGTATTGTATCCATAGAGTACAAATTGCTAATATTGTTACAAAATTGTTATAATGGATGTTGGGCTATTTTAATTCCATATTGAACTGAACGTTATCTACAATAATGTGCTATATCAGTTATGTTATAATTCATTAATTATGAAATTTATTTATTATGGTAATAAATGTTATAGAAGTTGATTGACAATGTTACTTTTTATTATTTTCCAACAGTCATTATATTTGTCCAAACTTGTATAAAGTGTTGTCCTGCAATGAAATGTATCTGACCGTCGTATGATGTCATAACCAATCGTTTAAAATGAAACGATGTTCTGGTAACAGTTACTTTCATAACGATATAAAGTACTCTGTGACAGTTACATCATTATCAGGCAAAATTAAGTACTCATAAAATCTTAAATTGCACTTTGTAAAGAAATATATATATTTTTAGTTTGTTATGATTTTAATTTTTTTATCATTTTAATTAAATCAGCAAATGGTTAAGTATTGTTTGTTAAGAGTTTTGCATGTAAGCATAATGGACTCATTTCATTCTTAGGTCTCACCTGTTCATGGTCTGATATCCTAAACAACGGACAGGGGTAGGGCGTCTCTATTTTTGAATTAAGTTAAATTTAACTTGCATTATAATGCCTTTTACTTACTCTTACTTAGTTACTCGTATCAAGTCAGGACATTAGTTGTAAAAGTTAGCTTTCTGAAAGAAAATATAAAATTAATATACGAAAAGCAACTACAATTGAATGGCGCGTTCAAGTATTTGTGCTAACAACGCGTCGTTTCAGGGAATCGAGTAAGAGGAAATTAAATTTCCCAAGCGTCGTAACGCTTGTTGTGATAAGAGGCATCGAAGTTGGTAAGTGCAGAAATTACTATGCAGGTCAGAGCACTTCAAATATTCGATGATACTCCGAGCATCATCTATGAGCTTATTTTTTTGGCTTTTTCTTGTGCTATACGACATTATACCGTTGCGTCGGTGCTTCGGACCAACAACCAGGGGAGCTCAGTTTAGCTACTCCAGTATAGATGTATCCCATGACACTCCAATGTCCCTGTAGTCTAGTTGGTAGTGAACCTGTGAAGCAAGGCTTCCCGGGTTCGATTCCCGGCCGGGGCAGATATTTATTTGACTTTATTTGAGATTTTATTTGACACGCCCCGGTGTGCAGGCGTGGTATGAGTGTGCAGGCGTTTATTTATATATTTACAACACTTTAGATAGAAGGTATTCAGGTATTAGGCGGCGGGCAGCATGACGGCTGAGCCAAAAAAATCCGATCCGCCCCTTTCCCCCTAAGCTAGAAGCTGGGTATGCCCATCCATAGCTGACGGTGACTTACATACAAAAGTCATAGCTTCCCATAAATAAAATATTCCCTCCGAGGGGACCTACCATCAGCGGGCTGGATTTAGTTTCCTCTTACGACACATATCCAGCGTGGGATTGGGGTATTTCAAGCCGTCCGGCAAAAATTATGGAGTCTGGATAAATTGAATATTAAGAAAGACCTTAAGTTACCTAGAGATTATGGATGGATAGATTTATTGAAGACCTCCACAGTGGGTATTTTTGTCAATAAAATTAGGTATATTTCATACCCTTAAATTATCGCTACTTAGTTGCTGGACACACTGTATCTAATAGATCTGGTAGGAAATAAAATCCACACTTACCAGTTACACAAGGCACCTATTACATCCAAGTTGATTGCAGAGCATGTTACTAGCCGCTGTCAACAAGCTACTTATCTAAATTGAATCTTGGTCCCGTAACCGGAAACTGTTTGCGGTACCTACTACAATTTATATTTTAAGCACTAAGTGTAAAATAATTACTTGACTAACTTTTAGGGCTTACTATCAACCAATTTAACGTACACAATTTCGAATAAGTGATATCTGAAAAATGAGTAGACAGACCATTTAATGTAAGTCAAAGAGGAAAAGACACATGGTCCATCCATACCATGGATAATACACTCAAGTAGGTATACACTGACGTACGACGCGGTCCTGCGTATCGAACTCCCGTTCGGTATCAGTATCGTCTGCTATGCGGATGATACGATGGTACTAGCCGAAGGGGAGACCTTCGAGAGGACGGCAAAGCTCGCTGAACTTGGCGTGGCCTGTGTTGTTGCCAAAATTCTCGGACTGGGCCTTAAGGTAGCGCCATCCAAAACGGAGGCGCTGTGGTTCCACAGTCTTCCTAGGCGAACGGAACCACCCAGTTCGATGATTCGCGTAGGTGACGTTGACGTCTAGGTGGGTCGGTATTTTAAATACCTCGGACTCACACTGGACGGTCGCTGGGGCTTCGAAGAACACGTCGAGCGGTTAGCCCCTCGTATAGAGAAGGTAGTAGGGGCACTGCACCGGATGTTACCTAATCTCGGGGGCCCTCAGGAGGGAGTTCGCCGCCTCTAAGCGGGGGTCGTGCGATCTATGGCTCTCTACGGCACTCCGGTATGGTCGAATAGACTGTCCGGAGTACGGCGTTGTAGAGCCAAATTGTACGGCGTGCAGCGAAGGATGGCCATCAGGATCGCGCGAGGTTATCGCACAATATCCTACGAGGCGGCAACCATCCTTGCACGTTTTCCGCCCTTAGATATAGTGGCTGACATGGATGCGAGGGTTTATACCCGAGTTCGCTCCATTCGCCAAAGGGGCGGAAACGTAGCCGCTAATGAGCTCGGAGTGCTCAGGCGGAGGGCGTACCAACAAACACTTGTAGAGTGGCGCGTACGTCTGGAGGAGGAAAGGGCGGTGCGCCAACGTGTAGTTGGTGCGATCCTGCCCAGCTTTGAAGCCTGGATTGAGAGATGCAAAGGCAACGTCACCTACAGACTGACACAGATTCTCACCGGACATGGCTGTTTCGGTGAGTATCTGTATCGGATTGGACGCGAGGCAACAGCACAATGCCACCACTGCGGTGAGGACCGGGACGACGCACAGCACACGCTCGAGGTAGGTAGGTATGTCCTGCCTGGGCACCTGAGCGGCGCGTCCTGGTCGAACGGATCGGGGGAAATCTCTCCCTGCCTGCGGTAGTAGCGGCGATGCTGGCAGAGCGAACTGCCTGGAAAGCTGTGGTCTCCTTCTGCGAAACCATTATGGTAAAGAAGGAGACCGCCGAGCGGGATCGGGAGAGGGCCGATCCTGCTCGTAGAGGGCAACGGCGGGATTGATACAAGTACGCAAGGGAGGCACCGGTGCGTTCATCTGAGATCCCGGAGCCTCTCCATATGCAGCGGATGGCTGACGAGGGGGTTTTAGTAGGTAAAAATCCTAGATAACCCGCAACCTGAGGTTGCCGGTATCTTTCGAAGATTTCCCCCTCGAAAAAAAAACAAAAAAAAGGTATACACTGAGCGAGCGAAGAAATTGAATGTTAAATATACCGTACCTACTCTGATAATAAATATTCTACTGAATATTGAACGCTTGTCCAACAATTTAGAGTAAGTAACTCATACCTACATCACGTACCTAACTTTCGGTGTTCAAACTACCACGAGTATCTGAGAGGTAAGTTCTCTAGACAGTAATTACATGTTCACGTGTAGATAGCACTTTAACCACTTCTCAACATTACCATCTCCTAACGAATTGGTTGGAACTTGCGTTTTAGTTGCTACCACTTACTTACTGATACTCATCTAACTTAGTAACTTGTTGGAAGTTTCGTAGGCACTAGGCAGGTACCTACTTAGTTAAGTAAACATGTTCCATTCTGAAGTTTTACGACTTGAAATTGATGAAGAATTACTCCAATGAAATTATGAGTAGGTAGGTAAAGTTCTTTTAAGAAGTGGACTTTGTTATTACTTATTAGTGATCCAAACCAAATGACAATGTGATAAAGCCTTGGGGTGATCTATGTCTAGGCCCTATGGGCCCGTTGAGTTATTACTCTTACGTCTTGGACTCTATGGTAGGGTAGGGTTCGAGCCCTGAGGGCACATCCATTTTTTAAAGCCCATTACTCCTCTCTCCTCCAAGTACTCGTACAAGTACATACTACATGAAGACTTATGAATAAGTGTATTTGCATGCTTGTTGATCTCTAGCGTATTAATTAAAGCTAGGCACTCACCTCACTTTACCTTGCCTC
Organism: Thymelicus lineola; assembly: GCA_963932265.1. NCBI lineage: Eukaryota > Metazoa > Arthropoda > Insecta > Lepidoptera > Hesperiidae > Thymelicus > Thymelicus lineola. The sequence goes on from OZ010685.1 coordinate 14,210,009, forward strand.
AGCTCATTTCATCTCATCTTGCCTCAAATCACCACTTCCTATTCCTCTCTGTTATTTTTAGATCTATGGTTAAGGAGTACTTATGCAATTTAGAGTATTAGCTGTACATCTACACATTCATTCATTAGCTCGACTCTTTTACATTTCTTACCTAACAATTTAAATAGGTACAACTTTCCTTAAATAATATTAGAAATTAGAATAGACCTTGTCATAATGAGACTGGATGAGAATTATAAATGTACCTACATAATTATGTCCTAAGTTTAGGTAAGTGTAAATAGTTTTCGTTCACATTCTAACACAAAATACAAATAATCGTGAGCCACATTAACCGGCAGACCTTAGACCGTGACACATATTCCTGTAGTGAAATCTTCAGAACTGTTGTTTGCAGTTACCAATGGGAGTTGTTAACTGCAATGAAACTATTACCGAGCTATGACTGTAGATTAAACTTGGAACTTGCAAGTAGTTCTCTACAGCGAAACTGTCGGCAGCTTGGGAGTACCTACAAATTAAAATTAAAACTTTGCCTCGTTCGCTGTATTTGTATTCGAATTAAAAGTAGCTGCCCAGTGCCCTCTGATCATATAACGCGGTCAAGTAGACCACAGGCACCACAGATGAGAGGCTACTCTCTGTTTACGGGTAAAGTCAGGGTAGAGTGTGGGAATGTGTTTTTATAATATACTAGGAAATCGCCCTCGCTTCGCTACGGAAAAAAAAATAATAAAAAAATATTATATAGCCTATGTCACTATGGGATAGTGTAGCTTCCCAACAGTGAAAGAATTTTTCAAATCGGTTCGGTAGTTTCGGAGCCTATTCAATGCAAACAAACAATCAAATCTTTCCTCTTTATAATATTAGTACCTATAGATTATAAAATTTTTACCATCATCATGATTCTCATTGTAAGCAGTAGGTACATCGTAATGATGATAGGTAGGTACTTCATAATTCTTGCTTTCTTACACACATTTTTGAAAGCCACTTTAATGTTGACTTTAGCTGAATAGAAGCACAAATACCGTCACTACGCGAAAGACCTTTAAATCATTGAGCAAATGACATCTGTTGGTTTTCTTTCCAACTTTATTCACGACTGCAGCTTTCTAACTGTAAATGCAGGCGCAGGCGTCTACTTAAGTGCCCTTTAGTTAATTAGTACCAACTTGTCCTCTTTGTTGCGTTAATTAATCAGTGCTCTACCAGAACTTACACGCCGCTGACAAATAGCACTCGAGATGGTAAACTGCTCGGGACATTAAACGCTTGTTAGGCTTATTTAATAAAACAGTTATAAAGATGGGTCCTTTATGATGAAGTTGGTTTTGGCTAGAGTTTGCCAACCGGGTTTTGTTATGTATTTCTTTGCTATGCTTCTTCGTAGTTTAGGTCTTTGAGTTATGAGTCCGAATGTGCGTTAAACAGGCAAAGAAAACGCAGCAGTAGGTGGCTACCTACTTATGATCATCGATTGATGAAAAAATGTAAACAACATCAATTCCATAATTTCTATTACATTTATAAGCCTTTGCTATTAATCAGGCCATACATTTCTATTATCTGTTCATCTAATCTAGTTCCTCGGTCAAGTAGATATTAGATGGAGACATTAAAAGTATTACCAATACGCAAGATATACGTTAATTTACGCCGTTTACGCAATACGATGCGTTTAAGTAGTAAAAACAAGGAAAAGACAAAGAAAGTTTCCAAGTCTAAGCAAAGTCGTAAAGGTACGTTTCGGTGTTTGCACACAACATCTACAAAGACACGTAAACAATGATTTAGTTAATTATCAAGGATAAATTATGGAGTACAAACACAGGACGGTAACAAACTGCGCGGAGGTCGACATCGTAAACTGTTTGAAACTTGAGGCACGATTTGAACACTTGTTACCGTAATTAAATTTCATGAAATGATCGTCAAACTTAGAATTTTAGGGATTTTCTATGGCCTTCAGTTATTACTATAGTTTCAGTGTTCGGACTATTCTAAAAACAGACATTTGAAATTGATTCCAGTAGGTAATTGAATCTCATCAAAATTATCGCACCCTCAGTGGAAAAAAAGTATAATTAGCTCGGGTAAATGACAATCACCAACAATAGGATCAAGTAATTTAGACACCGCGCACTGACGAAATGTTTTTACAGCATTCTTTACAAAACTTCGCGCCGGCCGCGATCAAACTTTGTTCATTACCATTGAACTCTCCTCCTGTTGTCTTCACTACTCTCATAAATTACTCCACTTGTCTTGTTCTTTACTTCGCGCTTCGCAACTATAATAAATTATTAAAGTTAATATTTGGCTCATTTCTGAAGCTGTTCTTTTGTATTTGTTCGTTAAATTAAAAACTAACTAGTGATGAACGTTATTTCCAAGAATAATTTGTCGAGAGATTATTTTATATGTATGTAAATGCATGTATATTTTATGTATGCAAGTATATATGTTTGCCAATCCACCCTTCATTTCGCCCTTAGGCACAGACAGCAAAATGTAGAGTATGTATGATACAAAAACGTTCTGTAATCTATCTTCTATCTATAAACCTACATATCTATATACATATTAAATAAAAATGTTAAGTTGATAAGTTGGTTTTTGTACGCTTCAAACACTGACAAATCTTGACACAATATACTATGTACATATTATATTATATATTATTCTTCATCCGGATATTATTCTTCAAGGATCGCTTTTATCAATTATTTGCGTCAGTAATTTATCTGCAATCAAAAACAGTTAGTTTTACAGTCACCCGTAGCGCCATCTACCGGAAGCGAAGGGGGCACTATAGTATAAATATGTATAAAACATGTTGCAAAACAACGTCTCCTAGATCAGCTAGTGTTTAATGTTACAGAATATTTGTGCTATTGTCAATGTTAATTGCTACTTAAGGTACATAAGGTATGATTTTATATCATGAACGACATGAACGTTATGTAACCAGCTAGGTATATAACCGTTATCGAAGTTTTGAATATTATATCAATAGCCAATGAAATTGACTCAAATTATTGTCCGCGGCATCGTTGGACGCCTAATAGGCTTTTAGTTGTTAAGTTTGCTTTCAAAGACTTCTGAAGCACCGTGAATTTTCCACTCATTACGTAAATAAACGAAGTGGAAATACCGCTCGGAAGTCTGCTTGGGAAAATAAGATTAGCTAAGTTTTAGGAATATACTCGTACTCTCGAAAATTATGTGGGTATTTTCTTCGTGAATGTTGTTTTGTTGTTTATTTCATCGTCTGTTATTTTGCTGAAGTATCTACTTAAACCTGCGTTATAAGTATTTTATTGATTAAAAAAAGACAAAGACTAAACTCGCCAATAGCTACCAAACAAAAAAAAGGCAAATATGTTGATAAACAGTTCAGAAAAAGGGATCAAGTGATCCGATAACGCATAATACAATAAATTTATATAGTACAAGTTTATTGCAATTGATTTTGCATACAATTTTCATATTTTTATGTACTTTTGTAGTAATATCTGTTTCATTTTAAAGTATTAATAAAAAAATAGCAACAAAATAGATTTGGGACTAACAATTTCTAATTGGTACCAGTTGAGCAACGCTCTCGAGGCAAAGTTAGCGCGTCGCCGCCATGCCGCCGGCCATACATCACGTTCTAATGTAGACGGAAGACTGTTGCAGACGACTGCGGCTTTCGATCGAGGGAACAGACTCTATTTATCTTTCAGCTCTGTGAATGTTTATTTTTTTTATCAAATGGCGTGACGATGGTTTACTCTCTCCATGTTCGATGTTCGTAATTCTCGTTCGATTATTTATAGATTCTGATAGGGTGCATTCAGGTTAAGAGTAAATAGGGTTTCACAATTGAACTGTTATTATTAGCGTACAGAACCGACACCACGAACCTGATGTTTGCGCAATGAACTGTTGCCAATTGGCTACAGTTTTCAGTGGATTCGGTCGATTTTGAAAGGAGATCGGGAGCTTGATTTAGAAAAAGAAACCTCGCGGCGCGGCGCGGCGTGGCGCGACACAAATTTTGTTCGCGATGTCTGTTCTACTACTTTATTAAATTATATTATAATTCAATTCAATGGGTTTTACAACAATACGAGTAGTACAAATCACATCCTAACTAAGATATTATCTTCATTTACGTGACATTTATTTTAATGAAACGAGGATGACTATTAATTATATAGATTAGTATTTTTGCTTTAGGTAACTGCCATGTAACGTGGCTAACACCTGAAGCAATAGACACATTTTTTTATATAGATTACACAAGAGTAACTTCAAGAGTAAAGTCAATTATGGAAACAAATGTATGAGCAGAATGATTTCGAGAGGTCATTCATCACGTCCTAATGTGATTAGTGATGTGATGGAGCACCCCTTAGCAGAGATCTTTCAGAGTTCTCTTTAAATATTTAATTTCAGGCCTAATAATAATATATTCTATGTATTATTTCGATATTTCGATACATATATCGCATCCTCAGTGGAAAAAAGGCATAAGTTGAAAGTTGCAATTTTACAGGAGAGCAAAAAACTGTTAAAATATCAGTAAGTAGTCAAAGGAATTTATATTACGATTTATCGCACAAAACCGTCAAGATTAATGGAAAAAATTTGAAAAAAATTGAGCAGATTATGCAGCTTTTGTCCCTCTTTCCAATTATATTAATAACTAAAATTCAACGTAAGACGACTTATGCTTTTTAAACGCTTTTATTTAGCTTCACTTCGGAGCATCAAAGCATCAAAGGATCAAATCTTGTAACGTTAATTTGAATGACTTCCCTTTAATGAAAATTGATGAAATTTGGCAGACATGTGTATTTCCGATGACAATACACGAAAATCATATTTTAAACTAATTTTCATTGTTTATTTGTTGTTAAATTAAAAAAAACGATTTTCAGACTTTAGACGCATAATTCTCTATGTTCTATTTTACGTAGAGACTTGAAATTTTCACAACTTGTAGCTAATTTTATAAACTAAACATTATTGAAAAAATAAAAGCGTTTAAAAAAAAAATTTTTTTAGGATTCAACTTATTTCCACTGAGGGTGCCATATCTAACTATAAGAATGTTGATCAGTTCATTTTGACATATTCTATTATATGATTATCTCATAATTTGTGATAATTGTGTAATTTGTGACATAAAAATAAAGGCTCTTGTATTACAGACCACGAGTTTAGCTTTAGATACACAAATTATATTAACAGAGTAAAAATATTACGAATTCCAGAAAATATTTTACAACCATTTAGAGATAAAGCTGTAAGCTAGTTATAAATAGTGTAAACAAAATAAAATTTTATATGGCACAGACCTTTTACAAACGATCCTTATATGAATAGACTTAAGTAAAACAAAAGAATAGAAATCAAAAATAAACATGATATTAAAACGGAAAAAGGAAAAATATTGTCGTTTTTTCAATTTTGTACGTGAAAGTTTTATAGGTTGGCTTATTACACAAAGAAATATCTATGGCGTACGTCCCAGTAGTGCCTTCCTATAGTAAAAACCGGGCAAGTGCGTGTCAGGCCACGCGTAATGTAGGGTTCCGAAGTAGTAAAATCGACTAATATTAATTTCAATTTTAATTTTTTTTTCAATCAATCAATTTATTATGGACTATAGGTGATACAATTCTAGTTGTAATATAATTATAATAGTAGGTCTCTCTATGTCCTGCCCCATTGAGGCGTACAATAATAAACTATATAAGATAATAATTACATAATATTAAAATTAAATCAAACCAAATTAATCCTATCCCTATCCATATAAAGTTATTTTAAATAACAATTTTAAATTACATTTCAATAAATAAAAAATTAAAACCAATCAAATGCATGTCTATAATAATTTACAATTACAATAATTTAAATCAGACCATCCAACCGTATCATAAAAATATAATTATGTCATATTATTATTTTGTCATTTAAATATTCATGAATACTGTAATAACATTTTTGTCAATCAGCATAGAAGCAAATTGCTCTTTACACTATCCACTTGGTTAATGTCACGTATATCTGCTGGTGGCTGCTGGTATTCTGTTATATACATACATATAATAGGTACCATACAAAAAAACCTTTGTCTTAGCATATTTGTTTTGCTCGGTACTATTTGCAATTTATTATGGTGTCTTGCTCGTGTCTTTAATTCTTTATCCATGTTTGTTTTAATAAAAATTACACATTACATATATACAAACAGGGAAGAGTTAATATTTTTAGTCTCTTAAATTGTGGATTTACTTCTAATTACTCATTAACCACTTAAATGCTAACATAGCCGTAGTAACAGAGCTCTAACCAAAATTAGCACTTTAAAGCCAAATATTTCGCAAACGGACCCCTAATTCCAAAAATGGTCTTAGAAGACCCATAGTATTTTTGAAAGACCTTTTCAACGATATCCCACACTATAGGGTACGCGACGAATAAAAAAATTCATCCTCATGTTACCTACCTAAGACCTGTACCTGAAAAAAAATTTTTTCAATATTTTATTCTACAATTCTGGAGTTTTAATAAATATGTATATCTATGCCAAATTACAGCTTTTCAGCACTAAGGGTCTCGGCGCTTTGCTTCGGACAGATGGACAAATGAACATGACGAAACTTGGAACACATCTCCACTTACCATCAGGTGGGATTGTGATATTTGTGTAGGTACTTATTTGTGTAAAAAAAAAAACTATAAGGGTTCCGATTTTACTTCGGAACCCTAAAAAGGCTTTGAAAAGACTCTCATGGGGTTGTCGAGATGTGAGCGGCATCATTACTGTGTATTATGAAGAGGAGTATTTGCCGACAAAGGGTGTACGGGATTTCCCTAACTGATGTTACAGTAGACACGCAATAGTCATTGAAAGGGTAATTTAAGCTTTGTTTACTTTATAAGCTGTTTTTTAACCATACTTTGATAATATTAGCCATTAAATTTATGTAAGTAATTTTTTATTATAAATGATGATACATTTTTGATTTTAACGTAAATTGAGGTGCATTCCCAAAATTATAAATATGTTTTTTTGTATGGTCAACGAAAAATTTTAAATACGTTAGATTTATCTTAGTTTTCTCTTTGCTTTGTTGCAAATTGATTCGGTATTGTATTAAGGGTTACTCCAAAACAATCTAAACTTATATGAACCGTTACTGGTACAAGCACCATACCACACTCTCAGTGGAAAAAAGCATTAGCCGTGTTACTTTGAACTTTAGTTATAAATATGATTGGAAAGAGGGACAAAAGGTGCATATGCTTAATTTTTTTAAGATACCTTTGACTACTTACTGATATTTTAACAGCTTTTTGCTTTCCTGTAAAATTGCAATTTTCATCTTATGCCTTTTTTCCACTGAGGGTACGATATTTCCTTGTCAAATACCATTCTGTGAATTAAAAATACTATGAATGTGTAAAAAATATATAAACTTACTACTTGTGACAGTAAGGGAAAGGCTATGATTGGCTAAATTCTAAGCTACGAGGAATATAGAAAAATGGTCAAAGGAGTCTCGAGACTCTCGAGGCCGATTTGATGGAAACTAAAACTGCATCATTAGATTTTAGAAAAATTAATATTCCTGGCCAGGAATCGAACCTGTTGATTCTGAAAAAAAACTCATCCTGTATTATTACACCATTCGATAGTGTTACTAACAAGGATCTAACGAGATCTTAATTATATAAATCCGTTCAGCGGTTTGGAAGATACGAGGTAATAAATAATATTACACACATACAAACATACATACAAGATATGCGCGAAAAACATAACCCTTCTTTGGCAGTCGGGTAAAAATACGAGTCTCAACGGACCCACGCGGCTCAATATCCTCATTAGGGGCGCAGCACTGTGCTGATAAACCTAGATTATGAACACAAAAGTCTTTGTCTCAAACAGTCGATTGAGGTGAGCGACGCGACGTGAAAGTCATATACTTGCGACTATAATTATATGCTTTTCCTATTTACTATGATAGAAAATTGTTACAAATGTTATTAACCGACTTCAAAAAAAGGAGAAGGTTCTCAATTCGACTATATTTTTTTAGTATGTGCGCGACAAATGGACGAATAACTCACTTGTTCCGTTTTCGTAACCAGCTACGAAAAGGGATTTTTTTTTCATTGTTTCGTAACTGGTTATCAAATAAGAAAAAAAAATGCCGTTTTCATAACTGGTTTGGCAGTAGTTCCGAAAAAGGAATATTTATTTCTTGTTTCATAACTGGTTATTAAACAAGAATATTTTTTCCGTTTTCATAACCATTTGTTAACTTACTACTTAACTTACAATATGGTTTCATCTTCGTATCGATGTTTTTAGTTACCAGAAACAAAGGGGTAGATTTAAGAGGATATGATAGATAAAGATAACATATTATTCATCACACGAAACACTTTCCACGTGAGTGCGACTTGCACTTATGCGTTTTATTTCAAATGTATTATAATTAAAATATAAAAATTAAATATATATAAACAATGAAAAAAAAATCCCTTTTCGTAGCTGGTTACGAAAAATGGTTACGAAAACGGAACAAGTGGAATAACTCAATATCACGCCAATCGATTTCGATGATATTTTTATTGGAAAGGATGTACTTTATTTGGAGTCGATTTTTTTTGTTAAAATTTTCGATTGTCGGTAACCGTATCAATCAACAGTAAACATGTTTTTTATTTCATCTTCCGTAAAGTTGACTTTTTTGAGATAAACAAGACATTATTAAGTCTTAACCGTCGATATGTACCGGGTTATAATTAGCAAGTTCAGTATAATCCAATAGTAATTACTGATTTTGCTTCTCTATTTGTAAGTGAGGTAGGTACAACAAAGAGGTTTACCGTTTGCTTAGAATTTAGTTAAAATTCAAAGGCTATAAATGTACATACCCGTACACAAACAACTGTAGTCTGTATTTTGTATACTTTTCGTACGGAGTAGATTGACCCGCATCACATAACCGCAATTGTAATTCGACTACAGCTTTTGAATTAAGAGCTATCTGTTTAACTAAGTACCCTGTGCGATACAGATGTTGCCCAGTGTCGGATTAAGCCATCAATTTATTTAGTTATAACTATGCCCACTGATTAGATGTAACTTAACTTATTATGTACTAACTCGAGATAAAGACAAGCAATATTTTCAGCTTGAGTTCGAAGTTTGACGAATTGTCAATATAATTTCCTATATAAGTAGGTATATAAATAGTAGGTAGTTGAGAGAGGGAACATCTTTACCTAAATCTCGAAATAACTATTTTTTTATGAGCAATCATGTTAACAAAGAATGCAGGGTACAAATAATTGATCACTTCACACCCTTTTAAAATTAGTATTTTTTAGTAGGAATTTTTAGTAAAGAGGTTACTTGGGGGAAAGATTTTTTTATGGAAATAGCTGGCAAATGAGCAGACGATCCATCTAATGGTAAGTGGCTATCGTCGCCCATGAACATCAGCAACACCAAAGGCATGACTGATGCGTTGCCGGAGAAAGAGAGAAGAAATAGAAAGAAAGAACTGGCTCTCAAGTTCACAGCCGGAACACGACGAGTCATTTGGCGGCTGACTCATGCTCAAGGATGGTAGCCACAGAACATAAATAATTAATAAAATGTTCTGTGGTGGTAGCTATCCAGGCGAACCCCATGGAGAAATAATAAAAGTAATAGTGGTATTAATTAAAAATTAAAATCAGTATTACCAATATAATCCCTCCGAAGGGCCCTACCACCAGCGGGCCGGATTTAGTCGCCTCTTACGACACCCATCCAGCGTGGGATTGAGGTTAGTATTCTAAGCCGCCAAAATACGGCAAATTAGCCGGTTGTCTATGTCGTACGGTCCCCATAAGGGAAAATAGCTGTAAATTTTAGGATATTTTCAATTAAATAAAATCTCTTACGCCCACTAATGTTTATTTTATTGGCATATACAAAAAAAATTAAAGAAATAGAGATTTCAACACTTTTCAAAAAAGTTCCATCGGTACAACTTATGCCGACGCATCTGTCATCCGCATCGGGCTCATAATTATGATTTCATACAAATGCGATGCTGACAGCGCTTACGATGCCGATAAATGTGCGTTTACGATTAGGCGCCTAGTTGCTTAGGTTATACCGCCTAAAGCCTAAGTCCACGGACGTACAAATTCTACGTCCGTGTCCAAGACGTGTTAGAATAACTGAGAGAATTAAGTAATTTCAATGTTATATTATTTGTTCTATCTTTCTTTTTTATGGGATAGTACAAAGCCCTCCATTTAAAAATTTTAAATCTATAAATATATAACTTATATAAGCATTCAAAACAATATAAATAGTTGAAAATGAAATAGTAATAGTAATAGTAAAAGTAGTAATAATATTATTTAGGAAAGTTGTTGAAATGTTGCAAGCTGAAAGTTGTGTCCAATTAGCTAAATATAATACAATATTCTGAAACTGTAAGTTCGCCTCTGCATTTTGTCTCGAGCACCGGTCACACGTTGATCTCATCGATCGAAATCGCAGTGATTATTCCATTACACGAACGATGAGAGTGATGAGACCATGGGAGTGGGCATACTGGCGACCGCTTCCCGCATATGAATGTGTAACCAGCATCGGTAACTAGGTACACCATACATTAGTATAGAGTAAATCACTTATAATTACGATTTTTATGTCAAAAATCAATGATATTATATACAAGATATGCCAAGATGGCGCTGAAATTATGTCAGTCGAATTTAGACAAGTGTAGCGATTTTAATTCAGATAGTTTATAGCTGCCTCTGAGTGAGGCCGTCTAGCTGTCTTTTTCACTATTATGGTTTTAGTAGTGCCATCCCTTTTACATAATTTACCAATGTAATAGTGATTGATGTAGTGAAACAAAAGATAAACGTGTGTGTGTTGTAGCTCGGTCGGAACAGATTTTTTGGTTGATTTGTAAGGGCATAACGTATCTATAGTTTAATATCATTGGTCAAAAATCAATAAAAATGCATAGATTCCGATCCCGATTTCGACTTTATGGGTGTACTGCTTTTTAGACCATACCTCCGATTAATCTGAATTTTGGTATATGCCATGCATTTGGACGCCCTGATAAGGAACTATGAAAAAATATTATTTTTAATTTTTGACGTTTATGTTGTAAAATATTGATTTAACAGAAAAAAATACATTTTTCTTTGTAGTGGTTTGGGAGAAAAATGCGAATTTCGTTACGCATAATTTCTTGGTACTAATTCAATTGACATAATTATGAAGATGGCAGATTTTTATTTGAAATATTTTATTAGGCTTATTACCATTTGTAATTTGTATACAATTACAATAGCATTTATGTAACTCAGATTAAATTAGTCTTAAAAAGTCAATATGTTGTACTACAATAGTACATTAATTAGAGTGCCTTTGCCCTAGAGTGCAATGTGCCCGCGTAGGCACGGAGGCGGGACAGCCAGCAAGCCGAAGCTGCGGTGGTGAGCGTTAAAACCACAAAGGTTTATCCAAAACGTTGCATTTTTTCTTACTCCATCTGCAGTTAGATACAGAGCCGGTGTTAGGGGGGAGGGAAGGTTAGGCGACGGCCTAGGGCGCCAAAGGAGGGTCGCCACATTTGGGGTGAGGAGCAAAAAAAAAAGGAAAACAAAATTCTTAATAAACGTTCCCATTCTTTCAGCAAAAAATTTTTTGAGCAAAAGAAGCTCGATTTTGATTTTTTTATGTGGGCGCCACAGTATTCTTGCCTAGGGCGTCAGTGGCTCTAACGCCGGCAATGAGTAGATACAGTGCAGTATCAACTTCGATCACTTATTGATCGAAGAGTATCAAGTTAAAAATTCACATGAAAAAAATATAGTCCATGTAATATTAATTTTAATAATATTTCACATTAAATTCAGTTTAAATAAATAAAAATAATCCAATCATGAACGCACATTCGTATTTTTATACTTTTGTATTCGTTAATTGTCAAGCTCACTCGTATAAATAAAAGTAATAAACATTTGCACAAATGTTTATTTTATTGGTTTTATATTACGCGACGAGGACGCGTCGTTAGCTTTTTGTATAATTAATAGTAATAAAATGTACTAGGTGGATTCAATAGTCTGTTATTTTCGATTACAATGCAGATAGTGCTACAGTTAAATACATACTACTAATATTATAATGGTAAATGTTTGTAAAGATTTTTGGATGTTTGGCTGTTTATCTTATCATTTCGCCCTAACCGTTGTATGTTCTTGGATAATCTGTCTTGTACAAAAAACAGTTGTACGTTCCCCTGAGATGATAGGACGTTGATATTTTTGTGATTTCTTTTTGTGAAATCACTACACATAATTAATAAGTACAAAAGTAATACTTTAAAGTTTAAAGTTTTAATATAAATTAGTTAATAATTTGTTAGATAGCTAGTGTCAACTTCCCTGTTAACACGTTAGCTGCGGCACCAATTTTTGCATACTTTCCGTTCCTGCGGCACGAGGTATAATCGGCCCGTACCGTGACCAGACGTTAGGGCGACACGCGGTCTATTAGACCCCACCTCCTTTTACAGACTAAAATCCATTTTCTGGCGCGAAATCAAAGATAAATGAGAATTTTGGTCCTTATTGATATAGACAGTGAATTGATGAACCCTAATCCACCGTCGCCCCGGGATCTGATGGCTAGTTTAGGAATTATTAGCAAAACAAAATATGGGATCTTATACACCTCGTAACGCACTGAAATAGGGCAAATTTTCGCTGCGATTAGTGATGGGAAAAATAATATCGACGTTTTTAAACTGTCTTAACTACGCAACGACTTGACCGATTTTGATCAATTATATCTCATTAGATCGTTTTAAGGGCAAAACCTGGCAAAACAACACAAAGCTATCAAAGGATACATTTTTTTTTAAATAATCTAAATTGTGCTTGAAGGCGCCATAAAGAAAAAAAAACCGGCCAAGTGCGAGTCGGACTCGCGCACGAAGCGTTCCATTCTATACCATTAAGAGGCACCTATTACAGACTTATTATTGGAAAATAATGGATTACGGTTTATGCATAAGGTTTATCTTTCTATTTGTATATGAAAATCTTAATGCGATTCACAGAATAGAAAAAAAAGGCAACCAGAAGTAGAAAAGAAACTGTCCTATTTATTCTGCCTCGGGCTTTAAAAATACAATTATTACAACTTGAATTAATTGGCTCTGTTTCTGGGTTTTTTAAAATTAACTTCTTCCGACATCGTTTAGACATGTTCGGCGCTGTAAAAGGACGTGCTCTCCAATCGACGTGATGCACAACACTGGTCGCGGGAAGCTCGCGTTGAGTGCGGTACGAGGTCAGGGGGGATATGGGACGTTTTAGCCTCGTTCCGCACTGCATTAAAATTATATTAATTCAGTGCGGCACGAGGCCTAAGACATCCGGTACCAAGGTAGGTACACCACCGAGTCCGGAACCATTAGTGATCTCAAATATATATTTATCTCTTTCCTACACTGGACCAAACGAAAGCTATGCCATTCGCACGACAGAGAAATTCACTTTTTTGCTTGCCGCACCACAGGGAAGTTGCATCAGGGGTGATTTAGGCCTCGCTTCGCACTTAACGTGTTAATGTGTGTGGGCGCTGAGAAATTGTTATTTTTTAGCCAATTCATTTCCCAATTTCACTACCACCTGCATTCAGTCGAAGAAATAATACAAATATAAACTTTATTCACGTCTCATTGAACAATTTGTTGCATTAAAGTCAAAAAGCCAACAAAAGGCCGTGATTAACGTTTAGGAACTTCCTCTATAAAATAATTATCATCCAAATGTGAATCGCACCACGGCATGCGAAAGCCGGCAATTTCGCTTGATCGTAAAGTCGTTTCCACGGTATTCATTCGCGTCGCGTCATGGGCGGTCTGGTATTGTGAACTTTTATGACGACGCCGAAACGTTTCATATTCCGTCATTTGGATTTCAATATAATGGCTCCGGGATAGTAAAAATCTCGAACTTACTTATTATTGGTTTTAATACAAACAGTATTTTTGCTCTCCTGTGAAATTGCAATTTTCATCTTATGCCCTTTTCCACTGAAGGTGCGATATTACGACTTCATAAAACCCAAATATCATTCAGCAAGAAAATTCGAAATCATAAATTTCCCACGTAGGTACGTTCCGACCTAGTTCTGCGAGTCTGCGACAAAAAAAGCTGTTTTCGAGATTCAATTCGTAATACAAATGTCCCCAAAGGCTTTTTATACTAACGCTACTTGCTGAATCGTTTTTTGTTCAGTCGATCCTTGGGTATTTATATGTATTATGTAATGGATTTAAGTATTGTCATTAATGTTTTGCATGCCTCCCTAGTTCTATAATAGTTTGGTGAGTTTCTTTGTTTAACGAGCTGGGAACATGCGGAATTGACGTGTTTATCCAAAAGGTTAAAGGGAAATGAAATGTTGGGAAGTTTGCCAAATGGAAGCTGTGTTAAATTATTTGTTTATAATTTATTGAGGGCAATGAAATACGACGGTGTGTAATTAAATTGAGCTGAATAGGTATTTAATTAATTTTGCACAATATAGGTAACGAATCATCAGGCTGGGTTTCTCAAAGCTCAGGCTGGTCACTACAGCGCAAATTAGACTGCCTTACTCACCTACTACGCCTTCTTACCAAACGCTTTGAAAAGTATTCCAATCATTGAAGTATAATGACATAGAACAGACATCTGGAACAAAATGTGTGTCCCGCCCGGGAGGTTCGAATTTCAAAATTGAGCCTCCGTTCTCCTTTCAAAATCGAACGAATTCATTGACGATTGAAGCCACGTGGCGCCAATGCATTGGTACATACATGGTGTTCGGGGTGTCTGTTCTATATGCTAGTAATAGTACTTCAATGATTCCAATGCAATATTTTAAATGTAACTTAAGCTTTTTGTTAATTACCTATAAGTAACGCAATTCATTTTAAGTAATTCGAGAAAGCCAAACGTTGACAGGCCGTGCTTAGAAATAACTTATCATACTGCATTAGGATTATAAGATTAGCTTAAACACCGCTAATATATATCAGTATTAATAAGATTATTAGATAACCTCTCTACAAGCTGAACTTAAAAAGGTAAAGTTTTATATAGACGATTGATAACTTGATAAGGCGCCATAATAAGACTAATATACGACAGATACCTAATGAGGATTAACACAAATACATTAATCTAAACTCATAAGCTCTTAAGCAAGTTTGGAGGCGTGGGCGGCGGAAGCTCGTATTTTGCATGAAATTTAAAAATGACAAAACTTGTAACGCCCGTGTCGTGGACTTTGACACGGCACGGGGCATGATATTAGATTATAATAAAAGATAAACTAATTTATTAATACATTTATACCTGTTATAACTCTAATTGAATACTATTGGAAATTAATAAGAATAAAAAAACATGAGAGGTGTCAAGGGACACCCGAATGGAACGAAGTTCCTTTCGATTTAAGTATTGTTGAATCACGCTAGTAGCGCCATCTCTGTAAAACTCTCTGAATCACTTCAAAAAAAGTGTCGTCATTTGTAAGAATCAAAAAGTGTCGTATTTTTCCGTCTAGCCCCCTTTCACAACGCGCGATAAGGAACTTCGTTCCAAAAATAATGTTCATTTCTTACGCATTCTGTTATGAGCATCTGTTAACTATGCTTAGGTACCTACTGTAAAAAGTAGACCAGGTACCTAAAAATTAATTTCCGCCACCGAAGTCTCCTTGTGCTCTTCGTTCAAGAAGCGGGTCTATCGTCATCTTCTTGGCCGGCAACGCGTTGACGACGCCCTTGGTGTTGCTAATGTCCATGGGCGGCGGTGATCACTTACCATCAGGTGACCCGTCTGCTCGTTTGCCTGCTTTAAGCATAAAAAAAGGTTCCTTCTGTCGGAGGTCGTAGAACTAGGTTTATCTTAGTTCTTTTATTGTTTCTGTTATTATTTAAAGTATTGAAGAACTTGTTCAATACTTCACCTTGGAGTTACGAAATACCACGGAGAAGGAGGAGAAGGTTCGTTTTATTGCTAGATAGATGGCGATAGCTGCTCATTTTACTCTTCATATTATGTTAAGAGATGGCGTTAGTTACCACTGTTTTCTTTTTCTTATGTTCGTGGTTATCTTTTAAAAAGTGCTAAGTTATATTCATAGATGGCGCGAGGAACAAGGTAGAAGATTCGATTTATTGCTTTTTCATCTCATAATCTTGAAACCAAAATTTTGGAAAGTTTCACTTCTACCACGTGTGAATTGCACACATTTTTTATTTATTTATTTCGCCCCAACGGGTAACCAATGTTCAAACCAGCTTAAGTGTTATTATTGTTTTTTAAACCTATCTTAATCATACCTAATGTATTTTGAGACTTATAATACCAACAGCTTGCATAAAGAATTCAACGAGGCATACTGATGACCGCTCTGTATGCGTAAAGCGGACCGCGTTTTTTTTTTTTTTTTTTTTTTTTTTTTTTTTTTTTTTTTTTTTTTTTTTTTTTTTTTTTTTTTTTTTATAGCCTGAAGGGCAGACGAAAAAGCATACGGGCCACCTGATGCTGATGATTGTTGCTGATGATTGATGATGATGATGATTCTTGGAGGCCAGCTTAGCCTTGGCTTCTAAATGACGCCGATACTGTACGTCACTCGAGATGTCAACTCCCAGAATCCCAACACTATTACTCACGGCGTTACTACAATATTATCAAAATGGTTCTTATTAATGGTTCGGACGTGGTCTCCAAACGCTCCAGTCGGCTTCTAGTTGACCCACATAGAAAAGTTAATGGATTTCAATTGAATAAATTACCGGAGACGCTGGTAAATAGTTTCGGATGACAAATTATCCAATAGATCTGGTTTTTTGCCTAAAAATATCCCTAAATATTTAATGTAAACGTCCCTACATTTAAAGTTTACTTAATGTCGTTATCATTGCAAACCATAACTGTCTCACGACTGTGAAATATTTTGTGAATATTAGTGATGCGTTCGAACACGAATTATGCGAGAGACATTTAAACCATTACCTAACCCTTCGTTGCTTTATCGAATGCAGTAGAATCGTAGAATCGCTGCATTTGCGTAATCGATTAACCACAATAGCCCATGAATAACTGAGTTTTAATTTTGAAAATGAATAAATAACACAGTACCGACACTTTATTAAATGTTCTGTGGTACCGACACAAGCAGAACTTCTCAAAAGTTAAAGTACAGTGCCACCAACTTATCTGTGAAATGGCGAAAATTGGAACTAATGCCGCGTCATTCATAAGTTCTTTGTGCTCATTCATTTGTCAGTTACTACCACTCGAATTGCGTCTAATGATTGGTCCAATGCGTCCGACAGCGCCCTCCTTCAATTCACAGATAAGTTGGTTTCACTGTACTTAGTATACTTAATCTGCTTAGTGGATGCATTCCACTATTAAAGAGTTCGCAAAATCAGGTGCAGGTTAAATCCCCTGCAAGATGTCATTGACATGACCTCCTTAAACGTAATGGATTAAATCCGCGCAGAGCTGAAACGAGTTCCTAGGAACGTCTTTTACATACACAGTGGAAATTTCATTACGAAATTGTGTTTGACTATCTCTGTGTACCAAAATGTTAGAAATCAAAATATCAAACTGAGCGGAGCGACTTAGGGAACATACCAAAACCACGTGCCTCATTTAGGGGGGGGAGGGAGGGTCTTCAAAACACCACGATTGGTCACAGAGGGGAGGGGAGGGTTTAGGTTTTTGTCACGTAGTCGATATTTTAGCAACCATTGCGCCACAAAGTCGTCAAATATAAGCAAAATTATTATTTTTTAACTCTGTTTTTGCAAAAAAGTATTGAAAACCGTATTTATCAATTACCACGTGAAAACTAGGGGGAGGGGGGGGGGGTCTTCTCATATACTACGGATGGTCACGAAGGGGGGGGAGAGGGGTAAAAAGTTGGAAAAAATGGGTTACGTGGTTTTGGTATGTTCCCTTATTTTACTTTGTTTCATTTTAAGTCTAAATAGTCACCGGACATAGGCAAAAATATTGATCTCAACTCAATTAAACTAATGGAATAGACCCGATGAGTTAGGGTCTGAACAGAATAAACTCGTTTGTACTAAGCCCTTGGAGGTCCACTGCTGGACATGGGCCTCCCCTAACTTGCGCCACTTTGACCGGTCCTGAGCCTTCTGAATCCAGCGAATGCCCGCTGGCTTCTTCAGGTCGTCAGTCCACCTGGTCGGGAGGCGTCCTATAGTCCGTTTTTCGAGACGTGGCCACGTGGGCGCCTCGGTTATTCTTAGCTTACATTATTACTTCAAATATATCATAGCTTCAAATAAAGAATCCTCACACATATTCCAGATTCGGCTTGGGATGATTTGCATATTTCGTACTGTTTTTATTTGTATGAATTTATATAATTTGTTCACCTTAGGTATATCCCGTAAGTGAAGGCTGTAGAGTCTGTAGAGGCCAAAGGCATTATTAGATTCGTTTTAATTTCGTTTAAACACACAAAACAAAAGTTAGAAAATCCAGTCCAAAAGTTCGCCATTTTCTGTTAATAAAATGATTCTGTGAATTAAATTTAAAACGGTTTCGGATTCTCATTGGCTGCTATTGCGAGCATTCCCGACTGCCCTTACAGCTCGTTAATCCGAATTTCGTTATAAACCTACACGAGAGCCTTTTTTATTACTTCCTAACTTTTATAACTTTGTACGGGAAGTTTAAAGTTGTTTATAAGTACGGTCGCGCTAAGGGAAAATTCGTAAGTTCCGTATTATAATCTTACATTTTAACAAAAAAACCGGACTTCAAATTAAGTACATCCTTTCCAATAACGACAAAAAAAGAATAATTGAAATCCGTTGGCGTGATATTGAGTTATTCGTCCATTTGACGCGCACATACTTAATGCAAAAAGACTTATATTTTCTCATGGATGCCGTGGTCAGATCTCACTGATTTCGATTAAAAAAAGAATCATCAAAATCAGTATACCCAGTCGAAAGTTCTGAGATAACAAATATAAAAAAATACAGTCGAATTGAGATAATATTATATAATAAATAATCTTTGTGTGTGGGAAATTAGAGTCACAAAGTAGGAAAATAAATTTTCAGCTTGGCTTCCGCCAATCCTTATAGTGTTCGATCAAAACAAATTGTTGTTTTTTTTTAATGTCGGTAGGTATTTACTTCGGAATTATTTTAATGTAATTTTGAAAGAAAGAAAGAAGAAAGAAAATATTTTTATTCAGACTAAATACAGTTACAAGTAATAACATCTGATATAGTTAGCCTAATGTACTTATATTATTATAGCATTTAATCTGAAACGGATCTCGCTCAGCGTTATGCTGGTTATACAAGGACAACCAGCGCTGGTCTTCCGCGAGGCCCGCGAGTGGTGTCACGGTGGGCCTGTACAGTATACGTTTGAAAAATTAAAATATTAAAAGTTAAAAATAAATAATAAAATTATTACACGGCTTGAAAATAGGACTTAAAAATATAGTCGCATATTATATTTATATAATACTAGGAAATCGCCCTCGCTTCGCTTCGGGAAAAATAGTAAAAAAAAATAATTGTATAATATAGCCTATGTCACCCGGGGATAGTATAGCTTCCCAACAGTAAAAGAATCTTTCAAATCGGTTCGGCAGTTTCGGAGCCCATTCAATGCAAACAATCAAATCTTTCCTCATTATAATATTTAGAATTTAGATATTGTATTTACTTATATAGCACTTGTGTCATGTAGTAAAGCTTCCTGACTTTTCTGATGGTTAAAAATAAATATTTTTAATTTTGTTCGAAAACCATGAACATTATGCAGGTTTCTAATTGGCGGAGGGATGTTATTCCAGCATTTTGAAGCTGCATAGCGGAAGCTGCCCCTGAAAACGGCTAATTTATGCTGCTTTGTAATGAGCTGTGTTGCACACTGACGAGAACCACAAGCTCTTTGGCTTGATGCCCAGGTCAGTTTATCGTAAAGATAAGCTGGAATCTGATGCTTAACAAGCCCAAAAAGGAGACAAGCTAGATGTAATTTTTGTCGGTGTTTCATTTTTAAAATTGAGTGTTTGTTTAAATATGGAGTGATATGAGCTCTAAACGGAATATTGAAGCAAAAGCGAGCGCAGGCATTTTGGACCCTTTGTATCAGCTTTTGAGATTTTCCTAATAGGCGCGGGCCAAAAACTATGTCCATGTAGTTTAATTTGGATAATACTAAAGACTCTACCAACTGAATACGTAACTTTTCAGTTAAAAATGGTCTTATTCTGTAGAGTACTTTGAGTTTATAAAAACAGCTATTTACCGCATTGGAAACATGTTTTTCAAAACGAAGGTTGCTATCCATAAGTAGTCCTAAATTGCGCGCCTCTTGAACCTGCTCAATGGGTTGATCTAGTAGCAAGACTTTCATTGATGGTCTGAGATTAAGTAAGGCTCGCCTGCTCCCAAATACTAAGTATTTAGTTTTTAATGGATTGAGTAATAGCGAGTTACTTTTAGACCATGCAGCTATACTTGAAAGGTCCTCATTCAGTTTAGTTATTGCCGAGTCAATTTCAGAGGGATTGCAAGAAATGTATAACTGCGTATCATCTGCATAAAAATGGAACTTACAATGCTTGATGCGCATTGCAATATCTGCAGTGTATAAAATAAATAGAATAGGACCCAGAAGGGATCCTTGAGTGTGGGCACCTCCGTCCCACATACTATTATATATGTAGTTTATTATATACTTCATGAGGACTATGAGGAATCCCTCTTGTACATGCAATGCGTTCTGAGGTAACAGTTGAACCATCGGCTTGTGTCAGTTTTACACATTGAAAACGATTACTTAAATAACTATTAAACCATTGAAGAGCTTCTATATCAAACCCATAATAACTTAATTTTGACAATAGCAGAGTGATATTTATTGAGTCGAATGCCCTTGAGAAATCAAGCAATACTAGCAAAGTGCACATCCCCTCGTCTTGGGCGCAAAGTATGTTATCAGTAACATCAAGCAGAGCAGTTGTCGTACTGCGCCCCTTTCTAAAACCTGACTGAAACTCCGGTAAAATATTATTTAATTCTAAATATTCAGTTAACTGCATACAAACTGCTTTTTCTAATAATTTTGATAAACAAGGTAATAAACTGATCGGTCTTAGATCTTTTAATTCAGTAGGATATGAAACTTTAGGTAAAGGACGTACAATAGCAAGCTTCCAGATGTCAGGGAAAGTCGACGTACTTATGGAGGTGTTTATTATGGCTCTAATCGCCTCCATAGTGTGTGGAAGTGTCATTAATAACATGTTCAGATTTATACTGTCACAGCCTTCTGCATTTGATTTTAAACTCTTGAAAATTTTGCACATATTATCTAAAGTAATTGGTTTTATATGAAAAACTGAATCATTATACTTATTGAACTCAAAAAAGGTAAGCTGTGATATAGTAACCTCTGCAGTGCCTGGAATGTTTAAAAAATGATTGTTTATATTATTAGGATCATTAAAGTAGGGAGGCAGGTCTATTTTTTTGTTAGGTAATATTGTATTTTTTAAATTAGTCCACAGCCGTTTTGGGTTACTAATTTCATTATTTATGTTATGTTCAAAATAAGCTATTTTTTCAAAGTATAAGGCTTGGTTTACGGTGGATTTTAAATTCTTATAATAATCCTTCTTACCTGGCAGCTTTGTAGTAGAATACTCAGCTGAAGCCTCATCACGTAATTTCATCATCAATTTAATAGTGTCAGTTATCCAGGGATAGGAGCGGTATCTGATCACTACTGATTTCACTGGTGCATGCAGATCAAAAAGAGCTATGATGGCGCTGCTTAACGCCCTAACCATTTCATTTACATCATCAAGTGTGGCCATTAAATCCCATCTTGTAGCAAGTAGGTCCCTATTAAGATCTTCCCTAGTTATATTTTTTATCGGCCTATATGCGATTGTGAAAGGTGCAAATTTTTCCTTTTTAATATTAAACTCACATATCACCAGACAATGACCCAACAGCGATCCAACATGCTCAAGATAGATTTGCTTTGCGCACAGATCAGTGCAGATGACATCAATAAGGGTGCTGCTAGTTTCAGTAAAATGAGTCGGCCCAGTAACCAACTGCGAAAGATTAAGATAAGATAAGAATGTATTAAACTTTTTTGTTTTGTTGTCTTCATTTAGAGATAAATTATTATTGAAATCACCCAATAAAATTAAATGGTCATACTTAGGAATTGAACTAATGGAATCTGTAATAGCATCAAAAAATAAATCAACATCCATCCAAGGTGGTCGGTATGCTGTGCCAATAATAAGCTTATTTCCGTTCAGAGTCATAATCACCCACATTTGCTCAACTGATTTATGCAGCGGGTCTACAGGGTGAGGCCAGACGCGCACGCTAGTACACCGCTTAACGTAAAAGCCAACACCACCTCCGCGCGAGCGCACGCCCGGCGCACAGTGGGACGAAAATCGGGTTTCATAGACTTAGGATTTTTATGTTAAAATTTGTTTGTTTCTTGTCGCAAACTGACGTAGAACCTCTTTAGAAGCCACAACATTATCATATTTATGCACCGCAGGCGACTATAACGCGAAAAAATTTTTTTTTAATTAAATTTGTATGGAACACAACAGAAAAACCGATTTTACTCGAGACTGAGGAGAGTGCCCCTAATTCCCTCTGGTACGATTATTGCCACTATTTTTCTCTATTTTTTGACATATCGCACGTTGCGCGCACTCGATAGACTTTGGGTGAAAAAAAATGAAATATATTTTTTAATTTTTTTTCACATTGTGCACGTTATTTTCTATGCTTAAGGGCCTTCAAGGCCCTATTTGGTACTTGACACGTTGTCTAAAATGAGCTACTGCAATGCCTAACCTATTTAATAACAGTTTACCGACTAACCTGCCCTTGTATAATAGGTTACATGGTTATTTAATCAGTTACTAATGACGATCCCTGTGTTCATCAATTTAGTCAATGAGCTCGACTTAATGTTGTCAGTACTCGGCTCATTATTGTTACTATTTTAATTATTATTGTACCTACTTATCAACCATTATCTTATAGTTCCAATTACTTTATGATGGGCATTACCTTACAAATCCCATTGCTTTTTAAGGTTTAAAATTAATTACCTACAAAACTACAAATGGTCCTACTTATATAATCTACAAGTTACTCACTAGGTAAATTACTACAACAGGCTAAATTATGTATGGTTATTTAAAGTTGGTCCCAAAAAGTTCATTTCTAAAATCTTAAGATATAAAAGCTAAGGACCGTAGTAACAACACAAGTGACTATGTTAGAAAAAAAAATAAACACATTGATACAACTACCCATCCATTTCGTATTCTGAATCGCTATCTGTTTGAGAATCAATGTTAACTACATCGAAAAATTATATTTCCGTAGTTTTTCGAGTATATTCTTTGAATTTTTCTATCAATAATTTCGCCCGATGCTATCACTTGTAAAATTACTGCAAATCTTCGTATGAGCTCTTCATCTAAGCCAATAATGGCAGCAGTTTTTTTGAAAACTCAAAAAACAAAATTCTTGCTGTGTTCCCATCGTTTGTTGCTCCTGATCCTTGTTTTGCTTTATCGACCAGCAAACCTAATTCTTCCCGGAATTTAGATTGAACTTCCTTTTTCTTGGCCTCTAATATAAGCTGGTTTTCTCCTCTTATACGAGTTGACAAAGTTTTCAAATATAGTCTGTATGAAATATGAAGCAGCCATTCCACACAATTGATACGAGCGTGCAAAGAAGATAATTCAAATTTGTAGAGATCAGTTTGCACGTCTTTGCGAAACTGTCTCCAATTCATTCATTTCGGAAGGTTTTGCCAAGCACAAATAACAAGTTGCAGGAGATTTAGCATCTGAAAGATAGGTGTATACCTCCCCATCGATCGTGGTCATTGTGACTATGAGTGATTTGATTATTGTCGTATTGGGTAACTTTAAGGCTCCTCATTTCGTCTTCCATTTTGGCCAACTGTTCTTGCACTAGAACTTTAGACTCTTTAAGAAGGGGAACTGTCTTGGACGGCAATACGCCGAACAGGGTCCCGGGTTTTCCCATATGACTTCTTCCGCAACAGTAAGTTTTAGTGGAACTAAAGTTGTCATAAAAACTGATTAATCACTGTCACCGCTGCTTTTTTCCCCTTCGATCTTTTGTTTATACCCACTTTGAAATCAAAATCATACACTTGCCTTTAGTTTCTTGTGGTTAACTTTGTATAATTCTAGCAGCAGTAATATCTAAAAGTGCTTGAAGAGACACTTTGGCAATTACGTCTGTTATCATTTTTGCTTATTTTGGAGGGTAACAATCCAACTTAGCTTGTTAGACTTTGTAATACGAAGGATATCTATCTGTGATATCTTCACGAAGAGTAGATTCCCTCAAAGTCATATACTGCCACTACTAGATGATTTAAGTGATATTAATATGCCGAGTGCTTTCGCAGGAGTAAGTGTAAACTTCTTCGTTCCTTTTGTCTGTTGAACAATGTTACCAGCCTCTTTTGGTTTTTTAAAAGAATATCTATTGCTGCTGCCAAATTATCTTTACCTTCTTGTTTAAATTTAGCAAATGGCATACGCCAATTCAAAGCCTTCTCGGTCTTGATATTGTAAATTTTCAATCCTTCGTATCTTGTTTCGTTCCAATATCTGTAAAAGGTTTACGTGGACTTAGAGTTAAAAGTTGGTGTTCCAACTGATGCACTTTTAGAAGGTAGACAAGAACCGGGTTCACTCGTTACTTGAAGTCCAGTAAAAAACCACTGTGGCCGTAGATTTTCACGTACGCAAATTGGCCATTCAATGTTCTATTCCAACCAATCTGCGTAATGTTTTCGGAAATAGTCTGTGTTAAATTTCGCCAACTTCCATTTCTTCAATACAGACTGGCTAAATCTTCGACAGAATTCCTGGAGAATGTCTGTATCTTCTTCTGACAAACTTAGACTTAATTGCTTCAGTATCAAATATAGGTCCAAATTTGTTTTTAAAATAGAAGTTTCCATATTCACAATTAATACTGGCACAGTTTTACAGAGATTAATTAAAATTTAACTAAAGTAAATATACAGTGCTCCCTGTATTTATAATTGTTTTACCCATCATAATGAGACTGGGACTATTAGGGGATAAGTTGATAAGTAGGTGCAATAATTAAAATAGTAACAATAATGAGCCGAGTACTGACAACATTAAGTCGAGCTCATTGACTAAATTGATGAATACAGGGATCGTCATTAGTAACTGATTAAATAACCATGTAACCTATTATGCAAGGGCAGGTTAGTCGGTAAACTGTTATTAAATAGGTAAGGCATTGCAGTAGCTCGTTTTAGACAACGTGTCAAGTACCAAATAGGGCCTTGAAGGCCCTTAAGCATAGAAAATAACGTGCACAATGTGAAAAAAAATAAAAAAATATATTTCATTTTTTTTCACCCAAAGTCTATCGAGTGCGCGCAACGTGCGATATGTCAAAAAATAGAGAAAAATAGTGGCAATAATCGTACCAGAGGGAATTAGGGGCACTCTCCTCAGTCTTGAATAAAATCGGTTTTTCTGTTGTGTTCCATACAAATTTAATTTAAAAAAATTTTTTTCGTGTTATAGTCGCCTGTGCTGCATAAATATGATAACGTTGTGGCTTCTAAAACGGTTATACGTCAGTTTGCGACAAGAAATAAACAAATTTTAACATAAAAATCCTAAGTCTATGAAACCCCTATTTTCGTCCCACTGTGCGGCGGCCGGGGGGTGTGGAGCAGTCGGTATGCAGGCAGCGCGGGAGCGCGTCCCTCCTCGCCCGTGCGGATCCACGTCTCATTAATTGCCAAAATATCCAAATCATTCCGAGTTACTGACACAATAAAGTTATCATGATTTGTTCCAAGTGAACCTGCATTGAACAAACCTATTTTCAAATGTTTCTTAACCATATTTATCACAGACATTGAAACGTCCGTGACTAACATAATTAAAAGTTGGCGCAAGTAAGTACAGTGGACAACAAGTGCTATAAAAAATAATACTCATTACTATGATGGATATACAGAAATAAATGTAATAGAAAAAGTAAGATGTAAAGTAATACATCTATCTATCTAATACATCTTTTTACTATGATGAGATATATATATATATATATATATATATATATATATATATATATCTCATCATAGTAAAAAGTAAGATGTGAAACTAATATTAATAATTCTGAAATTTCCAATTCTAAAACGAAAGCCGAAATGAAACCCATTTCTAATCAAAACAATATTATCAAAGCGTCTAACGTTAATCACATATTCCAGTCATAGGGATCCAACAGAATCACGTATAGTAGAAGTAATTCTGGTTGGATTATTCCCCTGAGATAATCGAATTTTCATTCTACTGTTGTAATCCTAATACATCCTACGTATGTATTTACCGTATATACATTGAGTGTATTTAAGGACAGATAGTCAATTAATTTTCAGTAGTAATCTATGTATTAAGAACTTTTTATTTATTTACTTATACAGCAAGTAGCGTAAGTAGCGGATGAACCTTAGGTGGTACTAAGTTATTATATTTTTTTGACAACTTACCAATTGTCAAACCTATCGGTCAACCCTCAAGCTATTTTCACCGTAGGGTTGATCCGCTATGTACCATTCATCCATCTACCCATCAGCCCTTGGAGGTCCACTGCTGAACATAGGCCTCCCCTAACTTGCGCCACTCTGACCGGCCCTGAGCCTTCTAAATCCAGCGGATCGTCAGTCCACCTGGTCGGGGGGCGTCCTGCTATTTTCCCAGACGTGGGCGCCATTCGAGGACCTTTCTTCCCCAACGGTTATCGGTCCTTCGCACTATGTGGCCAGCCCATTGCCACTTCAGCCGGCTAATTCATTGAGCTACGTCGGTTACCCTTGTTCGTCTACAGATATCCTCATGCTATGTTATATTCTCTGTTCGCTATGTATAGGTACATGTTAAGGAAATTTCGAATTTCTTTAGGATTACTTGAACAATATTGTTTATTTAATAAACACTAATATTATTTATCTTATATCTTTAAACGAGCAATTCTTGTATATATATAATTGGAATCTCGGAATCGGCTCCAACGATTTTCATGAAATTTAGTATATAGGGGGTTTCGGGGGCGATAAATCGATCTAGCGAGGATTCATTTTTAGAAAATGTCGTTTTATCGGTGTTTTCAGGCAATGATAAACTTCTACAATATACTCTTCCTGACATCTATTGGCAAGTAGCAATACTACCAAACAAAGCTCGGTCATCCGGATATTTGTTATTTAATACTAGATGATCAGGAAGACTTGTTGTTAGGTTTAATAGGTCAAACCTCAAGCTTTTTGACTCCTTCGTTTGATCTACTACTTACGGGACACCCTTTATAGGTTGGCTTAGTTTTCGATAATCTAAACTAACAGATATATTTAAAAAAATTGTTTTTAAATCAAGAGCAACATATTCGTAGATTCTCCTTTCGTCGGAGGGCGATAGCTAAGAGCGGAAATACGCTTTCAGTAGCGGAAGTTCTGAAATGCCGAATTAACGCCGGGAAATTGGACTTTTAGGATTCAGGGGTACTATATCAGTATTCAAATCTAAATTGATAAACAGTTTAGATAGCATTACTATTGACAATACAAAATAAAGTTCAATCCTCTTTTTCCTATAAGATCATTGGTTGATATGTATAACTATTCCGTGTAGGCTATGCCTGTGTGTCCTCGTTGATGACGGTATACAGATTGGGGGCTCTCAGCCAGCAGATACTTTCTTTCACATAATTCTGGCAATTCATTGGTAATGACTACAGCCCTGCCGTCCTCAGGCTAAAAGGCGGCTAAATGACATCTGGCCAATTTTTACTTTTTAATGCCATTATATAATGTCTTGAAATCTCTATCGATCTGTCTAGGAACGGTTATTGTATCTTTCACCGTTTCGAAAATAAATTTATTAAAAAGGTGGTTATTTACAAAATAAAATATATTAACAGCACTAAAAAGCGGTTAATTAACAATTCTAGACTAAAAGGTCACTAAAGTACTTTAACGTTTGGATCAATTCGACATTTTCACGGTCAATGCTAAGCTTAAAAACGGTTATTATTTTGTACTACACTAAAAGGCGGTCAAAGTTCCTTATCCGCTATATAATTTAGGTTTTTAGAATTTAATGATTATCACATACTTAACTAAAAGGCGGTCATACGTCAATGCCTAGCTACAAGACAGTTAAAAACTTTTAACCGCTTTTAAGCATTGGATTGTTACCATGTTTCTAACATAATAGCTTCTATAGAAAGCCATGTTAGTCCGCATGCATAGTAAAGAAGAATATTTTTTCTATGCTTTACACAACTAAAAAGCGGTTAAATCGCAACACTTCGCTATAAAGCGGCTATTTAGGCCCGCTCGCCTCACTTCAGCTGTTTTGACATTCAGGGTGTATAATGCGAACTTTAATTTTGTAAGCTAGTGGTGTACCTAATTTATAAAAGGAATATAATTAAAGCATAATACAATGTAAAATAATAATGTTTGATCGGAACATTTATACATAACACCATCTAGTCCCAAACTAAGCTGAAGAGTTTGTTTGTTTGGTTATGGTATAGACATCTGACGCGAGGTGGTTGAAAAAAAAATGTACTGGACAAGTTGGTCCATAACTTTCAAAACATGTATATTAAATGCTGATTCTAAAAAAGTAAAATTGAGGCTACCTTAATACGGGATTTTTTAAGTTATAGCCATTTTAATGTCAAAGGGGTGAATTTAAAGCAAATTTTGATGAACGTATTTAGAAGGACGAATTTCTGGACGTATTATTTGTAGAGGTCGACCTCAAACAGTCAAGGAAGATAAGGTTCTAGCCAGCGTTCAAGAAGATCCTTCTACAAGTGTACCTAGGCCAAATTTCTCTGAGATTGGGTGTCGCTAAAACTTCTGTACACACAATTTTAAAACGAAATAGTTTGTACTCATACCACGGAATACAGAGACTATTCCGTGACTCATACTGATTACAAAAAGTACAATCGTTGTTGCCTGCTGATTATGAGTGCCGAGTTTTGCACGGAAATATTGCGCAAATGACGAGATGATCCTGGATTTTTCAATTCACGATAATTAGTTAATCCATGACAAGAGAGCATCGATTTCAACTTCAATTTAATATTAATTTATGGGTAGGCATCAATAATCGCAAAGAGATCGGTCCTTTTGAGCTACCAACACACAATAAATAAGTTACACTGAATAAATGACTTTTTAGTAAAATTAACAATTTATCTTGTAATAAGCGAAAGTACTGGTTACTAAAACATTTAAAAGGATGAGCCCAACGCAGTAAACTATACAATAACTTTGGCTTCAAATTCACCCCTTTGACAATAAAATGGCTGTAACTTAAAAAAAATTCATTAAGGTAGCCTCAATTTCCTTTTTAGAATCTACATATAACAGAAAAGTTTTTTAAGTTATGGACCATACTCATCCAGTACATTTTTTTTCAACCACCTCGCGTCAAAGTTGTGTAGAAGAAAATCCAAAACAAAAATATCCAAAGTAGACGCTATTTTCTCTGGATTTCCTGATAATTTCAACTAAATTGCAAACTGACAATTATAAAAAAACTCTCTGAGAGTTCCTAGAAAAAAAAATATCAAAATATCTGCTCAATTGTGGATTCAACAGGAAAAAGTAGGGTAAAGGAGCCGAATTTTCAAAATTTTAAATAATGGTCAATATCTCGAAAACGGTTTCACTTTTACTACAGTATTTTTTTGCCATATGATAGGGCAATCTTCAAGCTATCTACCATTTTCGGTTAAACCATTACTTACGGGACTACGAGGAAAACGATTTAGATTTTTTTATTTAACTTTATATACTAAGATTTCCTTAGCTGAAAATTAAAAAAATGACGTGCATAAGTGTATCAGTGATACCTATATGAATAAATTCTTTTGAATTTTGAATTTCTTCATTTGATATGTCATTTTTGTTTATTCTTCTTCGGAACCGAGTTCAATATTTGTTGTTTAGTGTCTCGTAAGTGAAATGTGTGATGCTAAAACCTTACACATGACTAAGTTTCTATTTACGTGTTTTTACAAAGAGATTTTATTACAATACATGACTTTTTCTTATTTTAAACTTTGTTTGTATTTGTAGTTTTCGTCAATTTTGTAGGATTCACAAAAAATCAATGATGATCATACAAGACTAAAAAGCAGTAACAAAAAAATGTTAGTAATTTAACCGCTTTTAAGTGATGCAAATTTATATTAAAGAGTAGTCCCGATACAATGGGAGAAAAGTTAACCAACACTTACTTGTCTATAAGGCGGCAATATGCCTTTAGCTGTTTTATAGTTATGGAGAAGATCAATAAAAAAGCATTATGTTCTTAATCTAAGAGTTGGTAAAAATTATAACTGCTTTATAGTTATGTAAAGTGAGGAATCCATACCTATAAGGCAGTTAAGAACCTTTAACCGCCATTTAGTACTGTGCTGTTGAGAGAATTTTCCTACATTTTCCTAGATTAGAAGGAAAATAAGAAGCTTAATTACCCTAAAATTAATTATTTCACAAAAACAACTTTATTAATATTAAAGTTCAAAAAAATATCTATCTTTTGACATATGACAACATTAACAATTGTTTATAGAATATCACCAGCATCGATTTCAAAATAATTCCGCGTTTTTTAGCTCTAACTCAAAAACTGTTTTTGTCATTTAGCCGCCTTTTAGTCTGAGGACGGCAGAGCCGCTAAGATGTCATGTAAAATTGGTAGTCGTAGAAAAGGTGGGTGCATCGCTGGTTGGAATAGGTATGTAGCTGATGCTCACAGGGACGCTAGAGCTGCATTTCAAGTGTGGGTACTAGCCGGTAAGCCGTGTGATGGACGTGCATATAAAGATATGTGTGACAGTAGGCGTGAATTTAAAACAAGGCTTAAATGGTGCCAGGATAATCAGGAAAGGATAAAGATGGATATACTGGCATCCAAACATTCTTCGGGAGATTTTAAGGGTTTTTGGAAGCACACTAGTAAACTGAACCCTAACCCTGGTGTACCTGTGAGCGTCGGAGGTGAGAGTGACCGTAAAAGCATTGCCAATAGTTTTAAAGATCATTTTGTAGTAAAATCTATCCTACATCCATCATCGTCTGGAGTGCGCGGTGGTGTGACCGACATACCAGCATGCAGATCAGAAATAATAGTTAACGAAGATGAAGTTCATACCATCATTAAGTGCATGCAAAGAGGAAAATCTCCGGGGTGTGACGGTCTTAGTATCGAGCACTTTAGACATGCTGGACCGCACATGTCACGTATTTTGGCAATGCTTTTTAACCTCTGTCTACGTCACTCCTACCTACCAGACCAATTAACCAAGACAGTAGTTGTTCCCATCTTGAAGAATAGGACTGGAGATGTATCTGACAAATCCAACTACAGGCCCATCTCACTTGCCACGACTGCGGCCAAAATACTTGATAGTGTACTTAATAAACGCCTCGCTGGGACGGTACATTTAAAAGATGCGCAATTCGGGTTTAGGCCCGGTTTGTCTATCGAGAGTGCTATTCTAGCCCTTAAGTACACTGTCAGGTATTACACTGACAGGAAAACACCTGTATATGCCTGCTTCCTCGACCTGTCCAAGGCCTTTGATCTAGTAGCCTATGACAGGCTATGGGAAAAACTCCAGTGTGCCGGTATGCCAGAGGAAGGAACGGAACTACTTAAGTACTGGTATCGAAATCAGGTAAATCAAGTGAGATGGGTTGACACGCTGTCTGATGCGTACAAGTTGGAATGTGGTGTGAGACAGGGGGGATTAACATCTCCAGTCCTGTTCAACTTATATATGAATGACCTGATTGAGGCACTCAGCAGTACCCATGTCGGATGCCACATTGACGGCGTGTGTGTCAACAATATCAGTTATGCAGATGATATGGTGCTGCTGGCTCCCTCAGTCAAAGCGCTTAGAAAACTTGTAAATGTGTGCGAAACCTACGCGCGGGAACACGGCCTCAGATACAACTCAAAAAAGAGCGAGGTACTTGTATTCAACACGGGAAATCAAAAAATACTAAACGTGCCCCCCGTGGTACTTGAGGGTTGTGTATTAAACGTGGTGGACACGTTTAAGTATCTGGGCCACATTGTAACGTCTGACTTGAGGGATGATCCAGATGTAGAACGGGAACGCAGGGCGTTGGCGGTGAGGGGCAACATGCTGGCCCGTAGGTTTGCTCGTTGTAGTAAGGAGGTGAAAATCACCCTGTTTCGGGCTTACTGCCAGTCCTTCTACTCGAGCGGCCTGTGGGTCAGGTACACGCAGCGCGCCTACAACGTCCTGCGGGTCCAGTACAACAACGTCTTCAGGATGCTGTTGCGGTTGCCGCCGCGCTGTAGCGCTTCGGGTATGTTTGCAGCGGTGAGAGTTGACGATTTTTTCGCCGTAAGACGGAAAAAGGCCGCCTCCATACTCCGTAGATTGCAAGAGAGCTCCAACAGTATCCTGAAGATGGTGGCATCTCGCCTGGATTGTCCCTTGCAACATTTCATGACGAAGGTTGCGACTGGATCAAATTGAAATTTTATTGAAATTATTATTGTTATTATTAATTTATTATTTATTATTGAATTATTGTGATTATTAATGTTATACTGAATTTATTTCTACTAACACTAGCTTGTAAGACATATGTACCTACTAACACGATATGGATAATTATGTCTGAAATAAAGGATTATTATTATTATTATTATTAATGACACTAATGACATTAGTCTTGCTGATGTCCATGGGACGGTAATCACTCTAGCACATCTACTCCAGCATGCATAACAGCAGGTATAATTGTGATAAGTCATAGCTTGTATTTATTTAATTAAATTTATCAATGAGATTATGAAACTGAGTCAGTTTCATAATCTCATTCACAGTTAAACTGACCCCTGTGATCCTCCCGAGTCCGCATTTGGACCAATTATCATGTGGGCACCTCCGTCCCACATACTATGTATTATATATGTAGTTTATTATATACTTCACACATACACAAACACACACACTTATTTATTATATTATGTTTATTTCATCAACTACATACATACACACATATGCATCACACATACATCCACACACGGGCGCACGTACACACACACAACCACAGTCACGCAGACACACACCACACCGCGGGTTCGAACCTGGTGCGCTCTGGTGTTCTACGCGCGCCATATCGCCAGCTGCGGCCAGCGACTCGCTGAACAAGTTGCCGGCGCGGTGCGGCGGCACCTCGCCTCCCGCGCCCCGCAGCCCGCTCCACGGGCAGCTCGCGCGCGCGACGGCAGTCATCGCCTGACAGCGCCAGTCAGCCTCCAACACACATCGCGCTAACCCGTGTCGCTCGGTCGCTTGACTACCTCGCGCTTACCTAGTGCTTACATTGTGCCCTAACGTGCTATCTTATATTGAATGTTAAGACTGTCGCTTGTGCTCGTACTTTTCTGTCACTCTCTCTCCTTCTTTGTATATATGGATGTTTTTCTCGTGTTGTGCTATATTGTGTAATTTGAACTATTTGCGTTTTGTGTAATAAACGATTAACTTTATTTCGGAGTTGACTTTATTGCTCGCGCACCGCCTACACTCCACCACACGCGCTAGACTTATTACCATAACTGGTGACCCGACTGTGAATACGGAACTATGAGTGATAGTGACTGCAGTGAATTTAGTGACGATGAACAATTATTATTCGAGTCGTGTACTGACTCACCATTATGCGCCGCCCGGGCGCAACAAGGCCACGCCCTGGCAGCCATGCGGCGCGCACGCGCCCGCCGCGCACCTACTTGCCGCGCAATGGCGCAGCATGTGCATTGCGGCGCGACCTCTGCCGCAGCACCACCAGCAGCAATTACAGCAGCAGCAGCAACCAGCACCAGCGCAGCCTTCAGAGTGCCACCATTTGATTCGGAGGACCCGGAGCTCTGGTTTGCACTTCTGGAGGCTCAGTTCGTGTTCCACAAAATATTCACGGACTCAGAAAGGTACAATTTCGTAATTACGAACCTTACCATCGACCAAGCGCGGACTGTGAGGGACATCATTATTAACCCTCCGGCGCACAACCGTTACGAGCGAATCAAGGCTGAAATGATCAGCCGACTCACCGCCTCTCACGCGCAGAGGATCGAAGCAGTCCTCACCAATGAGGCTATCGGACAACGGACACCGTCAAAATTCCTGCGGCACCTGCAGGACCTGGCGGGTCCCTCCGTTCCCACGCACCTCATCCGCACCATCTGGTGCAGCCGCCTGCCGCATTCAATCCAGGCAGTGTTATCGACGCTGCACACCGACACGTTCGAGCAGCTGGGTGACATGGCGGACCGCCTGCAGGAGATCTCTGCTCCCTGCCCGGTCGCCCCGCCCACTGCTCCACTCCCGGATGTTGCCACCATGCAGATTCAGCAGCTGACCAAAACGGTCCAGCACCTGGCGCGTGAGGTAGACCGCCACACCAGTGCTCCGCGCCAGGTCACCGACAGCACTACGCACCGTCGCCAACCGCCAACCCGGCGCGCGGCACCGGTGACTACCAGCGCATCGTGCCATGCCACGCGCACACCACGTCACGACCAGCCGTCACCACGACGTGCACGCAGCGCGCACACGGACTCGGTGGCCACTCCCACCGCGCGGCGGCAGCCAGCGGTGATGGCCGCGGCTGAATGCAGCACCACAACGGGACGTCTTTTTGTCACGGACCGCAATTCGCGTGTGCAGTTTCTCGTGGATACGGGCAGTGACTTATGTGTTTACCCTGTTTCTGCACTTAAAGACCACCGTCAAAAGTCTAATTTTAATCTGTGCGCGGCTAACGGCTCCTCAATAGACACATATGGATCCGTAGATTTAAAATTAAATTTAGGATTAAGACGTGACTTCACATGGCGCTTCACGGTTGCGGACGTCACAAAAGCAATAATCGGCGTCGATTTTTTAAGCCACTACAATTTAATAGTAGACGTCCGCAACCAACGCCTAGTGGATAACACAACAACCCTGTCAACATTTGCCTCCACTGCTAAGTCTGATGTATGTTCTGTCAAGGTAGCGACGGGCGACACGAGATACCATGCGCTTTTAAATAAGTTTCCCGATCTAACGCGCCCATCTGGCACACCAAAGGCACCAAAGCACACCACGGTTCACCATATCCGCACCACACCCGGCCCACCCGTCTCTTGCTCACCACGTCGGCTCGCAGCCGACAAATTAAAGATAGCTAGGACGGAATTCGAACTCATGCTCTCAAACGGCACTGCACGTCCTTCCGAGAGCCCGTGGGCTTCGCCGCTGCACCTTGCTCCTAAAAAGGACAACGGTTGGCGGCCATGTGGTGATTACCGCATGTTGAATGCGCGGACGGTCCCCGACCGTTATCCTATACGTCACATCCACGACTTTGCCCATAATATAGCTGGTAACAAAGTCTTTAGTACCATCGACCTAGTCAAGGCCTACAACCAAATCCCGGTCTACGAGGAGGACATCGCGAAAACAGCCATAACAACACCTTTTGGTCTGTTTGAGTTTCCTTATATGACTTTTGGTCTCCGCAACGCAGGGCAGACATTCCAGAGGTTCGTGGATGAGATGACGCGCGGTCTAGATTTTTGTTACGCATATCTAGACGACTTCCTAGTATTTTCGAAGAACGAAACCGAGCATGAAGAGCACCTGCGTTTACTCTTCACTCGAATGCAGGAATATGGTATTTTAATAAATACATCGAAATGTGTTTTTGGTCACCGTGAGGTCACGTTCCTGGGCTATCGCATCTCAGAAGATGGTACGAAACCTCTGGAAGCCAAAGTACAGGCTATAAGGGAATTCCCCCCACCCAAGACCGTTAAGCAGCTGCGCCGTTTCTTGGGGATGGTTAATTTTTACAGGCGCTTCCTGCCTCACGCGGCCACCATCCAGGCCCCACTCAACGCCCTGCTAGCGGGCTCGGTGAAGGGGTCGCAGCCGGTACATCTTACTGGTGACTCTCTTTCAGCTTTTGACCAGTGTAAGGAGAGTCTTGCGAACGCTGCGCTATTGGCACACCCGGACTGCGATGCTCCATTGAGTTTAGTCACCGATGCGTCCGATGTAGCAATGGGTGCCGTAGTGCAGCAACTAAAAAATGGTAAGTGGCAGCCGCTTGCATTCTTCTCGCGCAACCTAACACCCGCGCAGCAGAAGTATTCGCCCTACGATCGCGAACTACTCGCGATCTACGAGAGCATAAAGTACTTCCGGCACTTGCTGGAAGCACGGCATTTTGCAGTCTACACTGACCATAAGCCGCTCAGTTTCGCATTCCACGAACGGAAAGCCAACTGTTCGCCCCGTCAGTTCCGTCATTTAGACTTCATCTCGCAGTTCACGACCGACATCCGTCACATCTCCGGTAAGGATAATGTGGTGGCGGACACATTATCACGCGTCGATGAACTGCAGCTGCCAGTCGACTTCGACACACTCGCGGAGTCTCAAGCAGTGGACCAGGAGCTTCTTCAGTACCTCAGCGGAGAAACATCACTTCGCCTGAAGAAGCTCACCATCCCTGGCAGCAGTAGGGAAATTTACTGTGACGTCAGCACACCATCAGCACGGCCTTTTGTACCACTGTCACTACGTAAGCCGTTATTCGACAGTCTTCATGGTCTCAGCCACCCAGGTCCCAAGGCCACCGCCCAACTGGTGGCCGAGCGCTTCGTCTGGCCTGGGATGCGCAAAGACTGTCGAGAGTGGTCACAAAAATGCCTAGCGTGTCAGCGCGCCAAGGTGAGTCGCCACGTGTCAGCGCCGTTGGGCACGTTCGATTTACCTCGCGCTCGATTCGCCTTTATCCACGTGGACATTATAGGGCCCCTACCAACATCTGAGGGGTACCGCTACTGCTTGACCGCAGTGGACCGTTTTACGCGCTGGCCGGAAGTAACACCTTTGGTAGACATCACCGCGGAATCGGTCGGTAAGGCGTTGCTATCGTGGATATCCAGGTTTGGATGTCCAGCTGATATCGTTACCGACCGTGGGCGGCAGTTCGAATCCACGCTCTTCCAATACCTTGGAAGAATAATCGGATTCAAGCACCGCCACACCACCGCCTACCATCCGGCCTGCAACGGCATGGTCGAGCGATTTCATCGTCAACTTAAAGCAGCAATAATGTGCCACGCGGATAGCAACTGGGTCGAGGCCTTGCCCTTTGTGCTCTTAGGCATCAGGTCATCTTTTAAAGAGGACCTTCAGTCCTCTTCCGCTGAGCTGGTCTACGGTGAGCCGCTCCGTCTGCCGGGAGAATTCTTCCAGGCAACCGCTCCCGAGACCACCGACCTCTCGGATTTCACCACCCGCCTAAGACACATAGCGGCAAAAATCCGACCCACACCTGCTGCACGTCACACGCAACAAAAATCCTTTGTTCAGAAGGAGCTCCATTCAGCGAGCCACGTCTTCTTACGAGACGACTCGACCCGAGGTTCCTTATCACCACCTTACACAGGTCCTCACAAAGTGGTCGAACGTAGGGATAAGACTTTCCGCATACTGGTTAGGGGCAGGGAGGTCACAGTAACAATAGACCGACTTAAACCGGCCTACCTACTCGTAGACCCATCACCCACCAATAATCCCATCCCTACTCCCAGGTTCCCTTCAGTTCCAGCGCCCACTCCTACACCAACTCCCGCTCCCTCTCCTGATCCTCCACCCGCACGGTTGAAGTCCATGGTTCCGGAAGGCGGCAAAACCACAAGATCTGGCCGCCGAGTTCGTTTTCCGGACTACTATCGACCGTAGACCCGGTCTCTGGGGGGGAGTGATGTGGGCACCTCCGTCCCACATACTATGTATTATATATGTAGTTTATTATATACTTCACACATACACAAACACACACACTTATTTATTATATTATGTTTATTTCATCAACTACATACATACACACATATGCATCACACATACATCCACACACGGGCGCACGTACACACACACAACCACAGTCACGCAGACACACACCACACCGCGGGTTCGAACCTGGTGCGCTCTGGTGTTCTACGCGCGCCATATCGCCAGCTGCGGCCAGCGACTCGCTGAACAAGTTGCCGGCGCGGTGCGGCGGCACCTCGCCTCCCGCGCCCCGCAGCCCGCTCCACGGGCAGCTCGCGCGCGCGACGGCAGTCATCGCCTGACAGCGCCAGTCAGCCTCCAACACACATCGCGCTAACCCGTGTCGCTCGGTCGCTTGACTACCTCGCGCTTACCTAGTGCTTACATTGTGCCCTAACGTGCTATCTTATATTGAATGTTAAGACTGTCGCTTGTGCTCGTACTTTTCTGTCACTCTCTCTCCTTCTTTGTATATATGGATGTTTTTCTCGTGTTGTGCTATATTGTGTAATTTGAACTATTTGCGTTTTGTGTAATAAACGATTAACTTTATTTCGGAGTTGACTTTATTGCTCGCGCACCGCCTACACTCCACCACACGCGCTATACCTATATCTATTTCCATAATCATAATGTCGTCTGCTTATTTATCGGTTGCTGTTATAAAAGGAGGGTACGCAACGTACAGCCACAGTTTTATATTATACTCGTAACTTTCCTCTACTATGGTATAACCCACATAAGAAACATCAAAAATATCAAGCTGTGTCGCCAAATACCTAAAGTTAGAAAGGTACACACGTCTGTGCTAAACACTATGAACCAAAGTTCATAGAGAACGTAAAAAATCTATAGCTCTATATAGAGTCTCTATTCTTAGTTTGCATTCGCGACAAGCTGAGTACAAATTCATGGCAGCCTGGAAGTTAAATAGTGCTCAGTCAATCCCGTAGCAATAATCATTGAAGTTCACTCCCTTTAACGTCAAAAGCCATTACGTTATGCACACAGATGAGAGGACATTGATAAAGGGAAGGGGATGGGGCGGAATGGGCTTTTAGTAACTGAAAGCATTACATTTTGAAAGCCATTCGAAACAAATCGATAACATTCATTCCCTAGTTTTCAAATATTAAAAAGTGTGCCAAATGTTTCAGTAGTAGGTAGTGTAGATAGATGAAACAACTAAATTTTTTGATAGACGCTGAAAATGATGCATTTAAACTAATTGGTCAACTAAAAAATAATTTCGTAGATAAAATAATGTTTAATCTAAAATAGATGCAAAATTCGACTTTGAATTAAAACAAGAAAGTTTTAAATTAAACCTTAAGACATAGGGATAACAAATACGCCTGCCTATACATATGGGGATGAAGGATTGCCGGAGGATTGTTAAAGGGGAGGAAATAGGCCCTCAGTGCCCGGAACCGCTTCCAATCCCAAATTAATGCGGACATGGTTAATTACAGTTCGGGAGAGTGCCGACTGTTGTATTTGTACCACTTCTAAGTAGAATAACTAGGGACACGTTTGGCAATAAGGTTGTGGGTGCTGTAATTGTTGATTTTTGGTCTTATTACTATACATAATTATGCCAGGCAGACTAGTTAGCCAACAAAACAACTCGTGTTTCAGGTGGGGGCTTTTGATTGCTAATGTCCATGGGCCTCGGTGACCACTTACCGATGGTGTCTCATCTGCGTTTTGTCGGCTATTTACATAAAAAATGCCTGTAACTATACAAACAATAGTTTTATTTTTACGGTTAACATAAGTTGTTAAAATGATGATCTGTATTTGATTAAATCAACGCGATCTTCTAAATATGACAATTTAAATTTATACTAAGTGATCATATTGATCGAATTGATATAGGTAAGTATTACTTATGTTATGTTATAAGAGTTCCGTAAGGCCTAGGAAAATATTAAACAACTGTTGCCCGCAGCTTCGCATACGGAAATTATGTTTTACCTTAGTTGCAAATTTGAAGCAAATCGGTTGATATTTTAAAAATATTCCATAC
Source organism: Thymelicus lineola (assembly GCA_963932265.1). Classification (NCBI taxonomy): domain Eukaryota; kingdom Metazoa; phylum Arthropoda; class Insecta; order Lepidoptera; family Hesperiidae; genus Thymelicus; species Thymelicus lineola. The sequence goes on from OZ010685.1 coordinate 14,250,227, forward strand.
AAATTTTCATCCCATTTCATGTTTTTAAGTTTTCATGTGATGCCCGGACAGACAAACAGACAATTGAGTTGTATTATAGTATAGATAATGGTGTATTCTAGCTGTAAAATGTATCCTTTTAAAGTAAAATAATAAATACAACGAGTTTCCAAATAAAGAACGAAGAAAATAAAATAAAAATTTTACTTGTAACAAAATTTGGGTGAACCGTGCAAATATTACGTTTTTAATTTTAAATAACTATTCACTTTACTATTTTCATTTTTCATTTACAGAAATGGAAATGGGTCTTTGGGGAAATATGGTATAAATAGCGTATTCCCACTATCGTGAATACTGAAACATGCAGTTTGAGTTCATTCACCAAGGCACTATTTCAACTGAATAGTAGATGTGTTGAGTTCAAATGGCCACCCAGTAAAAACAGCTCAAAGGGATAAGGATATAGTTAGTTCTGATTTTAGACGATTGTAGCTTAGTTGTGCTGTTTGCGAAAACAGCTCGAGGTCCAATTCTACCAGACTTTGGTTTGTTCTCATTTTCTTTTTGTTTGTTGTCATCTTTATTTCTTTTGCTTCTCTATTTCTTGGCCAGCAACGCATCAGTGATGCCTTTGGTTTTGCTGATGTCCATGCGTGAAGATAGTTACCATCAGGTGGATTGTCGGCTCGTTTGCCGGCTATTTCCATAAAAAAGATAAGTTTCTGGAAATATGTTTTGTGTGTGATTGTTATTTTTAAATGTTTGTTCACTCGGTCGTCAGTCTGAAACTATTTCCTTTGTATCGGTTTAACCCATCCATCCTTGATTCTTTGAATATATTCATCTGTTCGTGATGCATTATGCTGAATAACAGACGCGATTATGAGATCAGGACCTTTGTGTTTGAGGTCGCTGAGGTTTTATAACCGACTTCAAAAAAATAAACTCTGGGCCAAGCCCGATAAACAATATCTAATTGTGCGAGCCCTTGGTACTCACTTAAAACATTTCAGTGGATGGCTTAAAAAAGAAGTAAATTGATAAGTAGGAAGTTCAGTTTTCATTACATTATTCTTCACTTTTTAAGTAATTCTGTTCTTAATTTTAAAGGCAGTTCAATTTCTTTAAAAGTTTCTTGCGTGTTCCGGTCGCATTCTCGGCAATGCCTTTGGTGTTGTTGATGTCCTGGGCGATGGTGACGCGACCATTTCAGATTCTGAGCAGGAGGCTCTTTAGCTTATTTATCGGTTATTTACGTAAAGTTAAGATCATGTTTTTTATTGTAAGGTGGTATAAATTGACCTGGCTGGTTTAGAAACATCCTTTTCGTGGATTAAATTACAAAATGTGTCCCTCAAGTGACGCTTCGAAATAATTTTTTTATGATTTTTAGGGTAACGCATCGATTTAAAACTTATCTGAGCCGCGATCTCCGGCCAGATGAATCCGATCAAAACATTCGCATAACTTAGTTTAATGAGGAACGAGTGATATATCGATATTAGTTCATTTGGCGCCAGTTCTCGGTAGATTTCAAAAGAACTTGACTTTAACGTTTTGCGGTCATTATATAAATCGTTTCTTACAAAATTGGGATTCGCAAAATCTCCACACCCAAATATTTTATTTGGTTCCATTCCACGCGCGTAATGTCCATTGTGACCATTTTTTGCGCAAAACCAGTTTTGAGGTGTGAATCCAAGGATACCTATTAGGTGTTCACGGGGTATGAAAACAAATCAAAATAATAACCTCCAACACCTTCATTAATTTTTATTGTCACTTCATAAATAGTTACCCAGGATAGTTCAATGCCCAAGTTTAAGGTTACTCTTAAGGTCGCTGCATACGTGACGTGGACGGGGCGTAAAAGTACGTGCGTGCCCAGTTTCCATCCCATCCTTTTTGGCGTATGCGCTATCGTTTATATTTTCTATGAAACGATGTTTCCAAAATTTCACGTCCCATCCCGTTCGGGTAAAAACACGTTACGTATGCACTATGCATTGACCCTTAAGGTTATCCTTTACCTTATTCCCATAGATACGGATAGAATTATATCAATCATAAAATTTAATGATTCTGTACGGTATAATATTATACAGTATATAAAAAAAACACTGTGACCTGTACGCTCACTTAGGTCACGCTTTTCCCTAGACCACTCTAGCCATCGTACCGCAATGTACTAAGTAGTATTATTTCATTCATATAAAAAAAACAAGGTTTTCTAATTTTTTTTTATTGGAATATTATTAATTTATTTATTAAGTACTATATTAATAAGTACCCGGATGACCGAACTTTGCTCGGTTTAGTGTTGCTTAACAACGACATTTACTGAAGTAGCTTTAGTATTGCTACTTGCCAATAGATGTCAGGAAGAGTATATTGTAGAAGTTTATCATTGCCTGAAAACACCGACAAAACGACATTTTCTAAAAATGAATCCTAGCTAGATCAATTTATCGCCCCCGAAACCCCCTATATACTAAATTTCATGAAAATCGTTGGAGCCAATTCCGAAATTCCAATTATATATATATATATTGTATATACAAGAATTGCTCGTTTAAAGGTATTAGATTATGTAGGGATGACTATTTCATATGAGATCATGAGATGTCAATATTGTCTTATTTTGTCAATATGGTGGTTGAAAAAATTTTGTTTGTGTAAAAGTAGTTTCAATATGCAGTAGAGGTAACTGACCGAGGTGTGAATACTGCATGCGGGTATTATTCCTGATATTCCTGTCAGTTAAAATTTCGCTTTATTAAAATATCGTATGAGACCCGCATGGCCAAGTTACACTAATTAATAAGTCCCGAATGTCTATGGTAATCGAATCTTTATCGGATTCTTTATTAATTATTGGAACGAAGTTCCTTATCGCGCGTTGTGAAAGGGGGCTAGACGGAAAATTACGACACTTTTTGATTCTTACAAATGACGACACTTTTTTTGAAGTGATTCAGAGAGTTTTACAGAGATGGCGCTGTACAACAAAACAATACTTAAATCGAAAGGAACTTCGTTCCATCCGGGTGTCCCTTGACACCTCTCATGTTTTTTATAGTTTATTAGTTTAACTAATCCTAATTATATTTAATCTGTCTTGGTACAGATGATTAATTTCATTCATTATTTTAACTACTTAAGGAAAATTAACTTAACCTAAGTTTAAGTTGTAAAATTTTGAGTCGAATCGGAACGCTGAATTTGAGAACTTGACATATTGATCAAGGCAAATTTTACGGCGCATGCAATAAGAAAGGGTTTAGCAATAAGAAGGGGTTGTTGGTAGGTAAACGTATTTTAACTAATAGTCCAGTCAAAATAGACAAAAATAAGTCATAACTTAGGAATAATTCGCATAGAGCTGAAAATTGGCAGAGACGTTAAATACATCATTATAAATGAAATGTCAAAAATCCCCTTCGATCCTACTTGTGCAAAAAATTTTATTCAAGGTCAAAAGTATAAAATTAAGGTTTTTTCCATTTTTCTCGAAAACAGTAAGTATTATCGTGAAAATAGGTCAGACAAAAGTTGTAGATCATACAATTCTCTACAAAAATGGTCCAGTCACTTTTTCTCTTACGACTCACCATTCGTGAGATATCGCGGTTTTAATCATCGAAAAATTCATATTTTACATAATATGCAATAAAATGCGCTAAAATTAATTCATTGCGCAGAAGTATTCACAAAGATTGACTCTTCTCCACATGACATCGTTACAAATTGAATTCATTTTCTTCTTGCAATGTATGGTGCTCCAAAAAAAATTGATTCCATAGACAAATATAGATACTTGAAGTTTGTAAAATCTGCATGGAACAATAAAACAGTACAGTTGTTTGCCTCCAACATCTGCTTCTGCCTTTCAACACTTGTATCGTGTGTATTATCAAGTTCAAGTGAGGCTAGGCAATGAGCTGGACCCAGAAGAATGGGGTTGGAAATTAACAGATAATTATTTGGAGCCAATTCAAACTTTACTCCCGCCTGCTCCAGAAAAACTACTTAATACTATTTTTTGTAAATGCAAGACGGATTGTAGTAAGAATTGTGGCTGTCAAAAAGTAGGATTATTTTGTTCGCCAGTATGCATCAATTGTCAGGGTCAGACTTGCTCCAATATTGAAACAAATAATGAAGATATTTATGATATTAATGAAGAGACAATCGATGCATCCTTTTTCTTAGAACAGCAAACAACAACAACAACTCTTTATTGTACACCAATATACAGTAACATCTTATACAATTAATAGATATAATGGTACAACAGGCGGCCTTATCGCTTAGGAAGCGATTTCTGCAGCAAACAGAAATTCTGCAAGAAGAAGAGAATGAAGACGAAGAAATAATTGTCGAAGTAGAATTAGACAATTATCTTATATAATGACATGTAGAAAAAAACAACCTATTCCACTTTAATCATTAGCAATATTACTATTCTTTCAATTAATAGGATACGATCTGATCAAACTTTCTTTATTACAATAGATCGTGGAGTATACCTACTGGGGAAACTACGTTAAAAAAAATGCGCCAAGTACATTAGGGAACATACCAAAACCACGTAACCCATTTTTCCCAACTTTTTACCCCCCTCCCCCCCCTTCGTGACCATCCGTAGTATATGAGAAGACCCCCCCTCCCCCCTAGTTTTCACGTGGTAATTGATAAATACGGTTTTCAATACTTTTTTGCAAAAACAGAGTTAAAAATAATAATTTTTCTTAGATTTGACGACTTGTGTGGCGCAATGGTTGCTAAAATATTGACTACGTGACAAAAACCTAAACCCCCCCCCTCCCCTCCCCTCTGTGACCAATCGTGGTGTTTTGAAGACCCCCCCCCTACATGAGGCACGTGGTTTTGGTATGTTCCCTTACTTCATAGGTGGTGCGGAAATGTGTGCATATTATGTAAAATATGAATTTTCTAATGATTAAAACCGCGATATCTCATGAATGGTGAGTCGTAAGAGAAAAAGTAACTGGACCATTTTTGTAGAGAATTGTATGATCTACAACTTTTGTCTGACCTATTTTCACGATAATACTTACTGTTTTCGAAAAAATGGAAAAAACCTTAATTTTATACTTTTGACCTTGAATAAAATTTTTTGCACAAGTAGGATCGAAGGGGATTTTTGACATTTCATTTATAATGATGTATTTAACGTCTCTGCCAATTTTCAGCTCTATGCGAATTATTCCTAAGTCAAATGTCTATTTTGACTGGACTATAAATAGAGAATGAAAACAAATCCCTTAATTGCAAACGGAAAATCCTCTAAAACTATTTATTATAATAATTGTGCTATTTAGATTTTAGATAATCCTAATTTTAGATACTCGTATTATAAGGTCTTTACCTATGAAAATGGAGATTTGTATGAAAATTTTGGTGATTTTTTTATTTTAGCTAATCAAAGTTACTGGGCCTAAATTATCTATACAATTTTGCTATATTGATGGCAGTTTGTTTACCCTTTTACTGTAGAAGTCTGCCGGACGGGAGGTGATAAAATCAGCGAAAGCGTTTTGTACTGCCTCTCACTCTGAAACTTAGCACATAGATAAGTAGTCCATATTCTTAACAAGAAAATACTGAGGGTATATTTTATCCCAGTCGTATGTTCCCTTGGGATGACTGGGACGTTTGTATGTTTGTGTAACAATACTTTCGCGGACGAAGCCGAGAAAATTGCTATCCTAAACATACATATTGTAATAATTTATGATAATAAATAACTTAAGTAGATGTCGCCTATCACAGCTAATCATCTTTTTCGACATGGCTGAATAGGATCAATCAATTCGGCTTATAATGTCTACGGCATATCAGAAGAATATCTTGCGCATGATTAAAATCTTTGCTTATTTACATAAATACTTTAATAGCTTTTTAACAACTATAGGAGATATATATTATAATGAACATACTGACAAGATTGTAAATCGAAAAGTATTATTGAAGAAAAGCACAATTTCTTTTAAGTTATCGAAAATTTCGTTACGATTTTAAAGCCGAATCGATTTTAAGACATATCTAGATAGGTACCTATGCAATGGCACTGAAAAGTTAAAATTTCGTGCTGAATCTAAGACCTAGAATTATGAAGGGAAGATTAACGTTCAAACTTGTAATCACTCTGCTTCTGCTGATTTATATAATCATAAATATATTGTTAATTGTCTTACTGATGTTACTGATAATCCTACTGATTGAATTAAATTAACTTTGGAACAAAACATCATTAATACTATTCTTTATAATACCAATACAAAGCATCGATTGCGTGGGTTCATTTTTACTATTAAAAGATGAATTAAAACAATGGTTGAACATGGAGATACAATCAGCCATGGGCGTAGGCGTCTGACGCTTTGCTTTGACCGAATCTGAGTAGGTGTGGATCTTATAACACTGATTCTGCATCGCAAGGGTCGCATCCAGTGTGAGCGGAAATACCTTAGTATTGCCATACACTGATATTGATGATAATATTTCTAGAAATCCGCAATACCTTATATTGATCACTATGACAATAAGATCCACAGCCACACACATTCAGCGGCCAGTCATAAATCTTGTAATACCATAATAATAATTATGTACATTTTAAGAAATGTTTTGAGAAATTAAAATATCAGTGTGGGGCAAGGTTATGTATTAGCTCTGCAACCAGTTCCGCTCAGAATAGTAAATACTTTTGTATTATTATCTTTTTTTGTAATATTTTTTTAAAAGATGTGCTGAGGAGTTTCTTTAGGCTTTTCTTCTCCTCCACGACAAAGCACCTTCCGAAAAGCCAAAAAATGACGTGCATAAGTGTATCAGTGATACCTATATGCTGAGCCTATATGAATAAAATATTTTGACTTTGACTTTGACTTTGACTTTATTGTCAATAATATATTGCGGCCTATATGCAAGTTTACGTGCATGAATGAAAGTCGAATATAGCGTTGCCTTACTATTTACTTCGCAGACATGTTGCCTTATAAGGATTAATGGGATTACCATCTATCATCGTTCATTAGGTAATGATTTTAATAATATTAATAATATAATTTGATTTATCTTTTAGTTTTTTTATCGCTATTCATTTTCAAAGCTAATTCACAGGTATTGTTTCCTTGACAACTGTTATTGTTGCAATAAACTGTACAACCAGTATTATCATGTCTTCTGTGGTACAACAATAATCTTAGTTATTATCTGTGGTTATTATTACCTTGTATAATAATTTGTACTACAAACCCATCGCGCAGTGTTTAACGCCTAGCTCGAGATGGAAGCAATATCACGGCAGTGAACTCTGGCGGCCCACTCTCAACACTGCATACTGTGAGAGTCAGCGCGGAATTGTATTTTGTACAGGAAACCTTTAACATCATCCTATAATTGCCTGTTGCTGCATTTGGAAATAGTATAATACTTAAGCTTTGTTATCTGCTCATCAGTATGAACTTTCCAATTTTAATTATAAATGCATGCGTTATTAGTACCTATTTCTTCTTGCCTTGAATGATATCGACGCTTGAAAAGAAAAATTGACTAAGCGACATTGAGCTAACTTTACAGGAGAGCAGTTTAAAAGTTTATTTCACCCCCTTGGGGATTGAATTTTGAAAAATCCTTCCTTAGTGGATGCCTACGTCGAGGAATACGTGTGCGAAATTTTAAGTTTCTAGCCCTAAGGGTTTGGCCTGTGCGTTGATACATCCGTCAATCACTTTTGCCTTTTATTTATATAGATACTAGCTGTTACCCGCGACTTCGTACGCCGAAAATAAAGATCCCTTCATTATAAAACATGTTTTTCATAAATTGACAGCAAACTTGTCCATACTATGAAGAGAGGAGACCCGTGCCTTGTAATAGTCCTTAGTACATTAACACTTAGTACATATATCGTATTATGTAAATGAGTAAAATATTAAACAAATCTTTAGTGTTGATAATGAAATGATAACTATGATCTGATATTGTAGCGTGATTAATAGTCAGCAAGATACTAAACTCTTCACCAAAATTACAGCAAAAGTGACATGTTCTTAGAACCCATTAATTACCCATCGGGAGAAGCATTCATAGCCCGGGCGCAGCGGCTTGTGTCGGTTCTAATAGTAATCGATGAAGTTAAATAATAGCGAGCGCGGTCGGTAGTTGGATAGGTGACCGCTAGTGGCAAAAAATTCTTGAGCTCTCCGAGCTTCGGAGGGCACGTAAAGCTGTTGGTCCCGGTTGTTGTCGTAAGATAACAGTCGTTATGACATATTGAAGGTCCTCGCCCCGCGTAATGACTTCCGACACTTGGGTTGATTTCTAATCCCTCCATCAATCCACACTGGAGCAAAGTGGTGGAGTATGCTCTAGGCGTCCTCAAGAGTGAGTGCTCAGTAGTGAGCCATTAATGACCCACCCATAGGAAAGGTCCCAAAATAATCGAACTTTTTAGAATTTAGAGGTTTATCTAAGTCAGGGCCTGAGAGTTTTTGAATTTTAAATTTACATTGTAATTTTACAGAATACACAAAAAACATATCTTTCTTTTCTTTTTGGGCAGCAGCAAATCAGTGATTCCTTTAGCGTTGCTAATGTTCATTGGCGAAAGTGACCACTTACCATGAGGTGACTCATCTGTTCGTTTTACAACTTCTTACTCCAAACATACTCTAAGCTTACAACCTCTAGTTTTAGCCCTTAGGGAATGTATTACCAAACAATCATGTTACAGTTATTTTTGTTTTATGTAAGATTACATACTAACTACCAACTTTCACAGTTTTAACTTAAAAAACCGGGCAAGTGCGTGTCAGGCCACATGCAATATAGGGTTCCAAAGTAGTAAGTTTATTGACTATTACTCATTAACTGCTTATGCTAACATAGCCTTGATAGTTTTCCTTTTAAATTCACCGTATAACCTATTTTTGAGAATTTTTTCACTTGTCCAACTCCAACCGTTTAGCCGTTGGGGGGACACTTGACTTGACTTGGGTACCCAAAATTAGCACTTTCAAGTCAAATATACGTATTTCGCAAACGGAGCCCTACATCCAAAAATGGTCTCAAAAGACCCATAATATTTTTGAAAAAACTTTTCAACGATACCCCACACTATAGGGATAAATAAAAAAATAATCCTCACGTTACCTGTAGTGGAGGTACCCCGAAAAAAATTATTTTCAGTAGTTTATTCTACAATTTTGGAGTTTTAATAAATATGTATATCCATGCCAAACTATAGCTTTCTAGCACTAAGGGTCTCGGCGCTTTGCTTTGGACAGACGGACAGACTGACGGACGGATATGACAGACTGACGGTATATCTGTACCAAACATCAAAATCGGTTCAGTTGTTTAGGCGAGAAAGAGTTATCCCTCAGGAACAGGTCTATTTTTCGGGATAAAAAGTATCCTATGTCCTTTCCCGAGCTCAATTCTATATCTGTACTAAATTTCATCAAAATCGGTTTAGTGGCTAGAAAGAGTTATCCCTCAGGAACAGGTCTATTTTCCGGGATAAAAAGTATCCTATGTCCTTTCCCGAGCTCAATTCTATATCTGTACCAAATTTCATCAAAATCGGCTTAGTGGCTTGAAAGAGTTATCCCTCAGGAACAGGTCTGTTTTCCGGGATAAAAAGTATCCTTTGTCCTTTCCCGAGCTCAATTCTATATCTGTACTAAATTTCATCAAAATCGGTTTAGTGGCTTGAAAGAGTTATCCCTCAGGAAAAGGTCTATTTTCCGGGATAAAAAGTATCCTATGTCCTTTCCCGAGCTCAATTCTATATCTGTACTGAATTTCATCAACATTGGTTTAGTGGCTTGAAAAAGTTATCCCTCGGGAACAGGTCTATTTTCCGGGATAAAAAGTATCCTATGTCCTTTCCCGAGCTCAATTCTATATCTGTACCAAATTTCATCAAAATCGGCTTAGTGGCTTGAAAGAGTTATCCCTCAGGAACCGGTCTATTTTCCGGGATAAAAAGTATCCTATGTCCTTTCCCGAGCTCAATTCTATATCTGTACTAAATTTCATCAAAATTGGTTTAGTGGCTAGAAAGAGTTATCCCTCAGGAACAGGTCTGTTTTCCGGGATAAAAAGTATCCTTTGTCCTTTCCCGAGCTCAATTCTATATCTGTACTGAATTTCATCAAAATTGGTTTAGTGGCTTGAAAAAGTTATCCCTCAGGAACAGGTCTATTTTCCGGGATAAAAAGTATCCTATGTCCTTTCCCGAGCTCAATTCTATATCTGTACCAAATTTCATCAAAATCGGCTTAGTGGCTTGAAAGAGTTATCCCTCAGGAACAGGTCTATTTTCCGGGATAAAAAGTATCCTATGTCCTTTCCCGAGCTCAATTCTATATCTGTACCAAATTTCATCAAAATCGGTTCAGTGGTTTTGGCGTGGAAGAGTTATCCCTCAGGAACAGGTCTATTTTCCGGGATAAAAAGTATCCTATGTCCTTTCCCGAGCTCAATTCTATATCTGTACCAAATTTCATCAAAATCGGTTTTGGCGTGGAATAGTTATCCCTCAGGAACACGTCTATTTTCCGGGATAAAAAGTATCCTATGTTCATTCCCGAGCTCAATTCCATATCTGTACCAAATTTCATCAAAATCGGTTCAGTGTTTTAGGCGTTATTGAGTAGCAGACAGAGTTACTTTCGCATTTATAATATTAGTATAGAAGTATAGATTATACATTTTTACATTGACAAAAAGCACAAAGAGAAATACAAAAATATAAAAAGAAAAAAAAGGTAAATGAAAGAAAAAAGAAAGAATGAAAGAAAGAACGATGGAACGATGGATGAAAGATAAATGTTAAAAAGGGGAAAAAGAGAAAGAGCTCTTTTACAAAAATCACAAATGATGTCTCATACAGTTGGGTGTATTCATCTAATAACTAATTGGTCCAAGATAATCCTAAATGAGTTTATTTATAGATAGCTTACATCCGTGATCGGGAAGGGACGCTTAACTCTATAATGCAACTACCAATTTGCAACTTTTCTTATTCGTTCTTATAAGGTTTCCTTTCCATGGGAGCTATGAACCTCAAACACAAGCATTCAAGTCTTTCTGCCTTACGTTACCAACTTACCACGCACCACCTACTCCTCAGCCTCAGTAGCTCTTACCATTCTACTTGTAGTTAGTTAAGGCGCAATAAATCTTCAAGCGGCTTCCAACAGGTAATAATTTCACAGTAGACAGTTTACGAAGCGTTATTTCCTTAACAGACGGGCTCTGAATATCGTCTTATTTATAGCCGTTTTCTTGAAGCACGAACAAAGATGGAGGGCGCCAAGAAAATTATGAACGTAATTACGAAGAGAACCCTTATTCTGTTTTGTATGGTAGGACGTTTATGGTGTGGAGCTGGACAAACTCGACCCTCTTCAAAATACTTCAAAAAGTCACAATACTTCAAACCTTCTATTGTTTTGAGGCTACTGACGCTTATTTTGGGGTTGATCCGGTTGGAGATGCTCATTTGGGGGTTCGTCAATTATTGGCGTTGTTGAGACCTTTATGAAGACGCAATTTGAAACATTTAAATAAATATAATTAAAGTATAGTGATGTCTGAAAGGTACTTTTTCCTTGGTCTGACACTTAACTAAGCAAAAAAGTAAAACGGAAAGAAACTCCCAATTTTTTTTCTTCTTTGCTCTTTATGACAGCACAAATATATTTTACAACACTTATAAAAGATTAATTAATTTTGCTGTTACTACTCATAAAATTCTTTTAACGACGCCCCGAAGCCGTATTTAGACAAATAGAGACTACTACTTATTTTTATATCAGTAAAAGTAAAAAACAAAAGGGCTTATTATTTCGGCGTTGACATTGCACTGAACCTTTCCTGTATAAAACTAATTTATATGTACTTTAATTAAAATAGTTGAAGCGAGAGCGTAGAGGGAATTTAGAAAAGAATTTGTAACAAACCTAATTCAAATGAAAACATTTAACTTTTGACTTTTGAATAAACCCTAAAAGAAAACTTGATAATCCTTAATTTATATTATGGAAGCTCTGGACTCTGCGTTGTATGTTTTAGCTTTTTATAGCGTTTCCTTCATAACAGAGCGGATACTGCAACGCCCTTGTCGTTAGTGTTAGTTCAGTCATCTAGAACTCTGCGATTAGATTGTAAGAACGTTTCTATTTCTAGAAAGCGCCCTATTCGTTGTGCCACAGCCTATGTAATGTGTAAGTGTGAAAAGGCAAAAAGATTTAAGAAACGTCGATTTATAGGCACACTCACTACATGGCGTGTGAGTTCAATTTATTTTACCTTCTTAATGATGAGACATGACGCTTTTTAATTTAATTCGCACATTGATAAAAACTGGAAGAGATTGCCTTACTGGCCTAGGTTTAAAAAAAATAACTTATTTAAAATACATCGGCGATTTTAAATTATAGAAATAAAATATTCATTCTTTTCTTGAAACTCTCAAATAAATATAAAAAGTAGGGGTAAACCTGGACATAGGTAAATAATTTTTAGATGTTTTTTTATCTAGAAATTTTACATCGAAAGGTTAAAAATAGAGTACTAAAGATAACCTATATAAGTAAGTATTGTTGCGTGTACGACTCATAAACAAAACTTTAATGGTTCTTCGAGTGAACTAGGAACTTACTCACTAGTCATAAATATTGTTATCGTTTTGTTTACTGTAACTCACATAGGTTGCTCTTTTATTTTATTATCTGTGCCATTTCCCGCCCGCATGGTCGCATGAACAACTTCCAACATTGTGCTCGTATAGTTGCAACACCTAGAAATATACTCCTTTCCGGTGTATGCTAGTTACACTCCTCAGATTATAGAACAAGGGTACACTCATTTAATGTCACTCACACATTGGCTCATAGATGTGTGTATATTTTCTATTAAACTATATAAAATGAACGTATAACGCACAACCTTAAGAAGGGGACCTACATGGGTGCAACTTTTTTCAGATTCCTTTTAAATTAATCCCTTAAAGGAGCGTATTGGTTCAAGGAAGGGTTCAAGACCAGCCTAAGTGTCGAAAGTTTTCATACTGCCCGAGGGCCTCCGACATAGCTTAAAGACTGTTAACTTCTGATAACAACCTAGGTATCGACGTAGCGACCCAAACAGGGAAGTGTTCATGTATTTTTTGTCACTAGTGTTCACCCTGTGGCCGGACTATGGGTGCTTTATAAGGAATCATGTAGTCTGGTATTAATCATATTATATTAATGTGATATATCGTTAGAACGCTATCCAGCATTCTGGAATTATGGCTTCAATATCCCATAAGCAGTCCCATGGAGGGCTCTCTCCCAGATCTCTCCTCATGAGAGACTTGGAGCTCAAATTAGCTCTACTTCCATCAGTACGGTTTATACAATAGGAAAGGGCTAAAATTCTTACACCGCTCAAAGTCATCTGACAATTATATTATAGCTAGATTTTATTGGAAACCGAATAGTCTTAATGGATGAGATTTTGATCGAAGTAAATCCTTAGGACTAGACTACCATAATAGCACAGAAAAACTTATTAGTACTTATCTCAACTCTCGCCCTCAGTGCCTCATTGATGACTGTATTGTTCATAATAAATACACACTTGCATAATAATATCTTAATTATAGTAATGGTGCTTGTCATTGTCTTGTGTTATGTGAAGTTCAAGGGCATTCGCCTTATAACATTTAATTAATACAAGTTTTGGCTATGATAATGAGTTAATTACGACATAACTCATTCAGAGACTGAACAGTGTAATATCAAATGTTTTCGATGTCTGATGACAAAACGGATAAACGTCTTGATTTAATTAAATTTTTGAAGCCTTATGTTATAGCCAATACTAAATAATAAAATTATAGCTAAACATACATAAAAATCTCCATATTATAACCAGGGTGATTTTTCAAGTGGGCGAGGATGGTTAAATCCGAAAATATGAGGAACAGCGAAAAGAGGTCAAAGGACTCTCGGGCCTAATTTTGACGAAAAAAAATTGCATCATTTGATTTTTTGAAAAATCAATATTCATGAGAAAACATGGACAACCCTCCAGATATGCGCGGGAGAGAGGTAGAGAATGCATCGTGCATACCAGCATAGCCGGCTGTGTCTAGGAATCGAGCCCGTTGATTTTGAAAAAAAAAAGACACCTTTTATTATTACGTCCATTCGATAGCGTCGCTAAAAAGGAGCGAATTCTAGGAAGTAATGACATACGATAAACATCAAACATAAAAGGTTGGTTAAAAAAATTGGTCCGTCTTACTTTCTTTTTATCGGGTTCGATTCTGGGCCCGGGCAGTCTTAATGTGACCTATGAAAGAAAAAATTTATCCAAGTATCAAATTGAACAATATTATAAAGTAAGTATACTCGTATTAGTCTGTGGCCATACCTTACAGATTGATTCCCAGCACGAGTTTTGGTTTGGGGCGCTATACTGTTATGCAAAACAGCGGCAGTCGGGGTCAATGTCAAATCCTAACAATTCATATTCAATTGTCTGTTTCATATTTCATACGGCCGTCTTCTAATTAAGCACAGACACGTTCTAAACTTAATTTGCATGTTCTTTAGTTCGTGTGAATGAATTCTTATTTTGTCTGGCAATTCATTTGAATTGAATATTATATTTAGCTCCGTATAAATAACCTCTATTAGCTGGCATATGTTTAACACTCAATATTTTAACTTTGTAAGCTAAAGTTTAAATACTATAATCATAGGAGTTTAGGACCTCAGCCAAACCACACAAGATTAGATGATATGTACCTACATCATGTCTCTACCATATTTTAAATATATTACAGTTAATAACCTTACATCTAGCTCTTTATAATTACTTATCAAGTTAAATACTAATAAAGTTATAATAAGAATCAAGCTAAGCTAAACTTAAAGCTTCCTAAGTAACTTATTTACTGTCTCTAGCCATAAGCTAGATATCTAGCTAATAAAGATATCGCAATATCGCATTTACAACGTCTCGGCTACGCCCTCGGAGCTTTTAATCTAATGGACTCTCGCAAGATTCGCGTAGAGTAAAAATGTTGAGCAGACGATTTGTGGAAATTACTGTATAATTGGGATTCGCCTACGCAGCCGGCCAGACTCGTTCCTCAGTCGTACCGTCGCGCGCCCGCACGCGATCCTAGCTATTAAACATCCAGTTTTCAAGAGCCAGCGAAGGCTTAACGGCAGTGTTGCCAAGTTAGCCACTTTTTGGCTAGATCTGGCTACATATTTAGCCACAATTTTATCAACTCATGACTTGACAAGCTAATGACAAGTAATTATTAGCTAATAACAAGTAATTATTAGCTTGTCAAATCATGAGCTGCTAAAATTGTGGCTAAATATGTACCCAGATCTACCCAAAAAGTGGCTAACTTGGCAACACTACTTAACGGCTGAATTTGTTATACTACATTCACTGACAATTTCTTAAATTTAATCGACCAATTCTGATTTAGTAACAATACTTCGCAAGCAATCTACACCTAACTACCCATTCCATGCCGTTTAGAGTTAAATACCGGTACCTGTAACTTACTCGCAAGTGTTTTGTTGAAATAATTGCATCATCAGAATAACTAATGTAATGCGATCTGGTAAGTATACTGCAGTAACTTGTGATTTGTTCTGGTAATAAAATTCGTCCGGTGGAATTATTAAACGATTTAAGGTCGTAGCTGACTTATACGACACCGCTCCCATCCAACCGAAGTATGAGAATTCAAATATAAACTTTAAATCGTGCTCTATAGGTACAACTATTGAGTGGCAAGGTTGCGGTTAGCTTGCTTCCCGCGCGCGGCCTGCTAATTTTTGTTGTTACTGTAAAGTGCACCTACAGAGCACGATTTTAAGTTTATATTTGAATTCTCATACTTCGGTTGGATGGGAGCGGTGTCGTATAAGTCAGCTACGACCTTTAATATACGTAAACACTAAGCTAATAATAGAAGCTAATATCTGACATTTGATTGAATAGTTAGTGAGGAAAATAAATATTCATTTTGATCGTTGCGACGTTTTGTTAGGTTGTAAGGACCAATAATGTCCATCAACTTACTTTTATACGAGGAAATTAAGTAAATAATAAAAAAAAACAAATAAGTAATTCTTTCTTATGTCATCTGTAATTATCGACTATGACTGTTTAGGTGGAAAAATTTAACTTTTGCGAGCAAGTCACATTAAAAATATTGTTCCATATGAAACGAATAAAGCTCCTTCTAAGTGTTCTATGAAATATTGAAAAAAATCTTGTAACTTGTAATACCGGCACTTGCTTACATATGATATTTTCAACTTGTCGATTATTAACATAACTATTTCTTTATAAATTAAAATACAAATTGAATGGGTTTAAAGTTTTACCCTCCCAGTCAACGCGTATCTTACACGATGTTAGTATACCATATTAACATTCAATAAACATTACTTTCGGTAATGTATGACAAAAATTACTGTGGCAAGTGACGGAAAATTTGAATTTTAATAAGTTTATTGGATATAGGAGGCCTTCGGGTGACATAAAACCTTAAACTTTAATGTCATTAATAATGGATACTTATGTACTCTTCGGTAGCTGTAGCCTGTAATATTTTTATGCCAATCTAATACACACTGGAAAATACAGGCTTAAAGATAGTAAGTATGTAATCATACAATCCATCCATCCATACATCAGCCCTTGGAGGTCCACTGCTGGACATAGGCCTCCCCTAACTTGCGCCACTCTGACCGGTCCTGAGCCTTCTGAATCCATGGATGCCCGCTGTTTTCTTCAGGTCGTCGGTCCATCTGGTCGGGGGACGTCCTATACTCCGTTTTCCGAGACGTGGGCACCTTTCGAGGGCCTTTCCTTCCCAACGTAACGATCCTTCGAACTATATGGCTAGCCCATTGCCACTTCAGCCGGCTTATTCTTTTGGCTATATCGGTTATCCTATTTCGTCTACGGATTACATCATTTCTGACGCGGTCGCGTAGAGAAAAATCGAGCATAGCCCTCTCGGCTCTCCATAGGTCATCATACAATGTTATTACAGTTCTATGCATAGACATAGACACAGGTATTATATTTGTTGTTCTACTCGGGAATCGAATCTAGTAGTAAAACTGTCCGCTGGGCATGTGTTTTATCAACTGAGCTTCTTATATTTTGTTAATAGTTTCCATACGTTTAGTAGCAAAATATGGTTAACGTCCTCCTACCTAAGTACAATCTTAACAACTGTTCACAACGATTATCATTTATTACTGAGAGCTTCGGGCAAGAACAAGCAGTTATCATGATCCTTGCGCGTGGGCGTGGTCACTCGTCATGTAATGCCATGTCACGTCAAACGGATTCCCACTTTAAGTCGTAAAGTTTTACTACAATCGGAACATTGCGGTACACGACACGCGATCGAATCCGATTAGCATTAGATGTATCATGCAACAACGTAATGTAAAAGTCGTTATGTTAATTTATTTATATTTCATTCACCGTCTAGCGCCACGCTTCTGGGACAATGCGTCGCACAAAACTGGACCCGATAAAGGTATAATGCGGAGCTTATGCGCCATGCTGACCCGTGGGTCACCGTTAGCTTTCTATTATCCATCTATTATCGATACTGTTTTATGGTAATTGGCGTCCGTCGACGGAATCCGACGCACAAAAGACCATAGATGCGTTTGTTTGTTCCCAAAATTGTTCAATAATTTTTAGACGACTACGAAATTATGCAAGAATGTGTCTGATACCAATGCGATTAATAATTATAATTAAAGCTCGTGTTTCTTAATTTTGATAAGATTTGAAGTGAATCCATTTTCTTTTTATTACTGCGTTGCTGGATATCGGCGTCTTATTAATTTTGCTTATTTTATGCCCATGCTTTCATTTAAATTCCATTTTTATTGAGGTCATTCAATGATGTTTTTGTAGATAGAAGATAAAATGGTAGGAAAAATGTGCCAAAGTTTAAGTCCCCGTTAATGATTTTGGTATTTTCAATTCAATTATTCATAGTATAACTACAAATCTTAATTTAACCCATCTTGCTGTGGGGCAAAGCAGCCAATATAAAACAAATTTTCATACTCCAGAAACGGGCAG
The DNA here is from genome assembly GCA_963932265.1 of Thymelicus lineola. Taxonomy (NCBI): domain Eukaryota; kingdom Metazoa; phylum Arthropoda; class Insecta; order Lepidoptera; family Hesperiidae; genus Thymelicus; species Thymelicus lineola. The sequence goes on from OZ010685.1 coordinate 14,268,392, forward strand.
TTAGGGCTATTTATAAACTTAGGTCTCGGGAATCTTTGCGTGAAAAGTTCAAGGAAATAGGTATACTTACAGTAGCTTCCCAGTATATCTTTAACAATGTAGTTTTTATACGGAAGAATATAAACGCGTATAAACAAAATTTTGATATTAATAATCGCCATACGAAAAGAATGCATCAATTAGTTACGCCTTCGTTCCGCCTAAGTAAAGTGCAGCGATCTTTCATAGGGCTTGGTATACATTTCTATAATAAAATCCCAAAATTAATACGTGACTTGCCAATAGAAACTTTCAAAAAACGTGTAAAGACACAATTGTTAGGCAAGGGATATTATAGTGTAGACGAGTATTTAAATGACAAAGACGCATGGAAATGACCAGCTCTGCAACCAGTTCCGCTCAGAATAGTAAATACTTTTGTATTATTATCTTTTTTTTTTTGTAATATTTTTTTAAAAGATGTGCTGAGGAGTTTCTTTAGGCTTTTCTTCTCCTCCACGACAAAGCACCTTCCGAAAAGCCAAAAAAATGACGTGCATAAGTGTATCAGTGATACCTATATGAATAAAATATTTTGACTTTTGACTTTTTTGACTTTTTTGACTTTAGATTATATTATTGACTTCATCCATGTTGAGTCCAAACGAACGTGTCCAGCTCTTGGTGCACTCTGTTGAGGCAATAGACTAGATGGTAGCGCCAGGTCTCCCTGTTAGCGGTTATGATGTTAAACAGACTTCAAAAAAGGTCCTCAATTCGACTGTATTTTTTTATGTATGTTACTTCATAACTTTTTAATGGGTGTATCGATTTTGATGATTCTTTTTATATTAAAAAGTTGGCACTTGTCATGTGGTCCTGTTTGAGCGATATCTGATGAGTGATTTTTAGCTAACCTAATTTTGAAGTCAGTTATTTTGTTCGCCTACGGACTTGATATTTTTAGTTTTACCACCCATAAATAGTTTACTACCATTACCTACATAGTTTTTGCAATTTTTGCAGAGTTGAATGAATGCGACATGCTTTTTACGTATTTTGGCTCTTTTGCTTCCTTTTTGGCCGCTACGATTATTCTTGGTGTTACTGTCCAATGGTTATCTAACTTTAGGTGGATCGAATGCTCATTTGTTGTCTTCACTCAAATTGAAGGGAAGTGTCCTTGTATTTCAAACCCTACCTAACATTTTTAACTATGTATTACATGATTTTATTTTCAGACGAGGCCACAATCCATGTAGCTAGATTTACAGATGTACAGACAGGCCGAATTATCGGCATACAAGTAAATATAATACAAATAATATTATAATACAATTTAACATAAGAATAAGATACGATACTGGTATAGTAGTGAAATGTTTTCTAACTACATTAAAAAAAAAACAATTGTTAAGAAAATATGTAGCAATGACTATGACAGATAAGTCCACAGAAATAATAACAGATACCTACATATGCTATTCTGTATTTTTATACGCGTTTACACGGTACTATGCGGAACCCTAGAATGCTACACTAAAAATTAGAAGTTATCGAGCATAAAAATATCACCAACTCATAAAAACAGGTCTGAAATTTGTATTTTAATCGTGTCTTTTGTTATGCTAAAAGCTTTTTCGAATATTGTTAGTACGATTTACTAAAATGGCATAATCGTGCGATTCGAAAACTTCGAGGCATTGACCTCACAGAGGATAAATTAATTTGTTTCCAACTGACCTTTAAAACTAACTTGGGTGGCATTTTACCTCTACCTATAAAAATAGTTGTTTCATTCTAGTTGATAAGCGTAAAAATACAACATTAATAGATAACAATCTCACGAAATTTTCATCATTCATTCATGTCATAGATACAATAATTCATAGGATCATTTAGCCATTTTAATTACCTAACTTCTAGTAAAGTGTCAAACTACACTATTTGTCCATTGCTTATAGTTAAATTTATTTACACTGTTTAGATATAGGTTTAGTTTTTATATCACTTATTCACTTTTTTAGTAAGTATATTATTATGTTAATACTATAATTTATAGCTATTGTTTGTATGTATTATTAGTATAATATATATGATGTATATGATATATATGATATATATATTATGTATGGGGTATGTGTATGTATGTGTATATGTATGTATATTTTATATTTGTTTATGTATTTTTGTATATATACATTCTTGTGTGCACTCAGTTTGCCACTCAAATACCAATTTTCCTTTTGTGGGGGCTACTGGAAGAGATTTCGTTTCGAAATAAGTAGCTCCCATGTACGAATGTCTCTAAATTTAAGTTTTTCCTTTTAAAATTGTATGGTGTGCATAAATCATTAAATAAATAAATAAAGTGATAGAGCAAGGTGAACAGGGATAGACGCGGTACCGGAATTCTAATAAGTGCTGGGGATTATTTAACAACAGTGGCGTTACTGTTATACGTTAATCCGATTTCAGAGGGTGTGAATTTTAGCCGGATTGGGTTGGGTTAGCCCCAACACCAAGCCGGATTGATGTTGTAAGAGGCGACAAAAGCCGGCCCGCTGGTGGTCAGGTTCCTCGGTGGAATTATATTGGTAATGTTAATAATAATTTTAATAGTTTGTCAATATCATTATTACTATTATTATTTCTTAGAGGGGTCCCCCTAGATAGCTACCACCCTTTTGCTTAAGTCAGCCGCCAAACGACTCGTGACTCGTGTTCCGGCTGGGGGCTTGGGAGCCAGTTGAACTTTTAATTAAATTAAAAAAGGACCGTTGCAACTCTTGCTACATTTTTGGTATAACAGTAGTACTTAACTTATCTCTTGTGATATTATTTATTGCATATTGAGATCTTATTTGATTATTAAAACCTATAAACATCACGGTTATGATGTGAGGTTATAGTCTATTCATCGGTAAAAACCGTTTGCAAAAAATTCAATCCAAAGTTTCCATTACATTCAATCGCTCTTACATACAGATAATAAAAGTCGTGTTAAAGTTCACACTTGCACAAAAAGATTACATCTGTAATTAGTAACTATTACAGACGCCTTGCCTCAGGTATTATCTCATCATCATTCGTCGTACTTTTTATTCCTATCAATTGATGAAATGTTCGTAGTTGCGGGTGCAAAAACTCATTTAAATCAAGGGAACAGAGAATTATTATCCAATAAAAGCATTTGTTTCGCTTGACCAGACCACAAGAACAGTAGTTACATTTAACTGTAAGACATCTGTATATTTATCATTGCTTCAATATCGCTGTATGTCAGTTTTTTGTGCGTCCATAATGGATCAATGCTGTTGTCGGGGTCTGCGATCGGCTTTATATTCAGACCAATATTCAGACTACTTGTATTCTACTTAAAATACAATATACATAAGTTATCCACTAATATTCATTAGTAATTAGTAATACGTACTCCAATCCACATTGGAGCAGCGTGGTGGAGTATGTTTAAGGATCCTAAAGAGCCTCAGTAGTGGGTCATCAATAGGTTGAATGAAGCCATAGGTACGTAAGTTAAGAATATTACATAGGTAGTAAACGCATATTATTATAGCCATATGATATAGAGCAGAAGCTCTAGAAATATTATAGAAATAATATTTCTAAAGGTTCATAAGCTAAAATTGGGACGTTTGGCAACGTTGGAGCTTTGACATGACCATAATTTTGCAATTGGATTGAAATATCAGCGTCCAATATGACGTGAATATACACGTGTGTATTACCAGTGTCTTTAAACAGTGCCTTACCTTTTGAGCGCTTCATGATTGACCAGATGAAGACAGGATAGATCGAAAGATCTAGAAACACTCGGAATGTTTTATCGGTGTCCGTCACGAACGCCGTCATGCTGGCCGCTTCTTTACCTAGGTACTGAATGACACGACACGACAACGACATCTTATGTATTGTGTACACGTGGAAACTTCCCTGTGTGCGTGTGAGTTAAATTGCATTGAGTTGTCAGCTAATTAGGCCAGTGCCGATACCTCTGAAAACGGTAAAAAAATGAAAAAAATAATAGTAGGATGAAACCCTTTGCAAAAGGAAGAGAATATAACAAAAATTAAAGGAAAAATAATTTACGGGCGATCTGAGGTCGGGAAGTGGGGGGAGGGGGGGTTTAAGGGTAAAAAACGGTTTATCTCAATTTCTAGCAAAACTACAAGTCCTATGAAAAAAAGTTAAATGGCAAAGTTGTAGGTAATAAAAAGATCTACAACTTTTTACATAACCTCATTTATGTGAAAAATTCAAATAACCAAGTTTTTGGTTTTTTATTTTTATCTTTCACAAAAATATTATTTTTTTCACGAAATTTGGCGAAAACTTATCTTTTTATGTCCCAAACATACTGTAATTTTTTGATTTAAAATATTTCTTTTTTCGGCTTATTTTGACTTAATATCGAAAAAGCACCCTAATCTTCAATCGAAAATTCACCCGTCAAAATATCCGCTTTTTTAAAAAAATCGGTGGGCTTTTTAAATAAAAAGCTAAAGCTAAAGCTTAGCTTAATGCTAAGATCTCTACTTCCTGATAGTATAAAAAAAGATATACTATAGTCTAAATGGGGGCCATACAGGATCAAGTGTGCTTGTCAAGTCTGCAGTTTGACTTGACGCACCATCCAGTGTGCATGAGATAACTATATGTCCAGATAGATAGCTTACCGTACATCAAGTACACATGATCATGCATGGCCTGCAATAAAGGTGCTCCCCTACCAATAAATGTAATATTGGTGAATAATGTTTTAAAATATATTTTATCTACTTTGTGCCACTTATTGGTACTTACGAAGAATTCAAATAAAAAAGATATTTCTAAATCGGTTGATAAATGATATGAGACAACAAACATTAAAACTACAACCAAATTGAGAACCTCCTTTTTTTTGAGGTGGGTGGGTGGTTTTGGATCTGGGTCGTTTATATGTCGTGGTCGTGTCGTCGTCGTGTCGTCCAAAGAACAAGCGGCCGATCATTGACCTGAGGTTTCAATTTTGCATTGTCCGTGCGGTCCGTTTGGCACGACGCCGATAACATCAGCGGCTCTCGAAGGCGGATGGTGTCACTCACGCCACTATTGGTGCTGCAAATTTAAAACTAACCATTTGTCATACGTACGATCTACCAGAACTTACATGGCAGTAGGAAGTTTGTATTGCCCTTGAAACAAGACAAGTTTAGAAACAAAATCAGGCTCTGGAAATCTCTGAAAGAGAAGGAATTGTACTAGTAATGTGTCACATTTGAACAGTAAGGTGTGATCTTAGAGTATAAGTACTTACATAAGCAAGCTAAGTGTGATATATAGTGTGATATATAGTAGTATAGTGACGTCACAAGACCTTAACGAACGGATAAAGACGCTTCTAACAAGACTTCAATATTTGATTTATGATAAATAAACTCCCTAACTGGTGGATAATTCCCTTACCTTTCGCCCCACATCGCTACCTCGCACTTTGGTGGAATCTGTTTGCAACAAATAAAAGAAAACTAAAACTTATAATAGATTAAGGCAAAAGGAGACGAATTGACTCGGCTTTAGCTGACACGAGATAATCATCTCGTGCAGTTCTGTTGTTCATCCGGTCCCTACTCCCTGAACTCTTATTCGGGAGTCGAAATTTTTAGGTTCACCAATTACGTATAGTTATAATCTTAAACTACATCAATTAATTGAAAACCTTAGCGCAAAGTAGATTTCCTAACCATACCATTGCAAGTACTATAGTTATATTACGCAATACACATTCCAAATCCGAAGTATTCAGTAGTCTGACATGCTCGTTAAGGGTTTTAAATATCAATAAACACAATCAAGGAGAATGCAGAAAGCATCTCAGTATCCCGCAATAATAACAACAAACGCACCGCTAATTGTGATAGGAATCTTTGATGTTCTAGTGCAGTTTATTTTTTGCATTACAACTGAGAAATTCCAAGTCGTTGTTACTTAAAGAACCTACTTTTAATTTTGTGAGCACTCGTAGCTTTTAATGGCAGTTGCGTCTGGATATCCATAGACACCTAACTCTTGAAGGGATTTATCATCCAATAGTAGATACACTATATAACTATAGTACGATTATAGGTAACGGTAGGTAACGGTATTGTCTATGCCGTATAGATTTACATAATATATACTCATACATACTTGCCTTTGCCTGCAACATCAGAGTGGGCTTTAAAATTAGGTTCACAGAAAAGTGTGGGATTAATTAAAAAGTAATGAGCTATAAAATCAAAAACAAGTAGTGGCGTCCTTATCCGTTTAGTGTCTGTATTGTATCTACATAATGTGTTTGATTAAATTTTATTGCTTAGTTTGATTAAGATGCTCCACCAATCCGCACTGGAGCAGCGTGGTGGAGTATGCTCTAGGCCTCCTCAAGAAGAGAGACCCGTGCTCAGTAGTGGGCCATTAATGGGTTGAAGCCAAGCAATTGCTTAGTTTTATATAGTGTTAGAAATCTCCAACCACCTAGACTTACCTACTTAATTCTGGAATGGTTTGCTTGAACAAGTTGTCCTCAGTTGTAATGTAAAAATGTTTGTACGGATGTCCTTTATAGACTTTCAAACCATTCAACCAATGTGTCTCAAAATGGTTTCATTTGATAAGCAATAATCCAAAGGTGGTTTGAGACCACTAAATGCATTCGGTCCATTAGTCGATTTTCCACTTTTCACATACAACAGTTTGAAGATAATATGTAAAGATGGCGCATCAACGTTAACACAAAAACTCTGATCTGTCATTCTCATAAAAAACTTTTTTAGCGTAGTCAAAACGCCAGGTATCCGCTAGTTTTTACATAAAATACAGTGTTTTCCCACACTTCACCTTTTGTAACCCTTGAGACTATTATTACTCTTCAGAGTTAAAAGCACTGAAAACAAGAAAAAAACAAATTATGTAAAAATAAATCTTCGTTTTTATTTTTAATTCATTTTCGTGTACTGAAAAGTACGAGATTTTAAGATGTGTGAAGGAGTGCCGATACCTAAAATTTATGAATAAGTTTTTATGAATTTATAAAATTTATGAATAAGCTTTACACCTAAAATCATAATAAATTGAGTTACATAAGTAACACAAAACATAATTGGTTAAAACATAATTTAAAGCTTAGTAAAATTATTAAGATTTCCACTCATTTAACTATGAAATGGGTATAAATGTAAACTTTGAACTAATGTCGAAACAAAACACGCTGTTTAATAATTTATGTGTCAATATTTATTTGCGCTACTTTGACTTGTATTGCACAGGGAGATGTGAGCATTAGCTAACTGCTAATTGTTTTCATAGGGCACTTAGATGCGATATAAAAGCTATTTCACACTGTCCGCGGTTTACACGTAATTACTGAAGTTGTGAAGATGAAGCGCTTTTATTCCAGCAGCTTGTGTCGATCCTCAGTGATTGACAAAGTTAAGCAATAGCGGGCGCGGATGGTCGTTAGATGGGTAACCGCTAGTGGTAAAAATTTCTTGTATATATCCATACTTCGGAGGACACTTACAACCATCGGTCCCGGTTGTTATCGTAAGATAACAGTCGTTAAGTCATGTCGAAGGCTCTCGGGCGGCATGAAAATTTCCGACACTTGGGTTGGCCACTAATCGCTCCACCAACCAGCACTGGAGCAGTGTGGTGGATTATGCTCTGGGTCTGCTTAAGAGGACAGACCTATGCTCAATAATGGGCCATTATAGGAACTGGTCAGTATGTACTGAAGTCGTTAGCTAGCGAATCTAACTTAATGCTAATAAAAATACAACTAATAACGGAGTTCGATATTCTACAGATGTACTCGTATTTATTTCAATAGCAAATCCAATCGAAATGAATTGTACATACGCGGGAGCTTCAAACGTGTGAAGATGTTAGCATGACTTTAATGTGGATCACGTTACATACACTTTCTCTTCCCCGTTCCCAGTGATGGCAATTAGTTTAGAATTTCAGCGATGACGCGCTTCATTAGACAAGACACAAACGAACTCGAGTCAATAGACTTAAACAAAGCGAATGTTGCGAGCCAAACACTTCTCGAGAATGCTTGTACATATGTAAACTGCTTTCCAAGTTGGAAACCAACCGCAATATTGTGCTGTTTACTAGCTCGTATTATTTATATTCTGTTGTTTATAAGTTTCCGCCCGCGGTTTCGCAAGCGGTCTTCTTTTTATCAAACAAAATCACAAATAAATATGCAAACGTCCCGATAATTCAAGAGGAGTATACTCGTACAACCGGAATGCCAAGTTTCATCTTAATCCGTACAACGGTTAGCGCATGATGAAAAGATAAACATCGAAATATCCAAACACCATCACAAAAGTTTATTATAATCTATACTAATATTATAAAGAGGAAAGATTTGATTGTTTGCATTGAATAGGCTCCGAAACTACTGAACCGATTTGAAAATTTCTTTCACTGTTGGGAAGCTACACTATCGCTGGGTGACATAGGCTATATTATATTATCAAAAAAATTAGGGATCCTTAATAAAACTCCAATACTGTAACCCAAGATGTAAAAAATAAATAAACCGAAGCAAAGCGAGGGCGGTTACTCGTATTAAATATTATAGTAGGATATTCCTAATGTATCTCTAATTATATCTGTACCTATAGCACCTGTACATGTAGCAATGCATTAATATTCATCTAGTTTGGTATCTAGTTTGGTTCTATCAGCACCAGAATATTAGATACATTCCGTCAGTTACCGAATTGGATTCGAAATTAAGTAACAATTGAGAGAAATTCGCTCGCAAGTAATTTGCATGAACGGGGTTTACATGTGTGAAGCGATGCCATTTATCAAATTGTCACATAGTCTGTAATAATTCATGTAGGATCACGTCCGCTGAGGTACGTGTTACGTGTAACATAATTCGACTGGTAGAGGGCACCACAGCTCCAATATGTCTGCAACGCTAGTACAATATGTGAAACAGAGGTGTACTTTACCTACTGAAAATGAAAAATTTGAACAATTCAATTTAAATTTTAAAGTATACTTCAAATAATATTATCTAATTTATTTCTGTGTGTTTCTAATTCTTAAAGTCTTTATTGCTTTACTATCACAGTAGTGGTCATGCTATGACGTATTTAGTGATCGACCCAGTTCGTGTTTGTAAATTGGATGGGTGACAGGCAGACTGGTGACAAAATTTTGAGCGCTTTCAAACTTTGGAGCACAAATTGAAGCCGTCGATTGCAGTGCAGTCGTTAACCCATAGTGGAGGTTTCGATACCTGGGTTGTCCTTCCACAGTGAAAATGGCGTTTTGGAATTTGGACTACACACCTCATCAAAGAGAAGAGACCTTGTTTTAAACTACGCTGTTGATTTATAGAGACCATAGATATTTTCATGTTGCCATATTATGTCATAATTTTTATTATTTTGTACAATATGTATGCCCTACTGATATTATCCTGTGATTCAGTTGAAAAATTCTGATTTTCATAAATGCAATGATTTGACAGTTATCACTTTGGTATGGAATATGAGTGACAAATAAATATTCTTTTTTATCATAATAAAATAAATTGCCTGTGTAAAGCGTTACGATCAATAAAATAGATATTTGTTGAGAACTGTATAAACGGCGTGATTCATACGACTGTTATTAAATTGATATTTGCATTACGTTCCATGGTTCAGAGCAGGTACCAGGAGCTATAATATTTATTACTTGTCATCGCAAATCCTTTGAATCCGCACTGCGAATCTTGATAATGGTATTAGGCATTAGTGCTATGAATTACGTATTATAACAACGCGACCATACATCATGATCGTACCTCGTTCGTACTCAATAAGTAAGTACCTACCGTACTATCGACGGAGATACAGTTGATGTCATAGAGTAATTTGTATTGTGTTGATGTCGAGTAGTCTTCAGCAACTTGTAAGCTTGTAGTTAAAATTATTTTTTATTTCCGTATTGTCTTCAAAACAGGAAATGTATTATTGTATGTGTTATAGGACTTATATGTAGGTGTATATGTCCCTGCAAAATATTATCAAATTCTATTTAAATAGAAAAATACCTATCATAAAAAATTTAATATGAATAATAAAACAATATTACAAAAACCCGTAAGAGATAAATTGTGAAATATTATTGGTACATGTTCTATCGAGATATTCAATAAATTGTTGCACTACAATTAATTGATTACATTCAGAATGTTCATGATCAACTTTAATCATTTATTAAAAGGAAATTTGGGTGTACAAATTAATTAATGGAAGCCTCGTTACCTCAGATAACAGTTTTACAGATCAGAATGGTTAACCTCAGTTAATGGTCCACGGACTTACAAATCAACAAAATTCAATTTAATTAATATCATCAGATTACGTAATTAAGCTGTAGAGTGTAGGGCTATTCGTATCACACATTCAAACTTTATAACCCCTATCATGTTTAACTTTTTAACGTGATTAGAAACTAGATTCTGATTTTTAGAGTGATCGTTGGAATTTATAAGATATTTATCAGTTTATCGGCCGATAACATCACATTTATTATCAAGTGGGTGTATGATTCGATTTTAAAATGCTTTTAAATAAGAGAGCGATTAAATGCGTGTGCATACTGGAATGTATACTAAATAAATATGCGATTGGAAGTTTTACGTTCTAAGTGGCATGCGTAGGCGCCTGTTTTTAATATTCAAATGTTCTTTATGACATTGCTGTTTTCGGAGATTTAATTACGATTCTTTACAATGTTTCGGGCATTGACTTCATTTCGAATTATAGGCAAGTATGTCTAGTATATTTAGTACACTTAAGTACACTTAAAGTGTTTGTTTGGAAAATCTGTACACAGAATGATAAGTTGTGAACTGAACCATACTACCTATAGACGTTCGGTAAATACTTATAAAGAAAATTGTTTAAGTTTCTATTAGTGAACACAAAGGCTATGTTTCCGAATCGAAGTAAGGGCGGGTTCTTAGTCGTATTATAAAGGCAACTTTAATTACGCATGTGATACAAGTTGAAATTAGTTTGGAAAAATACTTTCGTAAAATAAGATATAATTTTCACGTGAACTTCAGCTCTTTTCTTTCGTCTTTCTAAAGGTCGGTATGTCTTAGGTCAATCGCAATGTTAAAGGACTTGTTGTGTGTTCAATAAAGTATAATTCTAGTACATTATCACATGGACTTTAGCTCTTAAGTATATAAAATGCACTTTGACAGCCAGAGAAGACACTTCGCTCCGTAAAACTAATATGAAGTAACATCCAAGTCTCATTAGCTTAACGAAAGCATTAATCAGTTGCTTTCTCGTGAGATTAACGTGAAACAAATTGAAGTGGTTGTCGTGGGCGGGCGCAGGGACTTGTTTACGGCACGGCCATTCTAAACGAGCGATGTATGTAAAACTGTGGATGTCAATTAACGTTCTCGCTCCAGCGATCGTATTTATCATCGATGCAACAGCCCACGTGCGCGTCGTCACGAACTTATCAATCTTTGATTTTGGGAGCGATAAGATTTTTAGAAATGTGGATTTCGTGTCTTTGGAAATTAAGATTTATTTCCGTAAACGTAAAAGTTAATGGTTTGTAGGAAAAACGGGGTAATTGTGACTTCTGTTTCCTCTGTTAATTTTTTGACAGTGGCCGAGTTGCTCGAAAGTTTGTTCGTTCAAGTTCGGATTGGATTCCTGAAAGTCGAATTTCGAAACTTATTTCCGTATTAGAAATTAATTATATCGTGTGGAAATCTTCATGGTAAGAGGTAACAACTCATCCTGGGTTGGATGGTAAAGCGCAGGTACAGGATTTCAACTCATGAAGTTGCACTGGTAAGTTTAAGTATAACAATACAATACGGTACACTTAAGTATTCCTTCGTATTGTTATGGCGCTAACAAGACAAAATACTTTCCTACAGACGTCCTGAATTTCCTGAGGATATCTCAAGTACAATTTTCGTCGTAAACCAGGTCGTATTCAAACATATTGTGGTGTTTGTACCAGTAGTGAACAATTTTAACTAACGTTATACAATAGAATAATTTAAAATATTACTAGCGTTCTATCCACGGCTTTGATATTACCTAAGTAAAGTATATAAAATCTTATTCTAAGTAATGGTCTATCTGTAATTTCTGTGTCTGTAGTTGTTGCGTGAAAGACTAACAAACATACAAATTTTCACATTTATAATGTCAAGTATGATAATCATATGTGAAAAATTATATAAGAATCATATGAGTCCCTATGTCAAGTTCAAAGGCAGTACATTTCAACATTTGCGTAAATATATAAACGTTCTAACGGCCCTTAAGACAGTTTTATGTGCTTAGATAACAAGAAAACAAAAAAGAAAGATTAGAGCCGCGTCACGTACAACGGAACGTGCAGTAAACGGAATATTAAAATGCTCTTACAACTCCTTTCCGTGATTTTTGTGATCGTCTCAAACGCCTGAAAGACTGCCTCTGTCGCTATCAGGGCTCAAAAAGAAAATGAAATTGTCTTGGAAAATTGCAAATACTTTCAAAGTCTTTTGTCCGGAATGAGTTTATGCACTGTTATCAAAGCTATTTGAATATTATTCCTATATTTCCTTATAAAAAATTACGGTTTTTTTAGTTTCACATTATTTACAAAGGGGATTTGAAAGTCGCTCAGCATGTCCTGTAATATATTTTTGATCTATGTATTGTATGACCTGTCATAGCGTCATAGAAAACTAAGAACATAATTAAACGTGATTCTATAAAAAGAAATTTTGTTAGAAACATTATTCTTTATTTTTAATAATTGAAACGTGGATACAATTACGTCTAACCTTTGTTTAGTAAATTATATTTTCTTTACATCATGGTTTTGATACGCTTTTATTATTAAATTTTTGATAGAAAGTAATCTCGAGTATTATGTGCTTACAAAAGATGTGTACTTGAAGATTAATAAATGCGTCATGTCTACGGCGTCATGTATAAAGCTGTACGCAACATTTTCATTTCATAGTAAAGCATCATTCAGTATCAAGATTACTTATCCACTGAAATACCTTATGCTTTGTTTAAGTTTTGTTGTACATACGAAGCATTAATATTGTATGAAAAGAACATTAATAGATAGTAGATGTATAATAAATGTGTTCGATAAAGCTGTAACCCAGACTGAAAAGGGGAGAGACCTATTTTACTGAATATCTTTAGATTTCAGTAAATATTTCTTCTAAGAAAGCATAGGCATAAAACTCGCCCACACTTTACATGTTCAAAGGTTTTTGTTGTCCACAGAGAAGCTTCCACATCTCACCAGTTCGCGTGTACCATAATAATAATAGTTAGTGTACTGAATCATAATAATTTACGACACATTACTTAGGTAATAGCTGAATCCCGTGGCGACCCACGCGTGCCGACATAATATGAACGCTAACTACGATGTTTATAAATCTCGCCTGTCCGTCTATCTGTTACGAATATTGCATTAAAATTATCTTTATCTTTTTTTCTCTTGACAGATTTAAAAGGATTCAAACGCCGTTATTTCTCATGTACTTGTGGATTTTACAGGCATAATTTGTCTTCCTTTACAGCTTGGAACGTTTTAATTCTGATAAAACTTTTCCTATGCAAGAATTCTTTAACGCTGCAAAGTGTAGAAGTTATTATTTTAAAAATCCGTGTAATGTGTAACTATTTTGCTATCATAGACGTGGGTACCTATGCAGCAGAGAATGCTAGGCAACCCAATAATCGGAAGTTTTTATGCCCAATGAGGGCTTCCGACTTGGCTTAACGACTGTTATTTTACAGCTTTTACAGCTTTACGTGCCCTGCGAAGCACGGAACCGCTCAAGAAGTTTTTTCCACTATCGGTCACCCATCTAAATACCGACTGCACCTGCTGTTGCTTAATTTTGTCGATCTCTTAAGCTGTGTATCCACTTGAGCAGCCTCGTGACGAGCTGCCTCATCGTGAGCGTGCCGCGGGCTGCAGAAAGTTCATGCGTCTCCACTTGAGACACATAAAAGAGCATCGAGGCAACAAGCCTCAACCATAGTTCTCTCAGTTTCGTACAACCGTCTCCACTGAACACACAGGTCTCACTGAGCCTCAGTGACTGAGGCAGTGTTGCCAACTCGGTATCAGATTTTCGGGCCAAATAGAGTTTAAAAAAAGGGCTAGATTCGTCCAATATATTGGAAATTAATTAATAGAAGTGAGCGCGAAAAAAAAGGTTTTCCTTGTAAATTCATTATTTATGTATAACCCATATTTGAGATTTTTTTCACTTGTCTAACTCCAACCGTTTAACTGACAGAAAAAAATATATTTTAGTCTACGATTTTGGAGTTTTAATAAATATGTCCATGCACAATTACAGCTTTCTAGCACTAAGGGTCTCGGCGCTTTGCTTCGGACAGAGAGACAGACGGACGGACGGACATGACGAAACTATTAATATGGTTCCGATTTTATTTCGGAACTCTAAAAATTAATCACAAAGAACCCGTAGAACAAACATTGAAAAAATAGCCAAAACAAAATAATAAACGTGCAGTGCCATATCATATGGCCAATTAGAAAAAGCTCAGGCCAACATGCACAAGTACGTCTCACATTGCAATTTGCAACTGCTCACATTTATTTATTCACATTTCAAATGAGAGAGCATGAGCAAATAGTCGCGCTCGGCGACGGTAGTTTCTCCATATTATTCGTAAAACGTGATACAAAATAAATGAAAAGAAAGAGGTTTCATGGGAAATCCGGATGAAACACAATTTTCTTTGTGTTATATGTATAAGAAACAAGTCCAATTACATAAGTTAACAACGTTTAACATATTTAACTTAAAATGTACTGATGTATAATTATACAACTCGAAATAATAAATAGAATAATTTTAAAGAGTAGATTAAAATTATACAACTATAGTGACAAAATTAAATTGCGATCACCAATAATACGTAAGATGTCGCAATGTCCTGTAAAATATCAATGAATAAATAAATAATTAGCTCTATAAGCATCGTATTTTTTTACTGCACGAAAAATAGGTACACATTTCATGATGGTGTTAACAGCGCTTTTCAGAGCAAAAAGAAGATTTATGCATTTGTATCGATACAAAGAGGCATTAGTCTTTGTGAGAATCCAGGAATATGTGAGATTTTAACTCACTAAAATCCTCTCGTTCGTGAATATTGGAAAACTGAATAGTAAGATGGAATATTTTTTTAAGTTTCCTACATTAGGTACTCATAACATTTTTAATTTTATATATTACTAGCTGACCGGGCGAACTTCGTATCACCTAAAAATCATATTAAAAAATAGGGGTTGGTGTTAGAAGGTTGAAAATTAAGGGTTGTATGTATTTTTTAATGCCACATTATAAAAAAATAAAAACAAAAAATTCCGTTAAAAAATTAAAAAAAAATTTAAGGGTGAACAACCCTTATCACTTAGGGGTATGGAAAATAGATAGTAGCCGATTCTCAGACTTACTGAATACGCATATAAAATTTGGTAAAAATCGGTAAAGCCGTTTCGTACGGTAACTAACATTGTGACATGGAAATTTTATATATTAGACTAGCGGCTGTTGCCCGCAGCTTTGCATACGGAAATTATGTTTTAGCTTATTTTTGTACCTCTTGCAGAAGAAAATTTAAAAAATGGTGAAGTTATATTGAAGTACTTATATTTAGTAATTTATATACTGAAACCCACAGTACAATCACAATGGATTCCTCCAGGAGCGGATTTTGAAAAATAAGCAATATTCACATTACTTAATTGGTATTTTTTCTGTTGCAAAACTAAAAAAATAAATAAAAAACATGTACTCCATTAATTTAAGCAAGGAAAATTTGTTGCAAAGAAGCAAATCGGTTGATGTTTTAAAAATATTCCATACAAACTTTCATCCCGTTTCCCAGGGAAACCTTTTAATTTTTTGGATAAAAGCTGTCCCGAAATATGACCGAAGTATTTAAAGTAACAACTTTACCAATTTTCATCGAAATCCGCAACTTTACCAATTTTCATCGAAATCCGTTTAAAGGTTTTCATGCCCGAACAGACAAAACAGACAGACAATAATTCTAAAAAAAAATATTTTTGTGCTCTAACACGTTGTTGAAGTGCCCCCTAATCGAAATTTTTAAAAAATATTCAATGTACGGCAAATTTGCCGTTTGAGTTTTATTATAGTAACTGGGATAGATAATATTACACTTATCTGTTAAAATATTATTAGGTATAATACATGGTTACATTTATGACCTGCAAGTTAGAGATAGGATTAGGTATTGTAGGTAGTAGTGGTAGCAACTCTGGTACTTTATTGATATAGCGAGAAACAGCGAGAGTACAGGGAGAAAGTATATCAGTAAATTCAACAACTGCACTTAAGAAATAAGCAGTCTATAAGGATCGTTAGGAAAATTCGATAATAAGTCTCGAGCAATACTCGTGAAACGTGATTAAATTCGTCTGAAAAACTGCTATAGCTTCTGAATGACTTGTAAAGGAAAAATTGTTCTCTTTCATCCTTTGAATTGAGCAATGTTTTGAATTCAATTGAAATTTGATTTTGTTGCAAGTTGTTGTGGTTTTATATTTGTGTTTGTGTATCCATCATTAAAGTATTTGCATATAATTATGCAGATTTATGTCCGTTTCTTCACTAATCTCATGGGTATGGCCAAGGAAACATAACTGAATGAAGTGAATGATTGCTTACTGTTACCAAAAATAGTGTAATTAATTATTTTTATTATAATCTAATCTAAGAGACAAAACCTAAACATGTAGCCCTTGAAGTAAAATACTTTGTACAAAGGTTTAAGGAAAGATTTTTGAAAGTTAATTCCTAAGGCTAATTTATTTTAATGTGAGAGAGTGAAAAACGGAGAACGTTTGAGAAGACATGTAAGAAGGTACCTACTACAATTAGCAAAATATGTGAGTTCACTTAAAAACTAACTAAACTAATTCTGATTCTTTCAAGACTTGACAAACTTTAGACACCTCAGTAAGCAATATTAGGTATGAAGGTATTACACTCATCAAATCATTGTAAAATATAATAACATCCAACAGTTTTATTTACACTAAGAAGACTCTCGATTTGCTTTCAAACAAAAACAACCCAGATCAAAATCGGTTCATCCGTTTAGGATCTACAGATACACATGTTTGCGTCGGGGTTGAAAATAACCGCTCAAATAATAATAAAATAATTTAATATCGCTACAAATACTGAAGATATTTTTTTGCTATTTTTCTTATCAGCCAATATTGCCAGCACATTTCAACAGAGGTCACTGCCCGTGCCCAATTCTTTGCCAGTTTGGGATATTTTTTTAAAGAGAAAACAGTAAGATTGTTTATATGACATCCGACATGTCTTTAAACCTTTGGTTCACATCGAGCGTGGGTGTAATTTTGACATGCGGTACGTGGATGTGAGACATAATAAATAATGTCAAGATAATCGGCACAAGACAATAGATCTGACCGCGTGTCTTGTGGTGGGTGTAGGTCACGACCAGTCATTGTTGATCTTTCGGTAACATGTGTACATGCCTTTATGTCGACAGTAAGAACTTGAGAACGTGGTTGCATATACTGAATGCACTACACACAGGAGGATGCCTTCGGGGGGGCTTCGAGCGGCAAAATATCTAATTCTTTTTTCGCCATTCAGAAAAAATCGTAGCGTTATTCTACCGTAAGTGACTTTCAATCGTTAATTAAAAAGTAAAAAATTACACTGTTGAACTTTTCTACAACGCTAGCTTTGTTTTTTTACAAAAAAAAAAAAAAACCTTTTGTATTAAGACAACTGTTTTTTTTTCTACCAAAAATAGAAGAAGCATCTTGACCAATGAGGCTTTTATAATGCGTCAGACACACACACAGATAAAAATACAGACATGTCAAACTTATAACATTACTTAGTTCATTATTCCCTTTTCTGTAGCATGTCGGCAGTTGCACCTTTACTAAAAGTCGTTGCATATAAAATTTGTTTGTAAAAATCGGTTTTGATCATTAAATAGTAACAGTGGGCTAGCGAGCAGACAGCGATGGTCATTGTCGGCTATTACACGCATCTATAAAGCAGGTTCAGAGTAATTAATTATTAGGAACGAAAGGTCACGTAAAACTGGTAACTTTAAGAGTGGGTGCACATCAATGACTGCCGTGAAATGGAAATACTTGACATGATTGATAAACAAAACGAGCGTCATGTTAATGGGATTATGAAATGTTATAACATGACTTTCCATCCATAATTATCGGTTTTGATCATTACTATTCGACCATGTTGTATTAATGGTCATTTTAATACAAACACTGCAAGAGTCTGATAAAACCGTTAAGCTGTGGCTGCGTGGGTGTATCACTGTTAATATTATATTGGCGTTTTTTAAATCATAATAATATTAAAATTATAATACTTTGGAAGTGTATTGACCGCTTGGAATAATATTGGCTATATTAATTTTATTATTTAGTTTATGACGCTATTACATGTTTGACGTGTAACAATAAAATATCGGATATTTATAAAAAGCTTTCAAAGCCATCGTTTTGCGAATTGCTTTTAGAATTAGTGGATCATATTTTGTTGACTTATTGTATACTTTTGTTCTTTTGCCACATAGTTCGAAGGACCGATAACCGTTGGGGAAGGAAGGTCCTCGAATGGCGCACACGTCTCGGGAAACGCAGTACAGGACGCCCCCCGACCAGGTGGACCGACGACCTGAAGAAGACAGCGGGCATCCGTTGGATTCAGAAGGCTCAGGACCGGTCAGAGTGGCGCAAGTTAGGGGAGGCCTATGTCCAGCAGTGGACTTCCAAGGGCTGATGGATGGATGGATGAATGGATTTTGTATAAGTATAGCTGAATAAGGCAGACCGACCGATGATTAGTGGTCACTGCCGCGATTCCGCCTTATAGTCATAACTTTGTGTAGACGGGAGATTAGCTTACTAATGATTAAGCGAATATTATCGGTGTTTAAAAACAAGAGTGTTTCAATATATCGTCTGCTACTATAAATACCAACTCAGGCTAGCTATTTTCTGTTATAATTTATGTTGATATTAGTTAAATTTTATAGTCGGTCTGTAATAATAAATCACGCAATAACTCGTAATAGTCTGAAGAATGTTATAGCTGTTATCGCCGTTAAATCTTGTCGCCGTTACACATTGATTTTAATCAACACGTCATTCAATATAATAATGAATTCGCCCTTCTAATAAAGGCACTGACGCGTGTGATGTGATCAAACGAATTGTATTTAATTAGTTTTACGCTTCTATTGTTATTAGAGGGGCTATAGCCGCGGTCGAGCCATGTCAATCTTTAGTGATCGATCGAGGTATTGATCGGTTGGTAGTTGGTAGTTGACTGTTATTACAGCGGGGGTAAGAGTTGCACCCTTGTGTCAAGAAAGAAAATACATATCGACGCTTGAAAGGAAAAATTGACTAAGCGACATTGAGCTAACTTTACAGGAGAGCAGTTTAGAGTTGGAATTTTTAGAAAAAAATCATATAGAATTTTTTGTTTGTAATCCTCCCACCGACATTATTCTGTTTTGGAATCCTTATTTTATCATCTATATTATGGAATATACAACAAATTTTTTAAAAATTCAACTTAAACTGCTTTCCTGTAAAGTTAGCTGAATGTCGCTTACGCCCCAACTCAGAGTCACTAATGGTTACTTAAATCGCTCCTTAGTACAGAATTTGTATGGTGATTCTTTACAAAGGAGCGATTAAAGTAACCGTTAGTGACTCTAAGTTGGGGCGTTAGTCAATTTTTCCTTTCAAGTATCGATATAAATATTGGGATTTTTTAAATTAAGTATGTTTGTATGTTTTGTATGCACAATGCACATCGACCATAATTTTGAATTATGTGGTTAATATAGCAAAAAGATGCAGATGAACCTTTTTGAAAGTAGTCCTGCCTGCGCCCAAGGTTCTGTGGTCAAATTACTTAAACGAAATTGTGCTTCGGACCTAAGTATCATCAATGACTTTAAACAAACAAATCGTTAGCTATTATCAACATTTTAAAAAGTAAAGCTACTACTTATTATTAAATCTACTTTTAAAACTAATTAAGATTGTAAAGAGTGCGTTTAAATCTATAAATTAAACATAGTTGAACCAGTCGAGGTTGAGGCAAGTGAGTAATTAATCTACTTTTTAATACAACCCATAACCTACATATTAGCATAAAATAACAATTAATGTGTTCAGCTTGTCTTGACAAGCAATGACTACTGTCTTTCCTTGTCAAAGAACGTAACGTAATGTGCTATAAATTATGTTTATATTCAAACGTGATATTATTATGTTAATTGATTTTAATTGCTGATTAATAACTCTATAAATAAGGTACTATGTCTTTTTCCGACGTGTTTATAGTACTCCCAATGTTTATCATTAGTAAGCATCTTGTTTATTGCATGTTCGTGAAATGCCTACATTTTTCTTTCTTAGCTTAAATAATATGTAGACTATATTTTATTCTTTAAACAGCGAAAAGAACTATAGCGTTTTCTTGTAAAGATATACAAGGTAGGTACGTTATTTGGCTCTTCTTCTTGAGGTTTTTTTGATATTGCTTCTTAATGATAAGAGCCCTAGATGGAACTGATGATCGGATAATGATAATGAGAAAAACTCATAAATAATTTGCTAACTAAGCTGCGTTTCGGAAAGTCTGTGTGTACCCGCAATCAAAACCTTTACTACTCGTTTCTTTCAGGTGTTCAAACTTCATACTATAGTCTTTTATATACACTTATTTCAAGAAATATGAGTATATTTCGGTCTCCATATCGATATCAAAGTACATTCATGTTATAAAAATATTTTGATTGCATCAATTTGGCTCTGTTAAAGTTTTATAGTCAAGAAGTTCTTGAGCTAGCAGAAGTACTGTCAATTAGTTAGTTAATAGGACTATATTTATAAAATTATTTGATAAAAATATTTACAAATTAGAAACAAATAGCCAACGCTACTGCTATTTTATTACCGTGCGCCTGAATAAATAAAATTAAGTTATTTGTTAATAGGAAGGCGTGGGTGCGAAGGCGAAATAGTTACGTATTGCCTATTAAAATTCCCTCATAAACGTTATCTGCTGTTTATTGCATCAAAATGGTGGCAATTTAGAGATTTCTAAACTACTATTTAAGTGTTTTTTTTAAATTAATTAACCAATGAATTTGATTTGATTTTTATGGCGCCGATTGAAATACCGATATGGATTAGATGTTTTAGGAACCTATTGTAGAACATGGTTCTCTTAAGAACTGAAAGATACTGCACTATGAGATTCAATGTGAGTTTGGGGAATTCACCCAGTGCGGACTGTATCACCAAACCATTGCGAATAGAGTAATTCAGACAGTGCGGTAAAGTGAATAATAATTATGGTAAGTAATGGTAAATATGGTATGTATGTAAATTTGGGTAAAATCCCAAGTAAATAGTCTGTGAAAAAGTACATACGGATGGTTATGACTTGAATGTAAGAATGACAAAACACTCTTCGCACAAAATATTGTGTAAAAAATGTGCAATTTTATAATTTTCATTACAATAAAAAAAATATTTCGAGTTCGAGTAAGTATAGGTATAAATGTTCTTTACATTACGTAAAATAGCCGGAGAATGGAATCTACATTGTCGATCGATCGATTTTTTGACTTACTTATTCTGAATGTAAAAACTTAGTACAAACTTAGCTGAAAGGTCGTTAGGAAGTCAAATATTGATTTTGAACTCAATTATGCAAATGAGATGTTCGTCGCGTTCTGCGTACAAAGTCCGGGGATTTAAAGTCTGTTAAGATGACAAGCGACGGGATTCCCTTGAATAATAAGAACTTTGTGTTTTGGCAAAATTGGAGCTAATAGGTAGGACGGTATAATGGCAGTACAATGAGCAGAATTTTGTTTCATCTTATTCGGTGTAAACTATATTTTTAGAAGATTCTTATTTTTGGCTTATGCGGGTTTAACCTTCGTAATTACTTTACTTATAATTATGTATACAACGGCGAATAATTTCTTTTATGGTACAGGTTATTTTGAGAAAAGGTACAATATAGACTGATAGTGAGCAACCGAGTTGGGCAAATTTGGATTCGGTCAGTTAATAGTTCATTCACCCTCACACGTTTGTGACACACACACACACACACACACACACACATATACACGAACTCACTCTCTCTCACACACACACACACACACACACACACACACACACACACACACACACACACACACACACACACATACAGACACTATCTTGTAATATCATATCTTTTTATCTTTCATGTTATAATTTTAAGTTTTAGTCCAGTAAGTTTTAGTAATTTTTAGTTTTAGTTTTAGTCTCCTTTATATCTAGATGTACAAAATGGAAGAGCGGGACCCCCTAACACAGCCATTACTGTTGCTTAAAAGGTGGGTCCCAACAACATGTAAAATATGTAACATTTATTGGACCAATAAAAATTCTTTAATTCTTTAATTATTAGTAAAGTGGTTAATCATGAATAAACAATAAATAAATAGAGACATAGATACAGGTGATGTGACTATTGAATGAATTTTAAACTAACCTGACGACTTCACCTTACTATGTAGTTTTTTACATAATTTGATTCTTTTTTTGATACTCACTGCAACAATTGCATTGCTTAAATACATTCAGAACGAATGTATTGATTTATTGAATGATGGACCAGCTGTTAACGGGCACCTACCATTAAAAAAATTGCGGGGAAAATTTTTATTTGCATAATTGTAAAAAATATTAATAGCAATATCAATCGCAAAATATCGTTCAAAAGCAGGCCTCATCAAAGCGGACGGCTCCTTTGTATTAATATGGATTTAATATATTTCAGTTACTTCCCGATGATCCAATACAGCGTCGGCAGAGAAAATTATTACAATAAAGAAAACCGTATTTCAGAATAAAATAGCAATAACGAAGACGGTATTTGATTTGAGTTTCAAAGAAATAATTGTATTATAATAAAGAACTGTAATGGAATATAAAGGAGAACCCCAGCTTCCATAGAAACTCAGGCCTAAGTAGACAAGACTGGAAATTGGCTGTCAATTAGATCATTGCAAAAGGTTTAATTTCTCCAATTTTCACGGCTGTCAGCAATGGCCAACTAAGGAAATCCTAGAATGAATTACCTTAATTATAGGTTATGATTATGTCATACCCATGTCACAGTGCTATTTAATATGTATTTTACACTTACTATAAACCAAATACCTACGAATAATCATTACAAACGTAATAAAAATAAAAGTTTCTCAAAAATACTAACACTTAAACTACGAGTTTAATGGCTAAAACTAAGTTGGCGGGTGACTGTTATACTATCTACTACTTAAATGGTTTTCACCCAAAACGAATGTCATAAAAAGGTTGTTTAATAAAAGCTATTATATATTTCAAGAGATTTTATTAGTTATCATTATAATATTATATTAATATTTCGTCTAGTTGTGCAGGAGGCGCTATATTTCGTTGGTACCTTGCCCAATCAAGATACCATAATATACTCATTGTAAGTATGGCCACAGCAACCTCCTGATCTTCTAAAGATGTATAGGGTACATTATCCAGTGTTCAGGACTTATTCTGAACCTTTGTCAGTCACAAAACAGGCGATTAAGGAGTCCATATTCATAAAGTATTGGTTTGCAAGAAATTGTAGCGAAACTGCGAAACACATTCACCAAAACACAAGTACGAAAGCGAATACAATAGAAAATTAAAATCACTGTGTGCGTGTCGATGAGTTTCAATAGTAAATAGGACTCCAAATACGCTGAAAATATTTGATAGTAAAAATATACAAGAACTAGAAAGAACGTAGAAAGATGAAAGATCGATGACAAATATGACAATACAGTGATGTTATTTATAAATACTATGGTTACCAAAATGACATTATTAGGGATTACATCATCTTTGTTGTCAATCGATTAATCGATGTCAAAATATACGAAATGTAATTTAATAAAATTAGCGTAACGATTAAATGGTAATTATAATATATTACATAGTTTTGATTTATATGGAATACGAAAATATGTTAAAATTAAATTAATATTATAATTATAATCAATAAATAATACATAAAACATTTTATTATGTTCCATCAATCGATAATTATCAATCGATTCAATCGATTATAAAATCGTATGTAATGAGGTAAATACTGTGAAAACTTTTTTGCATTATTTTGTTCATTTGGCAAGAGCAGCTGAAGCTAAGATTTAAATATGTTTATCTTATAAATAAGACGAATTTTTTGGTATATAGTTTACTCCGATGTCTAGTCCGATGTTCTAACACAGATACATATGGTTCGAGGCCGAAAATTGGGGATCTCCTTTCCCATATATGTATATACATATAAAACACATACACGTACGCATACACACAAAAACATACAAAAAAGCGCTCGTGACTGAGCTTTTCGTTTTTTTTATTTTTATTAGCTTTTTCCCGCGATTTTGTTGAATCCATAAGAATAATACATACACACATCAAAATTTATTTATAAAGACTATGGAGAATTTACTCTTTTTTATATTTTTTATGTAACTCTCACTACTTTTAGAATCTCAACACACTTTTCACACACACATTTATCATCCTTTCCTAGTAACTAGTGAGTTTTCCTATTTTTCTTACTTCCCGTTATACGCATGTCTATTGCACTTCTCTGTGATGTTTCCAATGTAAACATTAACATAAGGCTTTCTGCCAACTCAAGAAAGCTCGTGGCGAGCCACTTAGGAAAGGTTTCTAAAGATTTCTATCCAGCAGATTCCTACGTAAAGGAACGCTCAAAGGATTGTAGGAGTCGTTTGGACTTCAAAACGGGTGCCCACTTTGTTTTTTTTTATTATTAAACAAAATATAATTACTGGAAATAAAAATAAAATAATTACTAAATAACTAGCTGTGCTGTGTTGTTATGTGATGTCTATTTAAGTTTAAATAAATTGGTATAAGTTACGTGTTATACAGTGTGTCCAGCGACCAACTAGAGATAATTTCAGGGCATGAAATGTACCTAATTTTATAGACAAAAACACCCACATGTGGGGGTTTAGATATCTTTTTTTCAATGTAGCACGTAGCTGGACGCAAGAAGCATGGAAACTCGCATAAAGCTCATATTCAAACAGCAATAAGTCACTAGTCTTGCAACTTAGAGCAATGATTTTGATGTCGTTTTGTACATAATATCCTTTTTAATCAAGGCATGTATTAAAAAATTTGTGTTAATGTGCTAGTTTTTGAAGCATGTTAGAAAACCAAAAAAACTAGTGAAAATTTTGACTACATTGAGTATCATAATTTTTTTAATGACCTTTGTAACCTCCTACCGCATTTTCATCGCCGAGGTCTCTGGCGTGGTCACTGGAGACTTCGAAGGTCAGAGAAGCCACAGGTCTGTCTCATACCAGCAGAGCTACGGGCCTTACCACCAGCCTTCTTCTTTTTTGGACCAAGTGACTCTTATTCGTCCTTTATAACCTTATTTGTGACTGTAACCGCCAAGAAAAGACATTATTTATTATCTCCTCTGTATCTTCTATCTTTTAATCTTCTCGTTTATTACATCTACAGTTCCCTTTTTTAACACTACAGGTTTCAATAAAAGCTCTAGCGTTTAGAGACATCGACTTTCAATCAATTGATGTTCATGCGGTGGAGAACGTTTGTTTAATAAATGGGCTGGAAATTGTTTCGCAGCGGGAGATCTGGATCAGGGGCTTTAAATTTGTTTTCTTTTCTGCACAATTTTTACCTAAGTTTTTTGATTTTTATGTTGTTAAGCAGCTGTAAGAAAGAGAAACACTGAAAATAGAGATGTACACTTATCATAATCTCAGGTAGTAATAATGCCAGACGGAAGAAATTTAATATTTACTCACTTGCCCTCCAGCAATCCGCATTGGACTAGAGTAAAGGAGAATAAACAAATTACGCTATGAACTGATACACTTAGATTCGCTATCCCTCAGCTAATTTTATTTCACGAAATATAAAAAAATCTATGATTATTTAACAAGAATTTTATACCTATACATTTATGATCGAGTTTGAAAGCCCCGGCAAAAACGGACACGAATAAAAGAAATTCAATAAGAAGCATAAATAGCAAATTGTCTCTTATTAAACCATAAACATGGTTACATAAAACTATAATAGGAAGTTCATTGTTTGCCATGAATATCCAGTTACGAAACTTTTTTCAAATCGTCCTGAATATAATTGAATAACCATTTCTCGGAATATCTGTTTCTGTCGTTACTGGTAGATTGCTCCTGATTGAATAATATTTTCCTTTGCGTCCCGAGCACGGATGTGTTCCATCAGAGGCCATGTTTTACAGCCAGTGTGCTTGTTGTATTGATACGTGACATATTGTCATCATAGAGATACTCGTATATGCAGAGGCATTCTAAATGTTTGTTAACAAACACCCAAACACTAGAATCAAGCTAAAGCCCTTTTATGTAATTAAAAATATGCATTTTTTGTTTATTACCACTTTTACGTTGTTTAATTACTGACCATAATAATATACCCACAATGGCAAAATGGCGAAAAAATGGTGTCCATACGAAAAGAAGGGGGACTAGATCCCCACATGTGGATATTTTTGTCGATAAAATTAGGTATATATTATACACTTAAATTATCGCTAGTTCGTAATCGAACATACTGTGTGAAAATAATTAAAATAAATATAAAAATAGGTCTTTTTATACATGTAATTTTTTAAACGTTTTTAAAAAGGTAAGGTTTAAAAATCTGCGAATATTTAAACTACTAATGTTTACATAAAAACTGCTGGATTTGGTTACCAAATAAACATAAAATTAAAGTTAGTTATTAAAGTCAATTTGCGTATTTTAGCCACACACAAGGGTGTTTAACGCGGGGGTGTGGATGTATGAGCGTTAATAATGTAATGTCAGTAGATTCCAGTAAATACCAGGCTAAAGGTCGTAGCTCTTCTACACGACACCGCTCCCACCCAACCAAAGTATGAGAATTCAAATATAGACTTAAAATCGTGCTCTGTAGGTGCACTTTACAGTAACAACAAAAATTAGCAGCCCGCGCGCGGGAAGCAAGCTTACCGCAACCTTGCCACTCAATAGTTGCATCTACAGAGCACGATTTAAAGTTTATATTTGAATTCTCATACTTTGGTTGGGTGGGAGCGGTGTCGTTTAGATGAGCTACGACCTGAACTGTATAGCATCGTGTTCGCTCCAACCGTGACTGATGACATTACACGTCTGTTTCCATCTGACTGCGCGGTCGCAGCTGCTACTGACGTGCTAACCATGCAGGCAATAGCGCAGTCACTTGCCCAAGTAACTTGACGCTAGTGTCGCTAGTTACTGCGCCGACCGCAGTAAGGAAGCATTCATACTGGATGGTACAGTGCTTTGTTTGCTATTATGAGCCATACTTCTTCACGCAATGGCGACACTGTCTGCTATGCCACCCAATAAAAGGAAAGGACCTGTAAGCTATTCCAATGGGACGGAAGATGTATGACCGCAAACGTAGGTACTTATTTTTGTCGTAAACATACTTTATTTTACTATTATGTTACTGGTAGGTACTATGGTTCAAGAAATACATCTCGTATTCCCGTTAAAGATGCTATGGTTATCCAAAACGTTACTGTTTCGCGTTTGCCAAAAGTAGAACCAAACGACTCTTCGTATTCCGTTTGGGGGCTTGAGAGCCAGTTCTTTCTTTCTTTTTCTTCTCTTTCTTGGAGCAACGCATCAGTGATGACTTTGGTGTTGCTGCTGTCCATGGGCGACGATAGCCCCTTACGATAGCGGATCGTCAGTTTTGCCGGCTATTCTCCATATGAAATGTTATTCTACTTTACTACATACATGATGTCAGTGCATAATGTTCGCTCAGTGAAGGATGCAAATAAGCGTATGATGATCGCTCGCGGTTAAGTTGTCAGTAACTGGGGAGATTACCAAAGAGATTATACATTTCACCGTTGCAGTGTAATTGATGCCAATATCAAGTGTGTCAATACAGGTGGTCTGTGCACCTTGCGGTGTTATTAAAATAAAAAACATGAGAGGTGTCAAGGGACACCCGGATGGAACGAAGTTCCTTTCGATTTAAGTATTGTTTTGTTGTACAGCGCCATCTCTGTAAAACTCTGTGAATCACTTCAAAAAAGTGTCGTCATTCGTAAGAATCAAAAAGTGTCGTAATTTTTCGTCTAGCCCCCTTTCACAACGCGTGATAACTTCGTTCCAATAATAATAGTATTATAATATATTAAACAAACTATCTGTTGTCGTTTGGCCAAAAGCCTGTGGCATTAGATTTGTACCCCAGAAATGGGAGAAATAATACATTTAACATAAACATAATAATAATATTATATAATAATAATAATTTTTATTCATCTCCACAAATTGTTAATACACTTTTTCTCTTATCATAAAATAAGGAGTTTACAATTTGTGGAAGATCTGGTAATAAAACATGAACATATTGTACATGAGCAATGAAAATGTCTCCTATCTCATAACATAAATAGAAGCTATTTATTGTAAATATTTATTGTAAATATCTCTATGTTCTCCTAACCGTACTTACTACTTGTATTCCTGCCTCGATGTTGTTAAACTTCTGAAAAGTCATAGGTCTAACGATCGCGCAATATCAATTATGGGTAGGCAAGTGTCACGGAGGTCGTCAGACATTTCACGACGTCGCGGTCGGCTTATCTTCATGGCTTCAATTAACCAACCACCAGAAGCTTCCGTTACATTCTTGTAGAGTTATTAATACGGCATTTACGTGCTTAGCTGTGTCTCAGACAACCGATGAACAGACTACAGAGTTTATCAAGATACTGCCCACCTCACATGTGAACAATACATATATATATCTACCATTGAAGTATTATTACTAGCGTATAGAACTGACACCGCGAACACCATGTATGTCCCAATGCATTGGCGCCACGTGGCTTCAATCTTCAATGGATTTGTTCGATTTTGAAAGAAGAACCGGGCCTCTATTTTGAAAATGGAACCTCCCGGGCGGGACACACATTTTGTTCGTGATGTTCGTGATTCTATGACATTATACTTCAATGATACCTACGGAGAAACTATTACCTTACTTGCTACAGAGAAATTTGTTAGTCGAAATGTGAAAATAATTTCCGAAGCTTCGTGAGCAGTAAATTTCTCTCGGCGCAAGGTGTAAATTCTGCCATCTGCAGCTAACTGTAACTTACGGAGTTAGCCAATTTACTGAATTGCCTAACTATTACACCAGATTTACACTGTACTAACCTACGGGTAGGGGTCAATTATATGTAGAGCGACCGTACGTTGGTCGTCTTGCTGGACGGTCCTGAAAATCTAGACGCTCTTTTTTTATTAATTTCCAACAAAATAATGCACAAGTTCTATTTCTACCAAACTGCAAGCCAGTTTTTTGGCAACTGGTCTCGTTTTGGTTGGTTTTTGTTGATCATTACACAATCGGAATAAGCGACATTTATTTATTTTATAATTTCTGAGATAAATGTTTTTCTTTTTAAACATATTGTACTCAGTTCTATAACATTTATGTAAAAAAAACAGACTTCCGAAAGTCCGTCTGTTTCTAAAATTTACAGATATGAAATTTAATCTTATTTTTCAGCATCGAAAAAACTCTAATAATAACACTCGTATTGTACAAATAAAATATTGTAATAACGTCGGTGTTTTCTTCCAAATGTCTCGATTTTTCTCTAAATGATGGGTAATGTATCCGAGACACGGCGTGCGTGTTCTCTCCTTACAGTGCATTATAGTTGGAAAACATTTATGCACGTAGTCAATTTCAACTTCGCGACTGCTACACGTTAAAGTTAAATGTTTTTCATTTTCTTAGAGAAATATTAAATTGCTATTATAATTTATAACTGTTTTCAGGTTTCCGTAGTACCGGACTCTAAAAACCGATAAAAAGTCGATAATAATAATTATTTAATAAACATTCTGCGATATGAAACATGTGCGGTCATCGCAGATGCGATCCTTCGATATACATACGTGGACTGTATATGTATATATGTAATGCTTAGGTCGGTAGTATATCCAATCCAGTACCACAATCAGTAAGAAAGAACCCACCAAAATTAACATCAAATATCGGAGGATTGCGCTGCGCACGACTGCTTCTTCTCTCTTGTTTCACGGCACGACCGGAGAATAGCACCATAAAAGTTATGGGCATATGGGCTGCAAGATGGACGGAAAACTCCACGAACGTCATGAATAACCGCTTTTCCATCACCGGAGTTGACGCAACTCTCGATCACAGAGTACTTACGTTTTACTCTCGATTTTATTCCATTGACATTAGAGATTAGAGTGTCAATTTTGGAAGGGTTTTTACTTTTCTTTTCGCACCGACCAGTGATAAAGGATTGAACAAAACATTTCGGAACGTTTTTGTACCAAGCCTTGCATATCTAACTCACGGACATAAAAAATAACAGACGTCACCTTGTCTTATAGAGAGTGACGCCGCTCGCTTACCATGAGTGCATTATTTTTAGTGTGGGTCGACCTATCCGACGACGCGGTGATGGCGGCCGATTAATAACAGCATGGTGTCAATGTGTGCGTGTGATATTTTTACGAATAGAGGAGTTGGTATTACTATGGGTGCTTTACTGAATTTGTTGCTGACATTCCGTCTGTTCGTTTTTTAAGTCTGTGATCTAACTATACAACACTAGGGAAGGCACCTGTGTGAAATTATGCTCCTCGCAGCTTCCGACAGAGAAATGTTCTTTTTCTTTTTTATTCGTTACTTACTTCCTTTCATCCGTTCACCTTTGTACGCTTGCTTTTTGGACCTTTGTAAAAAACATACAATTCTTTACAAGTAGCTAGCTAGGCGCTTATGTTAATTCTGTTTGTTTTATTAAGATATTTAGATTAAAAAAATAAGGATACTATTAGAGACATTTTGTTGTAACTATAATAGTAAGACTTATAAATTACAATCTGTGTTAGATTTACATTTACTAAACTCATCAGTAACACGTAATTTTTTAGGGTTCCGAAGTAAAATCGGAACCCTTATAGTTTTGTTATGTTCGTCCGTCCGTCCGTCCATCTGAACGTCTAGTAGTCTGTCCGAAGCAAAGCGCCGAGACCCTCAGTGCTAGAAAGCTGTAATTTGGCATGGATATACATATTTATTTAGCAGTGATAGCCTAGTGGTTAGAACGTTGGTCTCTCGAACGCGGGGGCCCAGGTTCAAATCCTGGCACGCACCTCTAATTTTCAAATATTATGTGCGTATTACAAGTTAATTATCACTTGCTTCGGTGAAGGAAAACATCGTGAGGAAACCTGCACACCTGAGAGTTCTCCACAATGTTCTCAAAGGTGTGTGAAGTCTACCAATCCGCACTTGGCCAGCGTGGTAGACTATGGCCTGTACCCCTCACATTGTGAGAGGAGACCCCGAGCCCAGCAGTGGGACAATTATGGGTTGTTTCTTTTTTTTATACATGTTTATTAAAACTCCAGAATCGTAGAATGAATTTTTTATTCGTCGCGTACCCCATTGAAAAGGTCTTTCAAAAATACAAAATTATTATGGGTCCGTTTGCGAAATATTTGGCTTTAAAGTGCTAATTTTGGTTAGGGTCAAGTATGCCCCCCCCCCCGTCTGCCGGCTAAACGATTGGAGTTGGACAAGCGAAAACATTCTCAAAAATAGGTTATAAATTATGATGAATTTATAAGGAAAACTATCACGGCTCTACTAGCATAAGCAGTTAATGAGTAATAGTCGATAAACTTATTACTTCAGAAGCCTATATTACGCGTGGCCTGACACGCACTTTCCCGGTTTTTTTACTAAATAAGTGACAAACGAACAGACTAGCCACCTGATGGTAAATGGTAAACATCGCCCATGGACATCAGCAGTAACACTTAAATGCATCATCGATACGTTGCCGCATTATTTACCGATATCGATATTTGATATGAATCGACTAACGGCGACTGGTATGACTCGAACCCCTGTGTGTAATTCGGCAGTCGTCAGCGGTCTCATGCATTCATTGCATTCGTGAGGAACCCAATGCATGCATAGTGAGGAATATTGAGTTACGACGATATTCATGTACCTCTGTTGACAAGACGGAAATTAATTTTCACGCCGAGGATGGAAAACTTATCGTATCTAGTAAAGATTGATTGCCCAATATTCACCAGTCTAGGTCTAAATCAATAGAAGATTAATGTAGAACATTGAAGTATTATTACTAGCGTATAGAATGGACACCGCGAACACCATGTGTGTCCCAATGCATTGGCGCCACGTGGCTTCAATCTTCAATGGATTCGTTCGATTTTGAAAGGAGAATCGGGGCTCAATTTTGAAAATGGAACCTCCCGGGCGGGACACACATTTTGTTCGAGATGTCTGTTCTATGACATTATACATTATACATTACACTTCATTATACATTATACTTCAATGATGTAGAAGTCAATATTTAGATTCATTCCTGTAGTTCAATTCCGTATCCAATTGATACTGAATGACCCCGCTTCCTTACAAGGGGTCCGGATTTCTATTCCATCAAGGCTACACATGTATTTTACCAATAAAGAAAGTTGGATCCATCCATCCATCTACCTATGCATCTATCAGCCCTTGGAAGTTCCCTGTTGGACATAGGCCTCCCTTAACTTACACCACTCTAACTGGGCCTGTGCCTTCTGAATCCAGCGGATGCCCGTTGTCTTCTTCAGGTCTTTAGTCCACCTGTGTTTTGTTGTTTTTAAATTTTTATAAAGACGATACCTCATTAAAATTTTACAAGCAATTCTTTTTGGATTTGTCACACTCAACCTTGTAACGACGCATAGTTAGAATAGACTAGAACATTTTCATTGTATTCAAATAGGAAGTACATGAAAACAGCATATAAATTACATTACTTTGTTCTACAGACCTGCGTGGACACTTTAATTAACTTTCTGCCACGGTGTACGATAAAATCGGAATTTTCAAATTCGCAAAGCTAATGTAAGTAAGTAATCCACAGGTCCCTTTTTTATCTGCCCCTTTCGAAAAAGAAAAATATAAAACAGATTTCCAACACCAAATGTGATTTAAATCCGAAAAATAACATTTTGCCAGCGAAACTGTGTCAAGTCGTACCTCGTAATGGGCGAATTTCATGAAAAGAACTGAAAATAAGGAACACAAAAATTTTGTTTCGAAATAGAATGAAAAATACTTTAATTATTTCTACTTTCGACGTGTTTAAAATTTTTCTTCGGTAATTACAGATTGAATCAGCAATTGAGAGAAATGTCTAATGATCAGAAAAAAATAAGTGTTTCTTACAAATTAAAAATTAATTACAAATTTAATTAGAAGACAATGCATGGGAATTGGGATGTCTGTAATGAAACCTTTTACGAACCTTCATATTTTTTTGGCAAACACTGGCGAACCAACTAATTAGTTTTTTTTAAACAATGCAATACTAAAGTTAAAACGAGAACGAGGAAACGTTCATTCAGTTTCATTGCTGGCATAATTTTAATTATCTATTTATGAGTATTGTTCCAAATTTGAATTTGAATACAAGGTGCCTCGATTCGTGTCTGAAAAAATACACACAAATAAAATGAATGAATTATTTTTTCTCTTTTCATTTTAATCTGATGTGATGTGCAATGTTGCTCTTAAATGAAACATCTAGATCACTCACAAGTCGTAGTTTTTGTAAGAAAACATTTATTTTCCTCCGAAGCTGCGGACTTAGTGCAAATCCAGCGAACCTTGACGAGACCAATGAACCGTACTATTCTATCTGCATTATTTACATACAACTTAAAGATACATTTAACAAGGTTTAAAATTGTAACTCAGTCGGTCTGAACAGATTTAGAACGTTAGCTATAAAAGGCTTAGAGCGTCTCGGAATGCATGTAAGCATTTTAGTTTAGCAATAGGTATTGTAAGTGTATTTCTTAATAGGTATAGTCATTTTATTATACTTGCAGTGTTTAAACAAATCAGTCGCTAAGTATGTAGATATTTTATGTATAAGGTCTTTATTTTGTAAGGAATTTAAGTCTACCTAATATGTAAGTTATGAGCAAACAAAAATCTACAGCGGTTACTTTAACAAAGAAAGTTGTACCCGAGAACTTAGGAATAAGTTTCGAAAAAATGATTATGGATAACGTAGAAAAAAAAGAAAATGTGTGCAATTCACACGTGGTAGAAGTGAAACTTTCCAAAATTTTGGTTTCAAGATAATGATATGAAAAAGCAATAAATCAAAGTCAAAGTCAAAGTCAAAATATTTTATTCATATAGGTATCACTG
The DNA here is from genome assembly GCA_963932265.1 of Thymelicus lineola. Classification (NCBI taxonomy): domain Eukaryota; kingdom Metazoa; phylum Arthropoda; class Insecta; order Lepidoptera; family Hesperiidae; genus Thymelicus; species Thymelicus lineola. Next base: position 14,302,967 of record OZ010685.1, read on the forward strand.
ATACACTTATGCACGTCATTTTTTGGCTTTTCGGAAGGTGCTTTATCGTGGAGGAGAAGAAAAGCCTAAAGAAACTCCTCAGCACATCTTTTAAAAAATATTACAAAAAAAAGATAATAATACAAAAGTATTTACTATTCTGAGCGGAACTGGTTGCAGAGCTGGTCATTTCCATGCGTCTTTGTCATTTAAATACTCGTCTACACTATAATATCCCTTGCCTAACAATTGTGTCTTTACACGTTTTTTGAAAGTTTCTATTGGCAAGTCACGTATTAATTTTGGGATTTTATTATAAAAATGTATACCAAGCCCTATGAAAGATCGCTGCACTTTACTTAGGCGGAACGAAGGCGTAACTAATTGATGCATTCTTTTCGTATGGCGATTATTAATATCAAAATTTTGTTTATACGCGTTTATATTCTTCCGTATAAAAACTACATTGTTAAAGATATACTGGGAAGCTACTGTAAGTATACCTATTTCCTTGAACTTTTCACGCAAAGATTCCCGAGACCTAAGTTTATAAATAGCCCTAACTGCCCGTTTCTGGAGTATGAAAATTTGTTTTATATTGGCTGCTTTGCCCCACAGCAAGATGGCATAAGACATAAGTCATCCTAGCAGTTTCGACGTCTGTATACTGCCTTATTTTCCTAACAGCAAAAGCAGCCCTACCGAGTTTTGTCGCGAGATTTGTTATATGTGGGCCCCATTGAAGTTTACTATCTAAGGTCACCCCTAAAAAGACCGTCGATTCCTCCATATGCAATGTTTCGTTATTTAGTTTAAGAGATTTGCTGACTTTTTTAACATTAGGTAGCACAAACTCTATACATTTCGTTTTTTTTGCATTTAATAGTAAATTATTGATAGTGAACCAACGCGATACATGCGAAAGAGCACTATTTACGTCGTCGAAATTTACTTTATTCCTTTCACACTTAAATATTAGTGATGTATCATCAGCAAATAGTACAATATCCGCTTGGTTCTTTACATAATGTGGTAAATCGTTAATGTATACCAGAAAAAGAAATGGACCCAAGATCGAGCCCTGCGGTACACCCATCACAGCCGGTGACCCCGATGACTTAATATCGTTTATGCTGACTTTTTGTATTCTATTACTCAAATAAGACGCGATCAAGCTAAGGGCCTTGTTTTTTATACCATAGTGGCCAAGTTTAAACAGCAATGTTTCGTGCTCAACACAATCAAATGCCTTAGATAAGTCACAAAATACTCCTATGGCATTATGTGACGCCTCCCATGCTTCAAATATATGCTTTAATAGCCTAGCCCCGGCATCGGTTGTACTACGGCCTTTAGTGAAACCGTATTGCTCAGGATGTAATAATTTATTATTGTTGAAATGGGTTAGCATTTGATTCAATATTATCTTTTCGAAAATTTTACTAAGGGTTGGTAAAACAGAAACTGGTCTATAGTTATTAAGATCAGTTTTTTCACCTGTTTTAAAAAGTGGAATGATTTTGCTGCATTTCATAAGATCTGGAAAGATACCTAGATCTATACATTTATTAAAAACTACGACCAAATATGGAGCTATAATACCTATAATATGCTGTATTATTTTCACCGAGATGCCCCACAAATCACCCGTATTCTTTACCTTCAGAGACTGAAAGGCCTTAATTAAGTCTCTAGCGGTTATATGTTGAAATTCAAATAAAATATTACATTCATTAATATGATTTTTTAATATAGAAAGTGCTTCCGTCGGTGAAGAAGCTAGTGAACTGGTTAATGTTATAGGAATATTACGGAAGTGATTTTCAAATTCGCTTGCCACGTCTTTATCAGCACTGATTATATTATTATTAATCAATAATTCGTAATTGAAATCACAGGACTTTGCGTTACCGTTCTCACTGTTAATTATATTCCAAGTGGTTTTTATCTTGTTATCCGAATTAATAATTTTGTTCTTTATGTACATTGATTTCGCCTGAATACAAACAATTTTAAATATTTTAGAATAATTTCTCACGTGCTCCTGGAAAGTTGGAGAAAAATTGTATTGTTTCTCGGCGTGAAGGTCATACATCCTGTTCCTACTTTTATAAATACCTACAGTAGCCCAATCACTAAATTTACTATTTTTAGCTAGATCTACATACTTAAACTTGAATATTTTATTAAATTCGTTATTTATGTTATTAGACAATGTGTTATATAGTTTTATTGGATCTCTTTGTTGTAATGTTAACTGCGTTTGCATTTCCGAGTGGATTTTTTCTTTAAAAGTTGAAATCTTATTTTTAGTTATTGGTCTACATTTTATTATTTGTTTTTTCTTAGTGATTGAATTATACAACGAAATTTTTTGTCCGCAGTGGTCTGACTTCAACTTACTGAATATCTCTTTATTTAAAATCTCACAATTGCAAAAGATATTATCTAAACAAGTAGCTGTAGTTTCAGTTATTCTGGTTGACTCATTGAATAATGGATTTAAATTAAAGCATTTAAACAAACTTAGTAGCCTAGTAGCCATAGTACTATCTGATAAAATGTCTACGTTGAAGTCGCCACATATCACTAATCCTTTTCTAGAAACACATAACCGTTTAAGTACATCCTCCAATGTATCTTCAAAAATAGTAAAATCACCAGAGGGGGGTCGATACGCGCAAACTATAACAAACCGCTCCAGTTCCACACAGGCCAGTTCAATAGTGCGCTCAATAGAAAGACTAACAATGTCTTTACGATCTTTACAAGACATATTGTTGTGCACTAATATTAGTGATCCACCATGAATTGCAGTCTCTCTACAGAATGCACTTGACAATTTATAATTACCTATACTGACAAGATTTTGAGTGCTTGGTAACCAATGTTCCGTTATACATAAAACATGTATATTACAGTATTTTATAAATAATTCTATTTCTAATCGAATCTTAAAGCAATAAATCGAAGCGCCATCTATGAATACAACTTAGCACTTTTTAAAATCTATCTAGCAATAAAACGAATGTTCTATCTTACTCCTCACGCCATCTATGAATACAACTTAGCATTTTTACTGTCTGTATAATCGGCTGGTCGATCTACAGAATGAAAGAATGAAATTCTTATTTTTTGTTGATAAATTCTTTGAAAATATTTAAAAGAGCATTTGAAAGTATTTAAAAACAGTAAAAAATAAAACTAAAAAAAATAAAACTAAAAAAAAATAAAACTAAAAAAAAAGAAATATTCTGAGACGCGAACCTGCGCATCATCATGGCATCAGCATTGTGTGTCTACGTCCTGACCATTGGGCTACGGACAACTTAAATTGAAATACGAAATTAGCGGTTATATTATCTTACCTGTCGTTTTTCCGTTGCATCCGGTTTCAAATCACTAACGGTTCTAAAGAAGTTTCACTTCAAAAATATAATACATATAAATACACCTTAATAATATAATAATAATAACAAATTACAAAGCATACATCGTATAAAATTATATAGAACTAGGAAATCGCCCTCGCTTTGCTTCGGGAAAAATAGTAAAAAAAATATATAATATAGCCTATGTCACCCGGGGATAGTGTAGCTTCCCAACAGTGAAAGAATTTTTCAAATCGGTTCGGTAGTTTCGAAGCCTATTCAATGCAAACAAACAATCAAATTTTTCCTCTTTATAATATTAGTATAGATTACTGCCAGTCTTGAAAACTAAGCATCAAAGTACGAATAAACGGTCCACGTCAAAGCAGTGGTAAATAAGTGAGTAGGTACACGTTTAATATATTAGGCAGGTATTATAGCGTTTACCTGCTGTTCTTACGAGTTCCATGAATAAAATATTCGCAAGCAGACCGTTTTACACGCGCTATTCCGTAATTTGTGTATCTCGGCAAATTATGCCTTCCCTGTGGGGACGATGGAAACATCTGACTCATACAAAGAGGTTTTAGTCACAATGAACTTTTCCAACTTAAAATCATATTTATTTTCTCAATATGTCTACGTTTTGGGATTGATACGCTTGTGCACGTAGGATTTTACTTTTACTACCATGTTGCATGGGTGATTTATCATGGAGAAGAAAGGGCGAAAGGAGCTCCTCAGCACATCTTTAATAACAACATAATGACGTTGATGTATACGTATTAACAAAGTATTTAGATATCAATCTGAGCGAACCACTTAGGTGGATATCTTGCTGTTTCATAAAATTTTAATCTTTCTTCGCCTTTTAAAATAATACATATCACATATTCATAAGAATCGTCACCGTCAATATTGAAGCCCTACTTACAGACTTACTTAAATTACTCTTGCTCATCTCACTAGCGGTAAGCACAGACTTAAAAAAATAACAGACGGAATGTCAACAACAAATTCAGTGAGGCACCCATAGTAATACCAACTTCTCTATTCGTACAAGTATCACACGCACACATTGTCACCGTGCTGTTATTAATCGGCCGTTATTACCGCGTCGGACTGCTCGGACCGCACTAAAAATTACGCACACATGGTAAGCGGGCGGCGTCACTCTCGATAAGACAAGGTGACGTCCGGGTTATTTTCACGTCCGTGCCGCTAAGCTGATAAGTCGTCATATACCACGGCAAGCAGGTCTGCATCGTTGTTTCATAAAATAACTAGCACTTTGCCCGCTGTAAAATATGATCCTATGCGCTATTTCAGATTTCATCACAGTCTATTCAGTCGTTTTGCATCCTCACAAACTGTCACATATTTATTTCCTTTATCCGTCATACTTTGCAGTTCTTTTCACAATGACTTACCTGTAATTCAGTCAACAGTACAAGTCCAAGCAGGTCTGGTTGTGGTCTGGAGTATTATCAGGACCAACGTGGCTTATTCAAACGATACGTATACTTTCTATGGCTTTTCTGATGTCGCTCGAAGTTCGATGGCCGTCAAACAACCGGGAACGAAAGCTTATTTATGCGCCTTCTAAAGCATAAAATCGTTCAACATATTTTGCTACTAGCGTCGTCTATTGAACTATTCACGCATGAAATTGATCACATGACATCACCAATCACCATCGATTCAAACCGACACGCGGACTGAATATTTCCATACAAGCGAACATGTTATGGTTGATAATTACTTTATGTGAAATTTTTGTACTTTAATGGGAAGTTTTGTAAAATATGATATTAAAATACTAACGAAACAAATAAAATACTTTTGAACCCAAAAGTGACCAACTTATGTATTCTTTCCGTCTTTTACTGTCAACCTATTCACGCCGTGTAGAGATTTATAGTACTTTTAATACTCTGTGATTTAGTTTTGTATTATTAATAAATTGTATAAAGGTATTATGGTAAAATTTATTCTGAACGGGAAAATAAGACACTTGGATATGGTATAGACTTTATTTTTATAATATAAACACGCTATTTGTTCAGTTTTATTTACAGATCCGGGAAAGGTTTTCAGTTGACCGACCAATTGAAGAGTACGACAACTGAGTAGGTGATTCAACAGGTTTCCAGAATTTAGGTAAGTATTTGACTATTCATAAACGCTCACTGGTATGTTGACTTGGTATAATAATTTTGGAATGTAAGTCCAATTGCCATCTAATGCAACTTTGTATAATTTTGTTTGCACTTTTTCGTTAGTATTGGGCATAATTATAAAAAATAGTCAAATACTTACAAATATTTCGGAATATAAGCGATGAAATGTATAAACCAAAGTATATTACAAAGTATTATATATAAATTAAGTTCTAGGAATCCAGATTTATTTTATTTTCGTAACATCTGCGAAGAATCATTAAATTATGATAAAGCTGATTCTGACTGGGGAAAATTCCGATTGGTGATCAAATTAAACTCTGCACCAGTAGTAAGTAGGTTAGGTTAAAGAAATATTTTATTGGCTGCCCTAATTCGTCATACTATATCGACGTAAAAGTGCATTTAAATAAACCGATCTCAAGATCTCAAGATTCGGTTTGAAGTTTGATTGGTGTCAAGATCATTTCTCGTTAGAAAGATCAATTAGCCTGTTACAATTTTCTAAAGAATTATGGGCATACCGCACACTCAGTGGAAAAAAAAGCATAATTCATCTTATGTTGAATTTTAGTTATTAATATCGGCAAGGGGGACAAAAGCTACATATTATGATCATTTTTTTTAATTTTTGTATTAATCTTGACGTTTTTGTGCAAGAAATCGTAATGTAAATTCCTTTGACTACTTAGTGATATTTTAACAGTTTTTTGCTCTCCTATAAAATTTCAATTTTCATCTCATGCCTTTTTTCCACTGAAGGTATGGTATAAGTTATTTGCAAATTACAATCAGGTTTCTGAGTCTTTGAATATAATGCTCTGCAGATGTTGAAATTATAATTGTGAGATTTAATTTATATCAGTTAAAACTCTTTGGTGCGTTTAACTGTATAATTGATCGTCGAATGGATAAACATTTGAGATTGGAATGATCGATTTTAATCCCGACTACGAGTTGAATTTGCCCACTGGAGATTGTATCAGCATTTTATTTTTTTACATTAGTGATTTTATACATTCATTTAGTGATATCAAATGTTTCTTAAGTTGATATAAAGCTCTTGTATTTATTGCCCGCTTTAAATACACAACAAATAGGTACACATATTTGTTTAGAATTCATTTACAACTCCGTTCTCAACGCGCCATTACATGGCGGCCATCTTTACATTTTTAAAGCATTATAATTTTTTGTATATTTTTTATATTTTAGTAATATAATAATATTTCGCTAATCAATTTTATATGACTAATTTATTAATACGTTTATTTTGCATCATTGTATTTTGATAATATGCTATAGCTATACGTGAAAATATGTGATATTTTTTTGTGTTTTGTAGATAAAAGTTAAATAATAAATTATAAATTGGACGAAAATATTACCTACAAAGGACAGGTCATAAAACAAATTACTATTTTTACCAAAAAGCAAACGCTCATATCGATCAATATATTGCCTACCATGACCTTGGATAATTACCTATTATATTTTATAATTGCCTGAACAATTTTATTACTATTTTATTGCCATTACGTATAACTGGTTGCTTTATTACAAAATATTTTACGAGTCATTAGATACAAATAATGCAACTTAAATTATCTACTAAATCTGTATCACATAACATTATTAGATTAAATTATGACTTAATTAATATTATAAATAATAATATTCGTAACATTAATATGGCAACGAAACAAGTTTACTAGCTAAGCACCTAGACCAGTAGGATTTAAGGTATTTACACATCTGTACACTTCGTCCTAAGAAATTGTCCATTGATGTATCACACACATCTATTCGTTATACATTTTTTAATAATAAATTTATTGCCAATCCACTACAACAATGATAAATAATTTTACAATCAATCTATTATGACAATAAATTCACACACACGAGAATATCTGGAAATGCAGAAGTACCATGAAGCTTCCATAATTGGTAAGTTTATTCTACTCGTATATATTTATATCTACCAACCCCAAAGTATTTACACCCAGAGAGAACCTTTGATATGTTCTGTAGAATTGCAGACTTTAAATTTTAAATGCTTCTGCAATTAGATCGTGAGGAACACTATACACATATTCGAGTCATCATGTTTGAGCGGTAGAACGACAAAAAGTCTACCCGCATATCACATATTCGGTCCGGTAATATTTGTATACTCGATCTGACGATTGATTCATGCTCATTGGGTTTTATCGCTAATCGATATTTATATACGAAAAACTTAATAGCATTAAAATTCGAGGAGTTAAAAATTGCTTCAGCAGAAAATAAATCAACAAAACCTGGGTGAGGTTTTGTTGTGCAATAAATTGCTGAGCTTATTTTTATGTCGACCTGATTATGTGTAAAGCAATCCTAATACTTTTCACAGAACCTTACACAATAACAATTGGAAGCTTGCATTACCACTAGTTTGGGACTAGCTGCGTAGGACATTAAAAATTCCTACACATCAAACATCATTCTCAGTAATACCTATCTATAACAATCGTAACATAATATCGTGTCTTTATGTCGCGTACTACACTTATTGTTAGTAGTAATATTAAATTTAAAACTGCTACATCCACTGTACTTTAAGTCCGTAATGGAAGAATGTCACTTCACGAAGTCACTACCGAGTACAGCCACAAGCGAAGTCCGTATCTGACTCACACATCACTTCACACGTCACTTCACGCAAATGATATGGGGATTCTTACGTGGTTACTGTCATTGGCTCGTTGGAGCTATCGTGCTGTCTGGGCCACAGAGTAGGCAACGAGCTGCTTAAGTGAGGGCATAGCTCATGCGGGCCAGGACTACGAGGCCTGCGATCACCGAGAACAGAGGCCTTGATATCGTGGCTCTGGATGCCTTCGGAAGCGTCGGGTAGGTCTTTTCTTCGCCGGAATATGTCCTGCCTACTGTGAAAGAAAAAATAGATTATAAAGGCTTATTGTTACAGCTGCATGCACGTAATGTTACGGCGATATAAGTGTTTCTTCATGTTTCTTGTTTACATTTTCAATTAATCGAATTTATCAAAATCGGGGTCTTCACGGGTGCCACCGGCATGGTACTGACTACTGCGAGGATTATCGCGTGACATTGTTCAAATAACATGTAAGTATGTTAAGTTATGTAATATGTTAAGGATAGATGGAGGATAAACCAGAGGCCAAGAACTTTCACATACCTACCATGTTTTCCTCGCGATTTTTTTTACCAAAACAAGTGATACTTTTTTCCCTTCTAATATAACATGATAAAATTAAATCTCTTGTGCGGAAAATATTATAATTCGTTGAAAACTATTATAATTCGGTACCTGCTGCTTTAAATTAAGATAATATCAACGTTAAAGGCTGTCAGATTAATTAAGAATTTCGATATCGGTCATTGCAATACTTCGTTTCCAATTTACAAAACTTGATCTAACTAGTAAAAGTAACAAATTTATTTAGTGCCGAGTAGTTGCAGACATCCAGCTAGCGGTGTGTAATTTGAGTCAACGTGAAATGACAGCTATGAATTGTAAGATAAACGTTTTGATAACGCGGTGCAAACCCGTGTTAGTTACATTGAAGTATAATGTCATAGAAGAGACATCTCGAACAAAATGTGTGTCCCGCCCGGGAGGTTCGATTTTCAAAATTTTGCCCCCGTTCTCCTTTCAGAATCGAACGAATCCATTGAAGATTGAAGCCACGTGGCGCCAATGCATTGGGGCATACATGGTGTTCGCGGTGTCAGTTCTATACGCTAGTAATAATACTTCAATGGTTAGTTATAATATTTCTATCATTGTAGGCACTGAGTGTAGACATTACGAATTTCATACAACTGTCACCCTGCAAAGTATGTATCTATCTAACTCTATCTAGATTTACGTATAGAACAGGATATATAAGATATATAATACAAAAAATGTTTGTACGGATGTCCTTTATAAACTCTGAAACCATCCAATCGATATGCCTCAAAATGGTTTCATTTGAAAGGCAATAATCCGAAGGTGATTTGAGACCACTAAAACAATGCATTAGCCACATTGAGACCATTGATAAAGTCAATTTTCCACTTTTCTCATACAACAGTTTGAATTTTTTAGCGTTGTGGAACATGCTGGGTATCCACTAGTATACCATAAATATTATCGTATTTAAGTCTTGTCTTGTTGTCTACAATAAGCCTCCCAAAACAACTTTCAAAATTCGGTCCCAAGATCTGTTTTTTAATCCGGACCATAGACAACACCAACAAGACATGACAAACACCCATAACCCGAGACTGATACCAAATATTTATCTTTCACATGTTCTGCTTCGCTGCGGACGCTTCGGTACACTCCCGATCGGTACTCACCAACATCCTGAACGCCAGACCCCTCCTCTCCAGACCCCTCAGCATCATACGCGGCGTCGTCGTCGGTGTAGCTCCTGCCGGAGCCCGAGCCCTCATCTCCCGCCTCATCCCCCTGCATGAAAGCCTCCGCTGCCGGCGCACTGCCGCCCCATGAGTGAGAGACTAACAACTGGGGAGAACATGGGGGTAAACATTTGACCACTAAATAGTGAGACAAAAGTTATTGAAGTCGGTAATATTTATTTATTTTTGCAACACCTTTAATCTCAGTCAGCCCTGGGTGCTGGTGAAAAAGTAAGATAGGCGCAAATTGTAGATATTGTCGGTCAAAATACTCTAATTTTAATGAATATAATTTGTATTACTTATCCTACATTTAATATTGTACATACACATAATATATACAAACATATACATACACATATAATACATTATATAATAATATATATAATATCTAACATATACCTACAATGTCTAAGAAATATACGTGTACATAAATGTGTAATGTGTACATAGAAATCGTTGATGCTTAACTCCGAAGCAATCTCCTAGGCTGAACGTCAATTTAGTTGGAACTTATCTGACAGCATTTGGCAGAGCGTTCCAAAGCTATAATATAGCCTGAACTGTAAAGGAATAATAGAAAAAATCACTTTTATGTGGTGGGAAATGAACCTTTAGATTTCGAGATGAACGTGGTTCCCTGTCACTAGTGGAGCAGAGAAATTGCAAATTTTCCTTGAGGTATGAAGGAGAAGTTGGATCATGCAATATTGAATACAGAAGGAAGAGAATCCTAGAATTACTCCTTTGTCGAATAGTAAGCCACTTTAGCTGGCTGCGATATCTGGAGATATGATCATATTTTCATAGATTGAAGATGAATCGAATGCAGTTATTGAGTAGGCGATCTAATTTATCAAGAAGTACTTCTGTGAGGTTTGGGTAGCAAACGTCTGCATAATCATAAATCATAATTTGCATAATAATAGGCAAGACAAGACTGAAGGCAATACAAGCAGCAATTTGGTCTTAAAAGGAAGAAAATTAGGAAAAAAAGGAATAAAAGGCAGAAAAATTCGAGGAAACTATTAATGATATAGTTTTCAGTGGTAACAGGTGTTTTTGGTTTTTGTATAGGTGAATTTACCATGGCGAATATAAAAGTTAAAGAAGTGCTTTTAAAAAGGTAGGTAAGCTTTTCATATCCAATCTTAAATCCTCCTTGATCTTGATATAAATAACTCGATAAGATCTAAAGAAATAAGATTTACCATCTCATGTGAACACACTCCTTTTTCAATAAAAACTGTATTGAAAACATAATGAAAAATAGTTAGATACTATACACATTATGTTAATACTAAACCGTTACTTAGAATTAAATAAACGTATATAAATAATTAATTACTATGCAAGAACTACGTGTCTACAAAAACTTAACAAGATTTAAACAAGGTTTCTGATGTCTGTAATAAGGATCCAATTATGTATCATGAACATGATACTACACTAGTACTTACCTACGCGCAAGTACAAGTCGTTTTGCGTTAACGAATACGAAATCAATTTAGCTTTATGGACCGCTAAGTACCTTGGGAGATAGCATGTAACAAAAAGTCTGATAAAAAGGGGATAATATTACTGCAAACTCGAAACTCATTAATCATGATCTAACCGCACGCGATATTAATACGAAATTTGTGATTGAGGAATAATACTTCGTTACTAAACTTACCTAAAGTAGGAATAAGTAAGGTTTTTTTATCACAGACTTGTGTTTTGACGTGATAACGTTTATAAAGACGATGAGCCTGAAAGGCATTCACGAAAACCGAGTAACGGCCGCTCACGTCACGGAAGCGCGCGCAGCATTAGAGAGAGAGGCACGCTAGACCGGCCGTCTCTCTCCCACTCAAGCGTAATCGGTCCGCTTGGAAGGCATTCTCGAAAACGTGGTAACGAGCCTGCTCACGTCACGAGCCACAACGTGCGCAAAGTATCGAGAAAGAGATACGCTGAATAATAATAAAACGAAATATATATCTGTAATTTAATATGTAAAATTGTAATTTTCATTCTATTTCCCGTTCCTAATGTGCGAATTGACAATATTTATATCATAAATTATTCTTCTACGAAATAGACGTTATCACGTAAAACCATTGTCCGTAAACCGACTTTACAGACAACCAATTTTTTTTATGTTTTATAAGTCAATCGTCGAAAATTAAGTAAAGTTGTTCATGCCTTTATGGTGTGTGAATATTGCAGTGTATCGTCCATGATATCAAAAGCATTACCGATACATTGTTAGTTCAAAAAGAATAAGGTCCACCAAGCTATTACTTACTATCTTTGCAACATTGCAGCCAAAACATGGAAAGCATTTCACGCTTGATGATAGCTGACCTGATTCAATTTTATTAGATGATAAAATTCTACCGCCATTAGTACGGCCAGGATAATCTTGGATGGTATAGAACTCAACGACTTTTAACTTATATCATTAGTAATAATAATAATAATAATAATAATGTTTATTGACCATAAATTAGAGTACATTTAAACGAAGAGCCCTGACTCCCAGAAAAGCGTGAGCTGTGGACTGGGAGACAGTTCCTTCCCAATTCTTATGTTACAATTTTATTATAGTCTTAAAATGTAAATAAAGGTAAGAGAGAAAAAAACACTTAGTTTCTATTAAATATTAAATAATCAAACAGTAGTACCTAGTGTTAGTGTACCTAGTATTAGTGTTTCTGATTATTTGGTTGTCTGTCACATGTTACTTTTTCGAATCTAATTAAAGGTGGAAAATAAATGAGGCATTCGCTATTGATATAAAATATCTTTAAAAAAAGTGAGATTTGAGTATTATGTTCCCGGTCTAATCATGTAAGGAAAGAAAAATGTATTTGGAATTATACACACGAGTCTACACGCTATGTCCTTAATTTAGTTACTTAGTGATTCCCGGCAAACTGGTCTCATATTGCGATTTTATCAACGCAACAACGATAGTAAAATATGAGTCAGAATTACCATTAAGATAGTATCGTGCAAAACAGACGCTTTTACAAGCAACAAGAACACAGGAATCTAACGATTATTGCCCAGGCACGAGTAGGCTTAGTAGATGCAGTTTGTTCTTGCTGTTATCAAGAGTGTCTGATACATATAAATAATATAATAGCAACAAGCATACACTGCGTAGGTGTTCAAGGAAGACAGTGAAATTATTTTAGTAAGAACCATGAGAACTATCTATGTCGATAAAGAAGTATTTGTATGTAATATTAAAATTAGTATCAAAGATGTAAAGTAGGTCTTAAGCAGTTAAAAAATCCAAGATTGGAATGTAAATTACATTTTAAGCTCTTTTTTAATGGATATAGCCGGCAAACGAGCTTACGATCCACCTGATGGTAAGTGGCTATCGTCGCCCATGAACATTATCAACACCAAAAGGCATCACTGATACGTTCCCGACCAAGAAAGAGAGAAGAAAAAGAAGAAGAAAGAACTAGCTTTCAAGCCCGCAGCTGGGACATGATGAGTCGTTTGGCGGCTGACTCATGCTCATGGGTAACCTGGCAAACCCCATAGAAAAATAATAATAGTCATAATTGTATAATATTGATTTTAATCAACAATTAAAATCAATATTACCAATATAATTCCTCCGGGGGGCCCTACCACCATCTGGCCGGATTTAGTTGCCTCTTACGATACCGGTCTGGCGTGAGATTGGGGTTAGTATTTTAAGCCACCTCAATACGGCATAAAACATAAAGCTCTACAGAAAGTAAATTTAAATGAAAGAATAGATTTGTTTGCCCAATAAACAAGAAAATTAGTAGGTACTATCCCTATTTTTGTAATGGTAATGAAACATAAATTGACATCCTGAATCATGATAGGTACATAGAATGATACGACAGCGGAACTTAGTTTCAAATGACGATGGAACATGGATCGATACGCGATAGAACTTGGATCCAAACGACGGATTATGGATCGCAACGGTGACAGAAATGATCAAACTTGTTGAGAACTTGCAAAGGAACAAGTTTAGTTGAAACTCGAAACTACACATTTAGGCTTAGTTCTTAGAAGCCTTTAGAAAATCGATTCTAAAAATTATTTCAATCTGCCTCATTTGAAATTCAATAATTTTCCGTTTTTTAAACATTCATAGCGAATACTTCAGTTTTTTCATTTGAACTCTCAACTACTTCTTCAAGACCGTCAGAAGAAAGGTCTTTAGCGACTGTGAGAAAGGCTGTTCTAAGAGGATTGTTGTATCCAAAAGTTATTGAAAAAACTGTCATTTTCACCATATGCTTTAAATGTATAACATAAATATTGCTCAACAGATATAATATAGAATATACCAAACTAACCGTTCTGGCCTGTCGCAGCCTGTCTCCCAACGCGGCCACCCTGGAATCTTGTGGGCTGTTGGTAGTCACTTCAGGGTTGTACTTCTGATCGCTAAGTGACGCTGATGCTACCAAGGCTTTGGTGTACCTGAACACAAAATAATTAAATCAAAGCTGGTACGATCTTTGTTCGCAGATAAACTTTATCTAAAGTGAAACTATCTCTATATTTTGAAATTGTTATTGGCAAAAAAATATTCTGATCTGCAAGTATTCATAATTATGAGTATTTCTTCAATTTAGCAAACAACAAGGATGTCAGAAGTTAAGGTCAGAAACATGATGTAAGGTAGAAAAAATGATGTTACATATACACTTGTATGTTATATATAACAAGAAGTGTGACACCGAAGTTATCTTCTCTTATAGTTTGTAAGATTTTTTACCTTGAGTTATTAAGGTTATTTATCTGGGGAGATAATACATTGCATGTGTAATTTAGAGAACCCATCTGCTCCTTCTCCCTCATTCTACAACTAGTTCATTAACTCATACTCACTCTCCAATACTTTGGCCATTCCAGCAATGTTCGTTCCCTTCACTGGAGAAGTCTGGTTCATCACATATCCTGTCGGCCAGGCTCCCGAACAACTTCTTGCTGGTAGCCAGGGTGGCAGCAAATTGCAGCAGTTCCGTGTCAGGTGGAGGGGAGCGGAGGGCGTCTCGTCTCGTGGAGCCAGGAGTTGGAGGTGGAGATGTCATACTCGGAGTATCCAGGGTATGTGGTGGACCACATTCTTGCCGAACCTGTGGATAAAAGTTGACGCTTATAACGAGTTCTGTTACAAATACTTGATTGGGGTACGAGGATGGATGCTTAGGGTTTGCCCTTCATTTAGATTAGAGAAGACCTTGATGGTAAAATCTGCCACTGCTGAGACAGTAAGGCTATCAATTTTATTCTATATCTAATGCTTAGAACACGTACAGTCTACAAACTTTTTTAAAAATCTTTTTATTTACTCATTCATTTAATATCTTAAGCATTGCCAAATTACAAACTAGCTAAAAAATTATAAAATGTTTATTATGGTACACTCACATAAAACTTTCTGTATTTTTCTAAGTTACGTTAAATAGTTATGTACTTTAGGGACCGGCCGGTTTATTCATTAATCAGGATTGATTTAATCCCGTATACACCTGTGATTCGGTCAATATATTCCTAAATTTAAATTTAATTGTATCAGATTTCAACTTTAAATATAGTAGAAGTACATAAACACATAGACACGCAAGGCATATAAGTAAAAGTTCGGTTTTTGTTGTTCTTATAATTTATTTCTATGAATGCTTAAATAAGAATTATTACCGTAGATTGTACTGAATGTTATTTGTGAATAGAAAGACTTATTTACTATTAAATACCTATGTATTATCGCCAAATCAAAGGACCATTTCCCGGCTTAGACTTGCAAATTGCCTAGGCCCAGTCTACGAATAATTTAACTAATGGTGAAACACTAGATGTATATCAAACTTGCTATTAGCCAGGTATTCGTAAACGAACTTTATATTTTGTAACAAATATATAAATGTAAACTTTCGCGTATTATGGAAAACTGGTGCATAAACAAAGCCTTATTTTCAGGACATAATAATATTGCTGTAACGACTTCACTCGATATCTAATTGAAACTAAAATACACCATAAATCATATCATACCTTATGCATAATAACTTTCATGAACATATTATTATCTAATTCTAACATTGAGAACCTATTTCTGACATTGAGTGGTATCGATGTTCTTATATTGCGTTACTATTCCCAGGTCTGATGAAAGAAATTAATTAAAAGATAAGCAGAACCTATGCAGAAGATTTCACAACTAAAAAAAACAAAAGAAAATTATGAACTACAAAAATTCACGAAGCCCAAAACAAAAGCCGAACGCAATAAATCATTACGCTGATGTTAATCGCTGACAAGAGATCCGATGAAGATAGATCGCTCGCACGCTATCGGCGCTCGTATCATTTGTCAGAGAGAGGTAGCCGGCTTCGACTCCGCGAATATCATCAGGGACATCGGTATTCGTGCGGAAATAGCTTGCGCCCGCGCAGCGTGAGTGAACGCCCTTAGCGACTCGCGACACACGCAAATAAACCACGTCGCAGCGAGCTGCAAATAGGCACATCTCTGCGGTGTGATACGACGATTTAATGTAATTACACTAAAAAATACACCGCGATACACAACACTGCAATGCCCTTTAACTGATTCTGGGTAGGGCGGCGCGTTTGTCCTGCTAATTGTAATTGCTCTTGAAGCTTGCCAGCTAATTTTTCTACTGAAACTAGAAAAATGTATATTGTAGTAAGTAGATGCAATAGAGCGAGATTTGTTGGAATAACTTTTATTGCGGCAGACATCTGTCGCGTCGCGTCGGAAAAACTTTAATTTCTTACCGATGTCATGTACGCCGCGCTACGGATTTTATTAAAGGATTGCTACAGAAATAGTACGTACAGATACAAGGAAAACAATTACCTAGTTATAAAAGTTTTGAATTTACTTCTTTGTGTCATACCAGCAGTGTGCCAGGAATTCTCATCACCAACATTCTGAGAAACTTAGTTCTCTTTGATGACTTTCTTCATGGTAACGAATTCCTGTGCAAATGACTTCTTTATTATCTGCTTAAACGAATACATCATTCAGTCATTTTCAATCAGTAATCATCATCCCATGTATGTGTACTTAATCTCAGCTCTATGTGTTGTCATCTGAGTATATATCGTTTGCGTTCGTATAATACAATATAATTTCTAACTTACCAGAGAACTTAATGATACAAAGTATAAAAAAGTAGTATACAAATACAAAATAGTATACAAATACTAGATAATTTCGGCATGGGCACGTACAGTCGTACACATTATCAAGTTTGTTCGGGTCCCGAGCGATCGTAATACGATTAGTTTTAGATCTGATACGTCATTCAGGTACCGTATACCTAATTACTTTTGTTCTCGACCGACTTTAGTGACCGACCTGTGCGTGATAACTAGAACTAACCAATTAGTTATAGTTCTATGGTTATTAGTTCTAGGTTATTGTGCAAGTAGCTTTATCTTGTTTTTCTTTGTTTGTATTGTTCATAAGATCATTCTTCGTAATGGTGGCCATACACGATCAAGTATTCTTGTCAAGTTTTCAGCGGACTTGACGCAAACTTGACGGTGTATGGAAACGGTATCTGGCTATATCTCATGCAAACTGGATGCCGCATCAAGTCAAACTGCAAACTTGACAAGTACGGTCACCTGCAGAGAAAAGTAACCCATCTGTTTAAAAAGTTTTAATAGACAGATGGGTTACTTTTCTCTGCAGGGGAAGTACACTTGAACGTGTATGGCCAGCTTAAGAGAGAGTCTCCATCTTTTTTTAAGTTCAACTTTCCCTGGTCACAGCTGCTTTACTCTGATTTTCGTTTACCCTGCTAGCCTACCTGATCTGGTTATAAGGTCAGAGCATATTTTCTAGTGAAGGTCACTGGGCGATGAAACAGCTCTTAACGCTACCTAAATTCATCATAATTTATTCATATAGGTATCACTAATACACTTATCCACGTCATTTTTTGGCTTTTCGGAAAGGTGCTTTGTCATGGAGGAGAAGAAACTCCTCAGCAAAACTCAGCACCTAACAACTTACGTATGGTAAAAGGGATCTTGATCCGTTTGGCTAGCTATAATCCTAATAAAAAAAACCTGGGTAGTACAAATAAAAACACGAGTATTATCTTTTTGACGTTTAAATAACATCGACAATAATTCCTGGAAACCATAAGGCTCTGAATCTTTAAGTAACTCTAACCTTCTGTCGGGTGAGTTCGGTTCAAGGCAAGATATTTGAATAGGCCGTGACGATATTTTGCGGATTATCAAACAAGGATTTGCTTTCACCTTTTAAGCTCTTGAATAAGTAATGACGGGGAGGAAATACTAGTAGTTGCTATTTAGGAGAATTTTGATGGCAACACTGAACACGCCAGTATTTTGTTTCAATGAGCACAATGTAGGGAGGATATTCCGTCGCGTGTACGAAAGAGCATCTTTATTTAGGATAAAAAGTAATCAACACCCTCGCTCTAAGATGATATCAAAAATTATTACTTTTTCTAAAAAAGCCGTTACTATAAATATGGACTTTTTCTGTTCATCATCTTCTCTTCTTTGTTCTGACTGGAGGCTTGCGAGCTAGTTGTTTATTTCTTCCCTTTTCTTTCTTGGATGGAAATGCATCAGTGGTGCCTCTGGTGTTCGTGTCGGGAGACATTTAATATCAGTGACATGTAACATCAGTTGACTCGTATGCTCATTTGTGGGTCATTCTTAAAAAACAACATTCCTAAAATACAACTGCAGTTGGGGGTAATACTATCTATAATACTTACTCACTCATTCCTCACACTCATACACTCATTCCCCATGTACAGTACAGGCATGGTCAACAAATGAGACATCAGAAACACCCAAGACCGAAGAACAAGAAAAAGATTCATCTGTCTTATGTACTTTGTCGCGGCAGGGAATCGTCACTAACATCTTTATTATAGAGCCGTCTTTATTTAGAATTTGATGATAGGTCGGTACTTAAATAGTTGAAGTTAATAAGTTGTACAATAACTCAGGAACGCTCCAATTTTTGTATCAATACTAACTCGTTCAACTTCTACTGACAGATACCAGCATTGCGACAAAAGTTGCTTAAGTAGTTGAAAGTAAATTACTTCGTGATGTTTCGCATTTTCTCCAAAATGAAACATTACAAAACTTGCTTCCAATCAGACTGTGGCAAAGGAAAGCTACTAGACAAGTTAACGGGCTGTTTAACAAAATATTTCTTGCTAATCAGGTCTAGCCTGTGGCACGAAATAGTAAAGAACAATGCCCAACTGCCATACATCGTTTTATTTGATTTTCAACTTTAGCGTCTTAGAATAAAAAAAATTCTAAAAATTGCCGCTTTAATTTCTGAGCTTAGATATATAAGAATTTTCAGCAGACACACCCCAGAACCAAAGTATTTTGAGATTGAATTTTTATAACCATTGAGTCATAGAGTAGGGGAGAACGTAATTTTTACCATTATTTTTTATTCTGACTTTTTTTTGATTGACAACCGGAAATGGAAATTTGACATCATTACATTTGTTACCAACATTTATAACGAAATTCTGTGTGTAATATTGGCCAGAAGTCTCCCTATATCTTGCTTGGTACAAGCTATGTATCGAAGTGAGTGCCCGAATGAAAATGGAAATTGTTGTCATAATTGTTATTATAGTCAATTCATCACTTATTAATAAAATTATTTTACGCTGGGTAATAAGGGCACAGGTATTAATTTTAAAATACGTAAAAAAATAAATGAATTGCTACGGTATAACTGACGTTTTAAGACGCTACAAAAAATAAAAAATAATTTTTGGGCATTGTTCTTTCAATAACGCGATCTTAACTTTGTCGATTTAACGAATTAATTGGTTTGTCGTTTGAGATCGACTTTGATACCATAAAACTAAACAAAAATCATTTTGTGCACGCTTGGAAACTGTATGCGAAGAGATATTTTGAACGAAGAGTTTATCGAAATCAACTGATTGCGGTCGATTAAAACGGATTCAAAGCTCTAAATTACAGTATTATAAAATCATATCAAAATACAAAGAGCGATCAAATTAATTGGTAACTGATTGTAAGTTTTGCATTAGCAGAGTACATTAAAATACCCTTATTTAGTTGCGATGACATCATGAATCATGATTGACTTTTTTATAAACTTGAAGATACCTTGAATAAGTATTTGTATAGTATAAAGTAAGTATAAAGCCCAAATTACAATACTAAGTTTGTTAAGTACCTAGTAGTAGTATTAATTATGCACGAAAGAATTGAGAAATCTATCAAATTTATCTCTTGAATTCCTTCACACAATATAAACTCAATACACGTTCTGATTTATCATGTTTGTTTTTTGTTATCGAATCTCGTTTCGATATTACTTCGATATACCAAGACATACGAGTATAAAGACGCGTAGGCGTTGAATGCTTATAATTAATACGTAGTATATTATAGATTTCACATCCGGAGTTGCACAAGATGATCTATCAGATGTATTCTCTGAAGCTAATGAGAACCAGTGACATCTTTGGTTTAATGCAAGTTCGTTGACATGTGCGTTGGGAAACATTTTTATCAACACCAGTACACTAAACGAACTGAAGCTGCGTGATAGAGCAAATCAGCTTTTCTTTGTGTGGAGAGACCTATCCTCTAAGGCCTAGGTTAGGTTTAACTGATGTTAGATTGGGTTAGGTTAAAACAGAAACCAATGTACTTAACACAACGTTGTAAGTCAACTTTTTATATTTTGTAAGTGCTTGACTAGTCAGTTACCTGATGGCAAAGATGAAGCACTAACCTAAGAAGAGCCTACTTTAGCGAGTTTTTAAGATGCCCACATTGTAATCGAAGGGGAATACTGACGCAGGAAATTTCAGTTCTTTGCTACTCCGCCGCAATAGATCAAAATTTTATACCGAAACTTTGTTAATTATTTCAGTGCCAAGTTTTAAATTCAGTTAACACAAAGGCGGTAAACTGTTTCCAACTGATAATGACAAAAAATTAGATTTACATTTAAGACAGGCAGTCTTTAGGCCAGATTATACGAACAAAGCCGAACGATCGCGAGTTCTGGCCACCATAATTTGGCATTGTAACAACCGCTATAAAAACGTCCGGTTAGAAATAAAATTTACATATAAGCTTTGTGCCTTATCTTTTATATTTAAATTCCAACTCAAAGTATTAATTCACGGTTTATTAACACAACTTTTGGAAAGATGTCATTTTCTGCTAGAGCCGTAATAATAAATAATGATTTGAAGAACATTGTTGTGAAAACATTGAGAAATCTCTAAATTTTTTACGACATTAGGTATATTATTTAGAAAGAGGATTTCACGATAAGCCGATCAACTTCGTATGACCGGAATCATTGTCATCTTTGAATCTATCTAAAGCGAAGTAATACAACCACTTGTAAATAAATAGTGCGTATAAAATATGCTTACAAAGCAAAGATTTCATATATGAAGCACCTAATTCCATCTTCGTTGTATTTATTTGTTTTCCAATACGTATATGAGCACCGGATGACTTCTTCCGTTGCGGAACGAGCGATATATCCTACAGAGAATTTCCATTTAAGTCCAATTTCCTGGTGCATCAGCATCTGCAAACGATCTCAAAGAAATGAAGTTTCTGCAACACTGCACCTTACTGAAACTTGACTTAGATGATAATCAACAGCCAATAATTTCAAGGAATTTAAAAAGGAAAAAAATTCTGTAGTTTCAAGATCAAAACGGACATTGACGCTTAAATAACAGAGTTGACAATTGGTACGAATGTTGAAAATTGGAACACCACTTAAAATGAAATGTGAAAACTCCCGATCGATTCTGTCTGCAAAAAAATCAAACCATCTTTCGTACCAAGTGTACGCTTTATATCAATCATAATATAATATTATTGTCAGTTTACCATATTTTATGAGCTAACTTGACTGGAATACAATTTTTTATGAGCTAACTTGACTCTTAACTGGAATATAGAATGCTTTAAAAAGGATAACGAAATTTTACAACACCGCCTTCCAATTTCAACTAGAACAGGTAAAAATGTGAGAAATATGAACGAACAATCTCAACGTTTACGAGTGCTGACAAGTACACCCCGAAGCAGATACGGCGACGAATTTTCTGCTACAAAAATCAGGAAAGTACCTATACGATATTCGATCCAACGTAAAACTTTTGTCCATTCGTTGAATATTATACAACAAATAAACATGCACATACTGCGAACTGAATTATACATAATTATGTGCAACTTTTTCATTTGCACATACCTGATTATTCTGTTTATTAAACGCTTTTATTTAGTTTCACTTCGGAGCATCAAATCTTGTAACGTTAATTTGAATGACTTCCCTTTAATGAAAATTGATGAAATTTGGCAGACATGTGTATTTCCGATGACAATACACGAAAATCATATTTTAAACTAATTTTCATTGTTTATTTGTTGTTAAATTAAAAAAAAACGATTTTTCGGAGCATCAAATCTTGTAACGTTAATTTGAATGACTTCCCTTTAATGAAAATTGATGAAATTTGGCAGACATGTGTATTTCCGATGACAATACACGAAAATCATATTTTAAACTAATTTTCATTGTTTATTTGTTGTTAAATTAAAAAAAACGATTTTCAGACTTTAGACATTTTACGTAGAGACTTGAAATTTTCACAACTTGTAGCTAATTTTATAAACTAAACATTATTGAAATAAAAGCGTTTAAAAAAAAAAAATTTTTTTCATTTGACTTATTTTATCACTTGCACTTCTACATACAATAATGGTCTAATTATCTATAGGTACCTAGTAATATTAATACTGAAGTCAAAGTCAAAATATTTTACCTATTCATATAGATATCACTGATACCCTTTGAAGAGTTTGTTTGGTTGAACGCGCTAATCTCAGTAAGTAACTATTGGTTCGAATTTAAAAATTCTTTTTGTGTTTGATAGCTGATTTATCGAGGAAGGCTATAGGTACGTTACATGTATAACATCATATATTTTAGTAGTTAGTTTTATCCACAAATTAATGCGGGTGAAACTGTGGGGCACAGCTAATTTGCTAATAATAATCGAACCTGTACTCCGTCTAGTAGAACCACAGAACATCTAATCTTATTATTATTAGATGTTCTAACATCTAATTCATCTAACATCTAAAATTTTTAGATGTTCTGTGAGTAGAACCCTGCAAGGAAAGAGATTCCCGGATTGGGAATCCAATCCGGATAAACATTTTCTCAAGTCTAAAGCCCGTATTAATAAACCGATATTAAGTTCTCTGCAATCTCACGACATGAAATCAGAAATCATGCTCTTGAGCCGAGATCGTTTTATTAATACGGGTACTTGTTTGTGACGTTTTCATTTGTGCATTTCCTAGTGCGAGTGTGTGGGGGTTTGTTTTTGTATCTAAATTAAATATAATAACTACTTATATTTTTAAGTTCACTCCCAATAGCGCAAAATAGCCAAATAAAACAGAATTATAAAACAGTTATGGTGAAAACTAATAAAACTATAAGCGGCGATAAAACAACGATTCTATTTCTTGGGTTGTAGTTTATTTCTACGCTACAACGTAAAAGCTACTTTGAAGAACAATATGAATCTAGGAGCGGCTCATTAAACCTCTCGGGCCGAATTCAAATTTCATCATTATTTGAATACCAATTGACTTGATGTGACCGTTTCAAACAAAAAGCCACAAATATTTACAGCTATAAAAGCTCCGTAACAATGTTATAGTAATCTCTCTATTCTTGGAAAGATATGGTAAGAATTAATTGCTTAATCATTTATGGCCGTAAATTATTGGAGTGGCGTGGTAATTAATTCTTTTATGCCAGTTCGTCTGCCGGCGGTCACTCGCCTGTTAACGTGCATTTCTGGGTCAAAGTGTTACGGTGATCGTTTTACAAGTGTTATACTGTTCAGTTTTATTCAAGTGCTATGAATTCGATATTTGAATAAGTTTTAGCTTCCCTTAAATTTAATGAATTCGACATTTGTAATTTGATTGAACTCATAATAGTTCAATCAAATCATAAATGATTGAACTATCATGAGTTCAATCAAATGTCGAATTGTGTAGAGTTGTGCAAATTGCAAGTTAAGTTTAACACCACTTTGTTTCACCGAATGGTAGGTAAAATCGTGGTCTTGATTGCTTATATAATAATGGCGACCAGAAAATTACCAGAGAATGCCGTCTGATGTAAAGTTGTCACCGTCACCAATAGACTTGCTTTATTTGTGACTCTCCGACACTGCTACTGAAATATGCAATCTACTGCTACCAATATACTTATTTGGGCTTATATAAACACCTACACCCATATTCTTTACCGCGTTAAATTCCAAAAAAGCATTTGGGTTATTATACACAGACACACGTTGAATTCCAACAAGTACATTATCTATTCTGTGCTCGTACACACTAACCAAACATTAAAAGATTAAATGTAAGAAATAATTGTAAATAGCGGTAGACTTCATTCATTTTATCAAACTAATTAGCAGGTTCGACAATGGTTCTGTATCTAGGGTTACCACGTCTCAGAATTTATACCTAATTTTTCAATTTTTTTAGGCTTCTGACTGGGTTGCGGCTGGATTTTGTATATCTCACGATTAAAATTAAAATGTGTGTAATTCACACGTGGTAGAAGTGAATCCTTCTAATATTTTTTTTCGATAATCGCGACAATATTCAGACTTTTGTTATAAAAAGAAAACAGTGGTAACTAACGCCATCAGTTAACATAATATGAAGAGTAAAATGAGCAGCTAGCGCCATCTATCCAGCTATAAAACGAATCTTCTATCTTGTTCCTCGCACCATCTATGAATACAACTTAGCACTTTTACTGTCGCGATGTCGCTTTTTCGCTACATCGACTTTGAAATCACAACGATGCTAAAGAAGTTTTTACTTCAAAAAAGATTTGTGTGAGAGGAATAATGCGAAAACCCAACATCTCATTTTATCTTTAAGTTATTGCTCCTTGTTCTTACTTCAAGTGACGTGTTTTTTTTTCTTAAATCTTTAAATCACACGTTTATTCAAAATTATGAGAGTTTCACAGATTTTTTATGGTTATCAGGCCTTTTTTATGATTTTCGAATGTTTCATGGTAACCCTATGCGTGCAGTAGGTACCCATCATCACCCACGCATGTCACAAGTCATGACCCCGCACGAGACGAAATACACTCTTCAGCTATTAAGCTGTTTATTTCTTAATACCGATATTAGGAGAACTACGTAAAAAGTTGTATTATAATGATTAGGATTTATGGATAAGTAGTGAAGAATTTGAAGTGTTATTAAATGAAGTAACCGGATATTTATTTGGTTTTCAAAGAGGATCTTTTTAGTACATCTTAAATACATCTACACACATACACAAACACACATACATCTACAACACAAATCTTACATCTTAAATACATCTACACACATCTACACTTATCTACACACATACACCTTACATACATCTTAAATAGTTATTACTATATGATGAGAAATATTTACTGTTCTATACAGTAATTTTTTCTGCATCTCATGTACGGAATCTTGATAAAAAAAACAAAATGCATGATATGGGACCGAATATCGTGTTTCTTTAAAACCGAAAAATATGTAGATTGTTAACTGTCCTACGTAAATCAGATGGCATTGTTTTCACTGTGTGTTAATGTTGTCGTTTTTGAAGTGGTTGTTGTAGTTATTTTTGTTGTTGACAGCTAATTTAACAGAACTTATTTTGTTCTTTAACTTAACAAAAATATTATGCTCAAGACTGGCTCTATATGAATTACCTATGCAAAAAGTGATTAATGTAGAAGTTATAAAGTTGTTATTTGATGTTATTATAGTTTGCATATTATAAATACAAAAAATAAAGCAATTTATTGAACTGCTTTGAATAAAATTCCACTGCGTTTTGCCACACTTTACTATTTTAACTTACCTTTTTTCTTCTTCTTGATACTTCGAAAAGAACAAGAAGGTATATTAAAAACTGCATTTTACAGTCCAAACTTGAGACATTAAGCTATATAAAACGCATTCCGTTGCATGGTGGTGAAAGCAAGTGTGGGCGGGCGCCGGCGTCTCGCGTCTATCTGCCACTTGATGGAATATGAGATGTGGCAATATTAACCTCTTAAGGTATGTTTTCAACACTTACCGGACTGCCCAGTCGATGACCCTTCACATATTTTGTTTTATCATTTTTCATAATTAAGACATAACGTTACTACATTATCGGACGCTTTCATTTGTTTGACGTCTAGCAATTCCCTACTTTTCAATGAATTTTTTTAACGTTATTGTGATAATGACATAACCCTGGTTAAAAACGGAATGTTTTAGAATTAGACTTTGTTATCTTAGTTTAAGAAGCATGAAGGGGGTTACATCAACTTGATTTGGTGAACATTATGTAGGTATGATTTCAGAATTTTGTTCAATTTTGTTGTTTATTATTTTAAATAAACCAACCTTTAAATATAGTAATTTAGATATAAGATCTACATGTCAGTTTATTTAGATTTATGTAAATAAGTTATGGTATTACTAACTCTGTTATTTTCTGTATTATCAATAAATATATCACCTTTAAATATTGTTGGACATTAATTTTATCAACAAAATATTCTTCCCGTTATGTTTTTAACAAAAACCTTGTTTATCAAATCTCAATGCTTATTCAATCTGTTTCAATTCGACGCAGAGCGCATAATTAGTAGCGTACACGAAGACACTCAGTTCTAAGCCGTTCTAATCCTAGCGGAGTAAAAAGCCGAAACTGTAATGAACGATTCACCGTGGAGGTGTAGCACAATGGTGCCAATGAAAGGGACCAAATTGAAGCCGCGGGGACCATCTGCTCATTACTGCATCTTGACATGGTTACACGATGCGGAGGCGATATCGAGATGGAACGATTGAGGGTATTCAATGAAGAGTACATGCGCACATTGTTTTAAGATTGCCACACCTTGACGCCCTAGCAGGGTTCGTGCTTTATAATACGTATCTAGATGAACAGTCAACAAAAGTGTGTGTTCAAGACATGATATAAAAACCGACAAGGAATTCGACGATAACGCTGTCATTCTACCGATCAAGTGCTTACATTAGCATACCATATTATGCAATTTCATTAAAAGTCCTGAGCGTAAGTTGATAATTATAATGTTGTCCAATTTTATGTAGTAAATAACCTCAATTTAACTGCGTAAATTCAAAATACCCAAGTGATATTTGGAAATTTAGATCCTGCTGTAACGAGCCGGAAAGTCTCGCAATTATTAAGCAGCTCCTGGCAGAGAGTAACGCGACGGAAAAACAAAAAAGGGATGAAAGGGAATGCATGCTCATTAGAGGAGCTTGAAGGCTATTAACAAGTTGATGTACCGAGAGCGATCTTTATTATGTACGAGTTGGTTTACGTATTTTGGGTGGAATTTAAATTATAACTGTGAAAAATAAGTTCAATCTAACGTGATCCATAGAATTGTTAATATAGGATACATAAATCTTTGACAATGAATGAGTAATACCTAATTTTATTCCATGAAAATACCTACGTAAAAATTAATCCATATAGATAAAAATAAATATCTGTGAATAAATGAGAAACTCGAAAATTCTACTTTGAGTACCAATAAAAGTACAATAAGTATTCTGTGCTTTGAACATGATGAAATCAAAATGATTTTAGTGATCAAACTGGTTTTAGGAGCTTGTACAATACATAGTAACGAACTGTGAATTATAGAGATGTTTTTACTGCTTTTTACTGACTTCTACTTTACTTCTTTACTTCTTGAATTACTACTTGTGATAACTGATAAGCTACAGTGACCAGCTAACCAGGAGAAATGTAAAAACTGTCTGTTACTAAAATCGTCAAGTAATTCACAACTTTACATTCTTCTTGCCATTTTAAGCTCAATACATTTCTGTAATGTTACTTCCATACGAATAACCTTTATATTTACAAGTACAACAAATAAAAATGGCATCTAGACCTCTTAGGCCGCGGCTCAAGGGACCGCGAACCCGAAGCAATGCAATTACTTCGAATTGAAAGTCAATATTTTACCCACTTGTCGATTTATGCAATAAAAGCCAGCCCATGGGCACCGAATGTTCTTTTATGTTTAACGAAAAATATTTTCATGTACATAGGCTTTCCCTAATTGGCGCCAGTCCGACTGGTCCTAGACCCTCTGAATCCAGCGGCTTCCCGCTGTTTTCTTTAGGTCATCAGTCCTGGTCGGGGGGTGACCAGTGCTCCTTTTACCGAGACGATTAGGGGAGGCCTATGTCCAGCAATGGACTTTAAGAGGCTGTTAGATAGACAGACAGATAGTACAAATGTACGGAGCTTTGTAACAGTAACTATACAAAATGTTATGAAGTAACCATTATAATGTAATGTACTACACAATGATATTTAAAAACTATGGATACGTCATGTCCTATGGTCATGCCCTTACAAATCAACCAAAAAATATGTTCCGAAAATAGCTACAACACACACACGTTTATCTTTTGTTTCACTACATCAATCACACTACAATAATACAAGAAGGCATTTTAACGTTGAATGTCAAATCTTAAGCACTTCTGACAACAAGAAAACTGCCTATCGCCTTAAATTGACAAAGCGACTACGAGCAGACGAGGTCAATTGACTGCTCTAATGATCTTCATCTTCGGCGCGCTAGTGACATATCTACCTCTTTTATATATAATATCATTGTATTTACATATATTTTTAGCGTCTGGCTGGAGGATAGACAAAAGAAGATGAGTCACGTAACAGTAAGTGGTCACTGTCGACCACCGAGAACTCCTTTAGACATTTCACTCTAGTTTTTGATGAACCCAGATTGTGTAGCAATTCGGATTTCGGGTATTGCCTAGAAAGTGGTAAATTCTTAAACTTGATTTGAAGCATCCATATACTCCCGAAAAGCCACTTACAACTAGCTTAAACACATTCTAGATAAATACGCGTTTTCATTATAGCATATAACTAGGTGCTATATAAAAATAAAAAGATAATCTCTGTATTACACGACGGCTGAGTCAACGCAACACAATTCTGTATTCGATACCATCTGTTCCAACACACTGAGTAATACCACTTCCGAAGGAAGAGTTAATTGGAAGCATATTAGACTAAGGGACAAATTACAGCAAGCGTTCAGACCGCCTCATGCATATTATTTTAACTCAAGCTTTCGACTCTACGACAATCATAATATTCACGCGGCAAAAACGACCCGAAATACTACCAACGCTGCAACGTGCAGAGTAGGTCTTGGGTGATTTAAAATTATTTTAAGTTAGATATTTAGGTGATCAATTTTTAAACGTTCATTGGAGCAATATGTGCATTAAATGAAAGTTAATTGAAAATAACATGATTATATTTCTTCACACTCAAAGTAATAAAGGATACCTATCGTAGATATACATAGGTCTTGATAAAATGATGTTTTACGTGTCTCACTCAATATTAAGACTGAGTTACTAAGACTAAAATTATTTTGTAGGTTATAAAAGCTTTCCTTTAATTACTATTTCTAATTACAGTTAGGCTACGTTTTCAGCCTTAGTTTGGAATTTCTAAAAAGATCTAATCCATTATAGCTTATGAAGTAAATTGCCTAAAGCAAGCTACATAGTTGTATTTTTATCAGGAAAAACTCTAAAGCCGATCTATCAGATAGGTCAATTTTGACCTGAATTTTTGAAACCTTTTTCGGTGCGCGTTCTAGGTATCTGTTCGTATTAAATCTATGGCTAAAGCCTTAAACGGCTACGAAGTAGAGACGCGCGAAAGATAGAATACATCCGTGATTAACTTCAAATACAGTAGGTATTGCTACATTTACACAGGCTCGTCTGACCCAGCGTTCAAAACTCGCGTCTCGACCGTTTGGTGTAAATTATTCCTTAACAAAACAAATGGCTCTAAAGCGGATGTGGCGTCCTTGGAGTGCCCGTATGACATAATGACTCTGTGACATTACTTAAGGCCGCGATCACCAGTTCATTCAGTCAATAATTGTGTGACATACTATTGTTAGGTGGCTGGCTTCAACCCATTAATGGCACACTACTGGGCACGGGTTTCCTTTTGAGGAAGCCTACAGCATACTCCACTACGCTGTTCCAGTGCGGATTGGTGGAGGGGTTAGTAGCCAACCCGAGTGTCGGAAGTTTTCAAACCGCCCGAGTGCCTCCGACATGGCTTAGCGATTATTATCTTATGTTATGATAACAACCGGGACCGACAGCTTTACGTGCTCTCTGAAGCACGGAAACGCTCAAGAATTTTTTGCCACTAGCAGTCACCCATCCAACTACCGACCGCGCCCGCTGTTGCTTAACTTTGTCGATCACTTAAGATCGACGTAAGCCGCCGGGCTATGAGCGCTAATCTAACTATTGTTAGATACTCGTGTTGACGCAAAGCAGGAATCAGACAGAAGATGGAGATGGGCTACTTGGCAATTTCAGTTAAAATTGTATTTTCTTATTATTTCTATTCGAGAAATGTTACAAATTAACAATTGAAAAAAATGCTTAGTAGGTTTTTCAATTTGTTATTTACTGCATTTTATGTTTTCATGTCATAACGTATTTTTAAGACCCTACTTATGTTTATTCAGGTATACCATCTACGAAAATTTTTCCTCCTTCTGAAGACATTAAGTAACTGATACACTGTACTTGTATTGATGTGATCCAAGTGTAAATGTAAGTGTGAACGTAACCTTAGGTAACATGAGTCAACGGATGTATGTCTGTGCTTTGTCTGTGTTATTGCTAATGTGTCCCTATTGTATTGATTGTACTTTTGGGCCCCGTAATACAAGAGGTTGAAACACTTATTTTACTCACGTAGAGCCTGTTCTGTTCAATTTGGTAATTTATGTTTTCCACTTGCTTTGGTTATAAGTGTTTAAGGAGTACAATCTATCAGTGACCCCATAATCGCAACGCAAAGCTGCCCCGTTGTTCGGGTATCTTCTCACAATCTCGATTGTAATATAAGTTAGTCCTATACTTCGATCACTAATAACAACACTGTTATTCTGTTATTAGTGATCGAAGGTCCTATAGTTATTCGAATTCGTCGATAAGGTTTGGCCTTAATCCGTTAGAGGTCAACTCTCTTCGTAAACAAGGAAGTAGAGTTGAAGGAAGTGGGTAAATCAATTATTGGATTTGTTGTCATTAAATATAGAGTAAAAGGTCTAGTATTATGAGAAATGTAAATGAAGGGCCGAGTCGTCCTCTCAAGCCGATCTGAGCTTTCAAGATTTCCATATTCATGACCTGGATTTACTTATATTATAAAATCCATTAGGCATAATATTGCAAGTGGCATTTGGAACGGGTATAAATTTATTTTTCTTGTTGGATCCTAGTTCGGATGACATTTACTCGCTAAGCTATTACTAAATGGTTGGTGAAAGAAAATATCACGAGGAATTTAATTATGAATTAAAAAAATGAGCAGGCAAGCCACCTGATAATAAGCTCCGTCCGCGTGAAGCTGTAAACGCCGATAGGGCCAACAGACTGTCCATTCGAAAAAGAAATGATAAGATATCACTGGCGCCCATTGACATCAGTAAGGGCAAAGGCTTTATCGATGCATTGTTTCACTACAAATGTACAATTGGAACGCGGAAAAAACATTTCACGATACGTCGATACGTTGTAGAAAGGATAAATCAAACTAGCCTGGCGGAAAAACATCATGATTGTGAAGTTTGTACGCGTAGATCGCATTTGGACATTTGGTGAACTATAGCTATGTGCGCGGTGAGCTGTCCCTATCCCTGTCGTTCTGAGAGGAAACCCAAGCCCAGTTGTGGCAAAGTTGCAAAAAACTTTGCTAACTTATTTATGTAATAATGGCAAACATTAATTATTTTCCAAAATACTGATGATCGGTTATTATCGGTAAATATTAAACATTTATTAGATACGACATTTTAATGTAACTATTTGTCAGCTGTCCATAAAGGCTAATAAATGTATTTAACTCCCGTCGTCCGCAGAATTCGTGGAAGCTATTAATCACGATTATTAGGTTAGTCGCGGTGATTGCAGCGCGAATTATGAATATTTTCGTTTCGTATTTATAGACGCGCGGCGACGATTTATTTTACGTAAACGCTACGCCATCTGGTGTTTAACACTAGAAAGACGGGAGCAGTCATTTGACCGGATTTACAATTTAAAAGTTCGCTTATTCCAAAACTTTTTGATCAAGTTTACTGATAATTTGTGACTTTTATTATTATGAATAGAATCTTAAAAATACATGACCAAAACACTCTTAGTGTCTTTGTTTACTGTTTAAAGTGCTGATATATCGACAAAGACGGCGACAGTCATTTGACTGCTTTAACCTGAGTAGTGTTTATAATTGTAATATGAGGGTGCTTTTGTAAATATTTGAATTGATTTGTTTTGTTAGTCAGTTGCTAGAATAACTAGCTTCATATTGTATGTATAATTTAGAATATTGTGAATAAATTAGTGTAAAAATGTCACGAAGACTCGATAATAATGAAATACTTCATTTACTGCAAAACCTACCAGACGATCAGTCGGAATGTGAATCTAAAAGTGCAGAACTTTACAGTGACGATGACTTTGTGTTACCTGCCATTAGTTCAAGCTCTGATAGTGTAGACTCTGACCCAGAAGATCAGCTACCCCTTTCGAATTTACGTTACATTAGCAATAACAATAACCGTGTTCGTGGCAGGGGTAGGGGTCACCGTTTGCTTGCCAGTACTCCTCATGAGCAGGATCGTCATTACACGGCCACAGACGGGACTACATGGGCACTTCAGACGGCTCGACAGAATATTATTACTGAGCAGGCAGGGCCTACATCATTCGCAAGAAGGAATTTCAAAGGAAATGTAGTGGATGCATGAAGGCTATTTATTGACGAACATATTTAGAGACACATTCAAAAATGCACAAAAGAAGAAGCTAGTAAGCAACTAGGACACAATAATTGGGTACTCACTTTGAAATAATTAGAAGATTTTATTGCTATTTGTTATATTCGTGAAATAATGAAATTGAAACAGGACTTTCCGGTTTGAGCCTTTGTGTGTAGAAGCTATGCCTTCACCTTCTCAATCTTCGTTACCGATCATCCAGAAAAATAGAAAAAGGCGGGAGTATTATATTAGCAAATGTAAAAATAAAACTAACAATGTATGCTATGATTGTAAAAAGCCGCTTTGTGGTTCTTGTAATAAAAATAAAAATTTTAAATGTAAAAACTGCAATTGAATATTATATTATATGAGCATTATATTATGATCAGTTCATTGTAACATTTTTTTTATCTTAATAAAGAATTTTCTGAATATGAGTACCTGCAGTCATTTGACCGGCCGCCGTCTTTGTAGGTAGCTAAATTTTTCCGTCTTTCTAGTGTTAAATGAAATTAACTTTAGCTTGGGCTTAAAGATAAAAGTTTTGGGGTATTTGCTCCAGTGAGGGACTCAGTCTTCGACTCATTTATTCAGTTTGTGGCAAAAATAGCGCCAAAGTTGAATAATAGTGTACGTAGGTATACGTATACGTATAATAAATATACTATCTATGCCTAAGTTATCTTATATTTATATCACGAAGTTCTGTACTATCTATAAAGTACTGTACGAAAGAGACACTTTAATGATATTAAATTTGGTAATAAAACATAAACTTGAATTAATGTAATTCCATTACATGCTCAGACACACGTTTACGTGGCCTTATCGTGTTTTAGTGTAATAAAAAATTGTATCATAAGGTTTTTATTCACAAATATTGTTCATTTATGCCCATAATTGGTGCACTCACCATATTAGACGTTTAGTAACAATTTTCTATACATCAGTGTACCAAGATGGGTGTGGGCCCGTCTGACCCGCGCCCACGCCTGACCCGCTCGCCTACATGCTCCGAGCCCATCTTTATGGTCTCGTAATACGTAAACTTAATCTAGGAAAATATATTCTGTAACTTTACGACTAGCAGTGTACATTGAGGCTTTTGTAGCAATGATTGGATTCCTGCTCCTTTGTTAAGTGGAATCTAAACTAAAATGAAACAAGAACGTGCGAGTGAAAATAAGCAATAAATGAAATGTCACGAGCAATCGTGTTTTAAGCTTAGTGCTTAGAACGAATCAAGTCTAGGTACGAAATTCGTACAGCTAGGTACTTTCGTCGTTCGTACGAACCCTAAACTCGAATGCGTTTTTTGGAATTAGGAACAACTCTTACATCTAGTGGATAAGTTAAGTAGGTATACTAAGTCTCTCAAATAGGGAAGCTTCCTTTGATTCCCGACTTGGATATGAGCTGGCTACGGCTATAATAAATAAAAATGCTAATATTATCCAAACATCACACAATCAGACGAATCACGTAATTCATCGTCAGTTTTCATCGACATAATGGACATCAATAACACGAAATAAATTGACAGCCTCAAGGTCTTTTAAATGAATCGTTGACTGAAGTGTTTATGTGCCAAGATTAGGGTGAGAACTTAACGATAGCTTTACTGCAGACATTGTGTTCGAAAGAACATTTTTCCACTGTGTCTGCAATATGCCATTTCGTGAACTACGTCGCTACAATTCATGGCTCAGTGGCTATTGCAGCAATTTCATACTAAAATGGTATGCAAAATGTGAAACTTCTATTAGTTTTGGCGCAGCGTAAATCAAATGGAATAGGAGTTGTATATTCAGAGGCGAATTTAATCATCCAGAAAATTATTTCCTTCAAATTAGTATATACAGACTAATTTGTTTTAAACCTGTATCAAATTATTTATGCTTTATTGTGGAGGTGAACAATCAGCGAATGACTTTGTACTTAGTATATCATACGTCACATGGCTCCGCTACAGCAATCAACTTAGTAACAAGATATTTTATAATAATACTTGAAATTCTATATCAGTACCAATAATTAATTTATACGTCGCTAAGTAAGGAAAGGACCAACGCGTGCTGAAAACATGACACTTAAATTGGTCTAGTTGAACCAATTAAGTTGTTCGTAAGTGAGAGAGAGAGCTGGAGATGGCACTAGTTTTTTCTTGTATGAAGAACGTTAAACGTCCTTTATTCCAATTTTGTTCCAACGGGCTATCCTTATTGTGAAATTAATTAACCTGTACAAACAATACCAATCAATTAATTCCACTCTCAACCTAAAATATAAAAGTGAGGCGAATATATTATATCCATTCTGTATCACGAGAATCGTTAAAGAGTTAATTTGTCAGGATATAAGATAGCATTGTTTTCTAAGATTTTTGAGATGAATGAAAGTGTCAAGAATAAAAGGAAACTCGGTCACGTAGCGCGGCTGGCGACTTTAGCACGTCTCGTTTTCACGTCGGCTTTACATTTTTCCTACTCGCTACACAAGATAAATAATATTCTTTGAGTCACTTTGATGGACTGTCGGTTGTTTCAAGTGTCTATTAACGTCACGTCTATGAAAGCAAAAAAAATATATTTCAGGACACAATTCCAGGCCCCCAATTCTCATTTTGTAGAGATAATCTCGAAGTTAGACATATCACTAATCTTTAAATCTCGACGAGACATGTCGGCAAAATCTCGAATGTATCCAAAAAAGTTATTCTGGGGCACATTCGAGATTTTATCTTTCGACATTACCATTAGACATATGAAATAAACGTAAAAAAAGGTTTTAAAATCAATCACTGTAGTATCCATTCTAAACTATATTTGAATAGTTATAATTTATTTACTGGGATATTGCAGTTAAAAACCATTATTACAAAAAGACTAGCCGTCGCATACGAAAGCACAATACAAAAACGAACTGTCAATAAGATTGTGAACATTTCAATCAAGGACGCTTTACGACGCTGTGATTGGTCAAACATTTCAATCCCGAACGCTTTACAACGCTGTGATTGGTCAAAACGCGTGACATTTCAATCTCGAACGCTCCGGACCATACGTTGCATGTCGTACGAAAAGGCTCAGAGATATCTCTAATGTGACATCCCGAGAATAAGGAAATTAGGTTTCATTAGAGATCCGCCATGTTTTTTAGAGATATCTCTTTTAGAGATGTATCTCTACAAAATGAGAATTGGGGGCCAGCTTGCGTTTTTGTTTAGAGACCTTGCAATCATAAAAATAAAACAATTAGTCTGATTTTTTTTGTTTTGTTTAAAAATTTTGTTTATTTTTATTTATGCAAGCCAGTACGATTCATTTTACGTAAAGCTGTAATAATAAATTAATTAATGTATTTTTAAATGGTATAAACATATCAATGTTTAAGGTTATTAATACAGATAACATCTTGACTTTATAATGTCGTATTCATTGTTTTAAATATTTGTGTCATTGTTTGTTTAAACTTAACTCATTATATATTTTATTATCTGCGTGTTTTTATTTCGATTAACGGTTTATATAATAATACAGTCCAGTAAACTCTAAAACGATAATATGACTGATTATTTTAAGTAAATTTTTCCTTAATAGTATTGTTTTATCACGATTTGTTTTATGGTTCATCACGAGGATACGTTACGTCGAAGACTTGTATCCCTCAAATAATAATTGACGAATAATTGATAAACATACATAAAAACCGACACAAAAAATATACATCGTTGTATAAGATTTTATACAACTTTAATTTTACCGAATTATAATGTTCATACTATATTCTAAACCCAATGACAGTCAGACATGGCCTTTTCCGCATTTTTGCAGGATACCATTTCCATTGTATTTATCATGATCAAATAAAATCAACCTATAGCATGATGTGCTCAAATCCACCCTTACCATAAACCTTAAATACAATGTTTAAAATACACTAACCTTTTTTTCCAAGATGGCGTGGTTCTCCAGCGCGTGCATGATGGCCTCCGACACCCTGGCGTCCAGCGCCCTTAGGGCTGAGTCGGCCTCCACCCGCGCGAGCCGCTCCACACCTTCCACGTAGCCCGCCCAGGGTGCGTCCAGCTCGGCTACCATGGAGCCCACGCACCTGTTATCATTGCCATGGATTACCTGGAGAACCATGGTCGTGCTTTGAACGTAACCGGCACGGATTACAATACTCTCTAACTCTGTTACTTTCGACTGTGTGGCCTAATGATTACCATGCCGAATTGCTGTGCCAAGAGTCCTGGGTACAATTCCCAGCGAGGCGGAACTTATATGATGACTTTGAATTTTTGTTCTCGGTCTGGATATGTGTGTTGTCCATGACACTTACGTGGGGCTATAACGGCCTGATGACAGACCTGACTAGTGGGAAAAGTGTCATACTTTTCAATATAAAGAATATTTTTTACGTTGACACAGTCCTAGAACCTAGCACGGTCATAGTATTACGTGTGGGCAGTGTGTGGCATTCTTCCAATCGTGTAATTTATAAGCTTTTTCTCTTTTACATGTTTGTGTGTGACAATGATTTATTTAGTATTATATAACAGAGTTAATACGCGACCTTAACTCTCATTATAATGAATGTAATAATATTGTAATTGTTTATTTTGTAATATTTCATTCTAATAGTTAAGCCGTTCACATGGCTTAAAAATGGGAATGTACGCAATATATTGAAATGGAGATATTACACTCAATAAATGGACAATAACTGTACGTATTTTCAGAATTTTACCATTGTTGACATACACATCACATTTATCATTGTAATGCAACAATTTCCCAGTAATCATATTTGTATAAGCGGCCATTCGCCGACAATCTCATTAATGATAGATGTGTACAACGTGTTTGCGCATGGCTTCGATTAAAGTAATAACTCACCAACGTTTGAATGAAATTGCGGAAATCATTCCGTTTCCCTTCAAAGATGCGGCTTCCGGCTTCAGATTGATAAATTAAATATTGAATAACCCGGAAAATGGAGAGCCAATTAGAAAAACGGATGATAGGTTTATTTATCTTATTGTAGAAAGACGGGAGGAGAGCGAAAGATTTTGTAAAAATAAAAGTACAGAAAGATATGAAAGCAAAAAGTTTCCTGGCCTTCTTAAAACATAAAGTTCCTGAACTTTATAGGGCTTTGACTTTAATTATGTATGTATTTTACTGTAAAGTGTGTGTATTTGTGTGCGTTTGAAAGCGTCTGTGTGGTAGGATGTCTAAAGTCCATAGCCGCCCACAAATAAGGTTTCATCAGGATCTTCATGAATAATGATACAGTTGTTAACAAGATGTCCTGGATCGTAATCTATTGCATTACCACATCAGATTTATGTAGGTGTCGTTGCATGTGTGCTGATTGCTTTCGAGCCGCGTTGGTGTGTCTATCCAATTATAATGTGTCTTTCCGTCAATACTGAATGGGCTGTAAGTAAACTACGCCAATTCTACATAGCCTGCCTATGAAGCGAGGGGTCCTGGGTTCGATTCTCGGCCGGGGCAGATATTTATGTGACAGATATTTGTACTCGGGTCATGGGTGTTATTGTGGTATGTTATATGTATGTGTAGTCCATGCCACCCGCGACACATAGGTAACAACATACCCCCGTATGAGTGTGTAAGCATTTATTTATTATTTATTTATAGTTTACCATTCATTTACGAAATGCTTACCCTCTCGCAACATTCAGGCAGTAACTTCTACAGGGGGGAGCCTCGAAGCCCTGGCACCGGGAGCAACCTCCTGCTCGAAGCAACTTAATGGAACAGTCTTCGTTAATGCTGGACAGCACTTGCTCGCTTGCTGCTAACGCGCCTGCCCCTACCGCTAATACTTGGAGAAGCGCCCGTGCCGCTTCCAGGGATTTTGATAAGGATTGCGCCAACTATTATAAAGAAGATAAAGAACGATTACCATACTTGAAGAATGTGGAAAGATAATGGCCACAATATAAATTGCAACTATGCGCACGATGGCATAATTAGGATTATAATTTAAGATTTAGCTTAATAGGATTATTTACCTGGTTCGGCACATCTCCAAACGGCTGCACTGCATCATACGCGTCTTTCAAACAAGCTTCGTATTCTGGCGTGAACTGCTTTGAGTCCAACTTCAGCACATTTTGATAGGCCACTGGAAAAACTTCTCTAAAGAACTTCTTCGTGCTGGCAGCGAGGTCTTTCGGGGAGGGTAGGCCGAGATCTTCTGCACTGGTGACGTCATGCTCCGTGTTCGATCGTAATAACGTTCGAATGTCGTCGTAGAGGGCGGCGAGCGGCGCGTGCGCACGGATAGCGTGACTTCTGTACACTTGGGAGAAGAGTACTGCTGTTTTGTTCTGCGACTGATGCGAAAGCGCTGTTAAGTGCTCTGTGGAAGAAATTGATGTTCTTAAACAATGAAGTGATAGACAATATAGAAAAAAACCGCATGGCATCCGGGGCATGTTTGTACTTAGCGATTTGGAACAGAAACTAGATAATTGGCCATGCTAATCGTTATACTTTTTTTACCTATTCCAATATTTTGTACAAAGGTTCAAGATATCTCGGAAAATTTAGTAATGTACTATAGTACATTAGTTTTAGTAGTAGTAGTAGTAGTAGTAGTAGTAGTAGTAGTACATTAGTATTCATATGAATAGCGACATTCCGTGATGTATGAGTACCAATATATTACTAAGGTGTCATAATCAGATGTTAGATATTATGTTATTTTCTTTTAGTTAGGTATTTCACATCACTATCGTTACATTTTATTAATTCGTATAAAGATTGGCTCCTACATACCTACCTACATAAACATTGGCCGGGCCAATAAACGCAAAGTACAAACGATTAGCAT
This sequence comes from Thymelicus lineola, assembly GCA_963932265.1. NCBI lineage: Eukaryota > Metazoa > Arthropoda > Insecta > Lepidoptera > Hesperiidae > Thymelicus > Thymelicus lineola. The sequence continues at coordinate 14,342,850 of OZ010685.1, forward strand.
GCCAATCGTTATATTATGTACTTTGGTTATGCCAATCGCTATACATCAAGGCCTAATCGTTGTACTTTTTACCCCTTCTTTATGTTTATTGAATTAAGTTGTTAATGAAGTAAAATATGTTTAAGTTATAATAAATTTCAATTACCAGCTACCCACATGGAACAACTAAACATAAAATGTTTCATGATCAGGAACCTTATTTTGTAACAAGAAATTGTCAAAGTTGATGATTACCTTAAAGGGCCAATAATTGTACTGCTTACCCTAAAATTGTTCGCTTACATTTTAGTAAACACATAAAACTGAAAACGTTAAAGGTAAACTGGTCGGTATGTAAATAGAGTAATAACACTAATAACGTATCGGTAATAAGCATTTCCAATGTTATTACTGGAGACTTTGTAGGCAACTAGTTACATTAAAGTAATGAACTAATATACTAAGTAGTATATTCGTTCACTGCATTAAAGTTAATCATAAGATTACTGGTATCACATTTTTTTTATATACATTTTTCGCTGTATTTATCTTATACAGCGAAAAATATATAATATAATAGATACAGAGTAGATATTCACACAAGAAATCCGAGTGAATTTAACATGAATTCTGTCCAGAAACCAACAATCGCAGACAGCTTATGCGCTGAGTAAATACTAGATGAGGCAACGTTACGTCTCGGTGTTTGATTTCTTAGTTCTTGACACCTGTTTGCTGTTCTATTTCATGGTTATCTTGGTGGAATGCGGGACTCTTGACACTACGTCTGGCTACATTCCGATGTCAAGGTACAACTCAGGATTCTTATCGCCGACGAGGAGATATGGGAAGTTGTCTAATTAGGTGCTTGCATCTTTTCTGTATATTAAATGTGAGGACTCTATGGGTCGTTTTGCTAAAATAAGTCTTTAATTTAGATTTGAAAAGTTTTTATCAAAATATTATATATGTAAATATGTATTATACTCAGATTAAAGAAATAAAAGGCAGATATAACTTTCGCAAAGAAATGCAACGAATGACGTGAAGCCGCTTTTTCACTATGTGTGCATGACAACCATATTGACAGTTAGCAGTGGCATCGTAGAGACACATACTTCTTTGTGTGTGTAAGTTGCCACATTGAAAACAAAAAGTCGCAATCTCCCGCAATTTAGTAAATATTTTTTGCCATATTTTCGACATGAAATATTATGCAAAATTAAATTGGCAAATTTATTTATCAAATTATAAATTATCAAAAAATATAGATATTAAATATTTCAAATGTTTTTTTAATATACAGTACTTAATATGTTGAATTGTTTTAATTTATGGTTTTTTCTCTGTTGGGTAGTTATTTTTCATTGAAAAATATTAAAATTTTAATACATTTATTATTATTAAAATACATGAAATATATATAATATACGTCATCTTCATTAAAATGCAATGAATAAACAAAGCAAAATTTGGATGGCCAATCATATCTTGCCTACTTTGAGGAATAATAAAATCCCATTTATCTCGTATAATAGCATTTGTCGGCAATCTGCAAAATAAAATAATTTATTGAGTAGGCTAAACAGGAACTAAAATAGAATACAATATTTTCTTTCAATCGTGCATTTTATCGTAGGCAAACGTGATATTTTAATCAACCAGGTTTACCTATGTTAAAATCCTTATTTTATCCCTCTAATCTTTTTTACAATCTATCTTATGTTTGTAATAACCCAGCGACTGGTATTTATGCATTGGCTGCATTTCCTCATTTTTAGATTTAAATAAATACAACTATTTACTTTTAAAATATTTTTTTTGATATAAATTTATAATCGATCAGTGTTCAAATAACCCATGCATATTTCCCCTAATTTAGGGTAATCGATTTTCATATAAAGCTGGTATAAAATTGAATAATTGTCGAGGTTTTGTGTTCCGAGCGCACCTCAAAAATATTATTATAAATAAATAATAAAATAATGAACAGTTACCTGTGAAAAGATATCTAATCTTCTTTTGCTTGATTTTGGGAACAACTTTAGCAGGTTTTAAAATTGCAAGACGGCATTTTATCTGAGAAAATTATTTTATAAAGGAGATCCCCAATTTTCGGCCCCGAACCATATGTAATCTGTGTTAGAACATCGGACTAGACAAGAGTAAACTATATACCAAAAAATTCGTCTTATTTATAAGATAAACATATTTAAATCTTAGCTTCAGCTGCTCTTGCCAAATGAACAAAATAATGCAAAAAAGTTTTCACAGTATTTACCTCATTACATACGATTTTATAATCGATTGAATCGATTGATAATTATCGATTGATGGAACATAATAATATATTTTATGTATTATTTAGTGATTATAATTATAATATTAATTTATTTTTTACATATTTTCGTATTCCATATAAATCAAAACTATGTAATATATTATAATTACCATTCAATCGTTACGGTAATTTTATTAAATTACATTTTGAATATTTTGACATCGATTAATCGATTGACAACAATGATGATGTAATCCCTAATAATGTCATTTTGGTAACCATAGTATTTATAAATAACACCACTGTATTGTCATATTTGTCATCGATCTTTCATCTTTCTACGCGTGTTCTTGTATATTTTTACTATCAAATATTTTCAGCGTATTTGGAGTCCTATTTACTATTGAAACTCATCGACACGTACACAGTGATTTTAATTTTCTATTGTATTCGCTTTCGTACTTGTGTTTTGGTGAATGTGTTTCGCAGTTTCGCTACAATTTCTTGCAAACCAATACTATATGAGTATGGACTCCTTAATCGCCTGTTTTGTGACTGACAAAGGTTCAGAATAAGTCCTGAACACTGGATAACGTACCCTATACATCTTTAGAAGATCAGGAAGTTGCTGTGGCCATACTTACAATGAGTATATTATGGTATCTTGATTGGGCAAGGTACTAACGAAATATAACGCCTCCTGCACAACTACACGAAATATTAATATATTATAATGATAACTAATAAAATCTCTTGAAATATGCAATAGCTTTTATTATACAACCTTTTTATGACATTCGTTTTGGGTGAAAACCATTGAAGTAGTAGATAATATTATAATAGACACCCGCCAACGTAAGTGTAACATACATATTAAATATATAGCACTGTGACACGAGTATGACATAATCATAACCTATATTAAGGTGATTCATTCTAGGATTTCCTTAGTTGGCCATTGCTGACAGCTGTGAAAATTGGAGAAATTGAACTTTTTGCAATAATGTAATTAACAGCCAATTTCCAGTCTTGTCTACTTAGGCCTGAGTTTCTATGGAAACTGGGGTTCTCCTTTTGACAATTGTGACATGAAAGCTATTTGACGCTTTCTTTAGTACTGAATCGGGTTTGTATTTGCTTTTTTAGTTTGTATTTGCTTTGGTAGCTTTTGGTATTTCTTTAATCTGAGTAGGTATTATATTATTCAATAGACTTTGGCTTGAGAGCCAGTTCTTTCTTTCTTTTTCTTCTTTTTTTCTTGGCCGGCAACGCATCAGTGATGCCTTTGGTGTTGCTGATGTCCATGGGCGACGATAGCCACTTACCATCAGGTGGATCGTCAGCTCGTTTGCCGGCTATTTCCATAAAAAGACGACTTCACTTGACAAACTATTCAAAACTACTTTGTTGTACTATTTATCTTCTATCTTTTCATTACTTTTTGTACTAATCTTATCCTATTTTATTTTAGCACCATTCATCATAGGTACTTTCTATTTCTTCAGTTATATTATTATGTCATATCTTTCACGTATTAATATTGGCAAAGTCATAGCCAAAACTGTTTTTTTTTAAGAATGTTAAATTTAAGGTTATTGACAGTTTTTTTTTAACTTTACATTCCAAATTATACATATAAGTGATTGAACACTTATATGTAGTCATTGTGAAGATGACGCTTTTAACAACTATTACTAAATCCTTACCTCACATACAAAAGTATAGCTACATGCAAAATAAACCGTACTTAAACGATACATATGACAATCTTGTGTAACTCAGGTAAATTAAGTTTTCATACGGGTAGTGACGTCTGGATCGGAGCGAGGGGAAACGCCTTTGATGTGACCCTTTGAGCGACTGCTTCAATATAAAATGGCACAAGTGTAGTGCGCATAAAAGATCAAACTTCTATATAGCTCGCATACAACGATGTTTCATACTTCTGTCGCCCTAGTACCACTTGATACAAACTACAATCATGCTCCCTGGAAATGAAGGCATGTCACCAATTTGCCTTTGTATTTAAGTTTAGTTCTTATAATGAACTTAGGAAAATTATCTGTTTCTGGTCGTTGGTAAAATTACTTACATAATGTGTTAGGTACCTCCTCGTTTCTGGTGTCTCCTAGTAATTGATGAGGTCTAGATTTTGCTCCTACATGCTACCACGCTGACTGTGGCAGAGATAGTGACTAACCTAATTATCGCATGTTCTTCTGATGCAACTACCGATAACAAGATAATTTACTAGAAAACTTCTTTTACACAAGCATACAGGATGTTATGTAAATAATATGGATAAAGTTACTGAGATTCTTTATATTCATACTTTATGTACACTTAATCAATCTCCCATTTCCTACGTTTTAATACAACAAGATTAATGACAGCAGTTCGCATTCTACTCTCGCGGTTCGGTCATATATTTTCCAAATAAGGGTAATTTCAAACAATGTTTTTTCCGGAATAGCAAATACGTGCATTTAGATTCATGTTTATCTAATAATGAAGAGGCAATATGTAACTTGACCTTAATATACAGATGTTGCAATATCTAATGTTGAATCTAAATTACGATCCTTTTACATATCAACATCTCTGCGAGATCTACAGGGTCTGCATGGGATCTACATGGGATGACGGCCTTTGGAATAAGCTATAATAATTTAATTTGTAAATTGATTTCAAGTTATTTTTTTAGTTTTTAGATGTTTTCTCACTGACAATATCTATGTATAAGTACCAACTCTGTGTGAAATAAGATAATAGGCATATTGCCACTGTTTTCTAACTTCTGTCCAGTAAAACCGTTGTCATCCGATAGGGATATTTGAATACTGGCTATGTCGCCACCGCGGGCCTCCCGAGAGAATCAAAATCTCTGCTATTTATCTCTCTCTGCCTGACTCTGCGCATGGCTTGCTTGCTTTTGATTCCTGTGACCACGACCTACCAACATCAATGACAACAGAATGTTGCCATTCTCAAATGGCAAAAAGAGTTCGTTTATCATAGTCCTAAATTCAGTGTTTAATGTTTATTCGTTTATTCATCGTCGGTCGCGCGTTCCGAGGTCGGGTGGCTCGATAAATAACAAGTGTCATTCGTCTTTGGAGTGCGACGGCAAGACAAGACCTCTAGACGCCCTTTGCCTGCTCGACTTTGTTTTATGCGCAGTCAACACACGATATTTAACTGAAGACCTTTCGTATACTTTCGATACAATCAGTTAAGTTATATTATTAGCAACGTTGGCTTCAACCCAACTCTGTTCTTGAGGAGGCCTAGTATACTCCACCACGCTGCTCCAGTGCGGATTAGCAACATTACTTATTCCAATAGTACTTTTTAGTTTTGGTTTCAGAACGTGGCAACATCGCCATTGTTTTCAGAGTAAGTAAGCTTTTCTAAATTTTCAGCGAAATATTTGTTTACATACATTATTGCATATATATGTTGCATACATATGTACCTTGTATACTTATGGGCTCTCGAAGGTGTGGAAAAGCCAACCCTCACTAGGGCAGCGTTGCAGCGTGATGAACTATTGCCTCTATAGCTACGACTATGTGTGACGACCAATCTAGGGTGTCGTTAGAGGCTACGGAAGCTGGCCTACTTGTTGGTAAGGCTTTACAGATAAATATTTATCAATATTAGATACATAATAATTAAGTCATTATTATACCTAACTAGCTGACGCCCGCAGCTTTGCATACGGAAATTATGTTTTAACTTATTCAAACTTTTATCCTGTTTTCCGGGGAAACCTTTAAATTTTCCGGTATGAAAAGTTATCCAAAATATGACCCAGAGTATCAGTAACAACTTTACCAATTTTCATGGAAATCCGTTCGAGGGTTTTTATGTGACGCCCGGACAGACAAACAGACACTTTGAGTTTTATTATACTCGTAGTATAGAAGATTACTGCATATGACTTACATGTGAAGTCTGCCTGGCTAACACCCTTTTGCTGGAGTCAGTCCCCAAGCTCGTCGTGTTCCGGCTGGGGGCTTGGAAGCCAGTTCTTTCTTTCTTTTCTTTCTTGTTCGACGACACATCGATGATGTCTTTGATTTGATGTTACTGATGTGCATAGGCGACGGCGGCAACACTGTCCACTATCAGGAGGATCGTCGTTTGATGACTAGTTATATAAGAAACATCAGTCCAAACTTCTTTACAACTATCGTCTGAAGGAGGTACAGCCGTCGCTGAATAGCGTTGAGCTGTTAAGTTCTTGTTTGTTCTAAATTAATGTCAGGCATGATCAAAACTTTCATCCATATTTCACTGTTTGCTTGAATTTCGGTAACTTTATCGCGTAATTTACGAAGTCAAGTCAGTGTTTCTGGAGAATGCGAGTATGTTCGGTTTAAGTTTTGTAAGTCAATTAACATCTACACAGTAGTTACTCGTATTATGCTTTGTAAGTGTTATATTACAGGACGCTCTCGCACTAGCACCAGCGAAACAAACCAAAACGAGGGTCCATCCATCCATCAGCCCTTGGAGGTCCACCGCTGGACATAGGCTTCCCCTAACTTGCGCCACTCTGACCGGTCCTGAGCCTTCTGAATCCAGCGGAAACGAGGGTACACTGTTAAAATTATAATACTTAAAACCTTGTAGAGCATTGCAACAGATCTTCTGTCACTTGGTGGCTTCAACCTATTAATGGTCTAGGCCTAAAGCATACTCTACCATGTTGCGCAAATTGGTAGAAGGGTTAGTGGCTAACCTAAATGTCGGAACTCTCCGACATGGCTAAACAACTGTTTGTAAGGAATCACCACAAATAACTGAGGCAAATACTCTACTACCATGCATTGCTCGTGTATTATTAAGTATGTAAATTCAACAAACTTCAATAGACCGATAGTATTGAATATAGTTTAGTAGCATCACGTAACGTTTTTGGTGAGTTTGATAATGATTCTTAAATATCAATTTAATAAATTCGTTAGTATTAAGGTTCTATCTATGAAATAAAATTGAATGCTAAAATTAGTCAGCATCCCAAACGACTTGTACTCTAGATGGAAAAATACACTCCAAACTTACGCACTGCCATTTCAGTACTCATTATAAGAATGAAGAGTAAATTATAAAATTACCACTTTTAAAACGGGCATTCCGGGCTAGTGGAACTGAGTTGCGCAATTAGTTATGTAAATTGACTACAGAAGTTGTTTCGACTAATGAGGGCTGAACAGTTGAAATATTCACGTTTCAAGTTATTTAGCTGAAAGAAATTACTGCACATTTATTTAGTTTAAATGAGGTAGAAACGTAAATAAATGCGTGTCGTTTGTATCGATCGTATTTTATTATCAGCGATGTAATTCTGTAATCTCACAAATGAACTCATTTGTGGTTTGTCATTTGAGGTAATTATTAATATTGTAATAAAGTATTGATGAATAATCTAACCAATATTTAATAAATTAAGTACCTATATCAGTACTGCAGTTGTATACAAGACTAACAAAATGTTCTGATTTCATATTTAAAATTAATAATTTGCGTTCTGTGGTCTAAATTCTAGATTGGAATTTTCTCAGAGTTACTTCTCGTAGATAGCTAGTAAGTACTTATTAAATATTTGATTTGAAAGTTGTAAACATTTTTACTAATTTATTTATTTATTTATTTAAACTTTATGGGCGGACTTAATGCCAAGTGGCATTTTCTACCAGTCAACCCTGGTGATGATGAAAAATTGTGGTAGGTGCAACAAATCAAATTTAAACACGTTGCTATGAATAAGCACTGTGCAGAGTATATTATAAAATTCAATGCAACCTTAATTAGTGAGTGTCATTATTCACGTAAGGCTCTGAAATTATTTATTGTCTTTATGAAGGCCGTGGAGAGGAACTAAATTTCCACCTAGGACTTTCAATATCTGTTGTAATACTAAGCTTCCAGTTAATCTGCTTTACGATGCGATGCGAGCTTTATGTGAGCTTTTTCTATGTGATATTTATTTAAAGAATAAAGATATTCAATGCTTTTTCTATGTTTTAAATGCTAAAAAGTTTCGATGAAGTTTGTTGATGTTGTTGTTATTTATTTATCGATACTTATTTATAACATGCAAATATTTTAATACTAAAGAGAGACTCAATTCTAATACGTGTACGAATCTTCCATAGTCGACTTTACTGAATATAAGGTATACTGTAAAGTGGCTAAGTACTTAGTATGAATTATCTACGACTATCCAGCGCCGAAGCGAACAAGTCATTTATAATTTCATTCAAAGCCGAAACGGAGCAATCTGCTTGGGAGTTGTAGGATAGGATACACTAGGAGACAATTCGAATAGTCAAGTCATTTGCACCCGCGTTCTTTAAAGTCAAAATCACTGGTACACTTATGCACGTATTTTTTATACTGCCAGCTTTTCCGAAGGAAGAAACTTCTCAGCATATCTTATAAAATAAAATAGAGGTATTACAAAATAATCGTCTAACCTACATGAGACTGGAAGCTGTACAGTTATTTCCCGGTGTCTATAACATAGCCTAGCTTTCGTTACGCTTTAGTGAGAGAATGAGCATAACCAGCGTCCCAATTCCATAGGCAGCAGCGAGTTTACTCGTATTTCCCTTTGGGCGAGTAACCGAGGGCGAGGACGCATTGTTCCATGGCCCGCTTATTATTTGCATACAGGTCGTTGCACTCGAATTATATAATATTTCATTCGAGAGCAACCCTCGTCAGCTACGAATCTTGCTTGGCTTATTGAAGTGCAAGGAAATAATGGACGTGCTTGAATAGAAAGCAATGCAGAATGCAGACATTAAGCCCATATTGTATTGCATATCTTATTCTAATGCTGATGTGAATGGTTATTGTCATGGTGAATACATTGTTTTTGAAAAACTGGTAGTTTATGATGAAACGTACTTTTAGAATAATTAACGATAAGGATTAAAATAATAATATCTATTTATTTATTCATTTAATCCTTTATTGTAAATTTAATACAATTTAATGCCTAATGGCATCCTCTACCAGTCAACCCTTGGCTACGATGAGAATGTGTGGTAGGCTTAAACATTATGAATGCAAGATTAAATTAATAATTATTTAATTAATTATTATTCTTTGTCTGTCCGTCCGTCTGTCCGAAGCATAGCGCCTGTTCCTTAGTGCTAGAAAACTGTAATTTGGCATGAATGTATATATTTTATTTTTGCAATTCAAGGGCCCGTTTGCGAAATATTTTTTTTTTTTTTTGGGTTTTAGATATTTATTCTCATTAAGAATTTACAAATTCACTTAACATGAGAACATAGAATTATAGGAAATTTATACAAAGATAACTTACGGAGGAACGTACATGATTCAAGACAATACATTCAATTTTTACAATTACCCACATAATATCGCACAATCCGGCTCAGGCTTAGATGTCGCAGATTTGTAACAAAGATATACATCCGTACGAGATGGTTACTAGAAGTGGCATTTAATGTTAGACAAGTTATGATTTGATGATGAGAAATTAAACTTTTAACTAATCTTTTTATCTTTTTATTTTTCATCTCATTATTTATATAGGTTACATATCAACAATTAATAAAATGTAAAACATTGGTTTTTAAGTTATAGCCTAAGGGGCTAATTTTTATTTTTGATTTGTATTTACATAAAAGAAATTGAAATTTACAAATGGTGCTTGCATTGTGCGTGCATTAGGTAAGTGTGTGGTAGTGTATGTGTGTGTGTGTGTGTGTGTATGCATGCGTGTGTGTGCGTGAGTGTGTGTGTGTATGTGTGTGTGAGAGCGTTCGTGTGTGTGTGTGTGTGTGTGTGTATATGTGTGTGTTTTAAAGATTTTGTTTTTAGGGTTAATGTATTTTATTTATTACATGATGTTTTAAAAGCTTTTTAAACATTACTAAAGATTGTGAGGATTTGATGTCTTTGGGGAGCATATTGTATAGCTGGGCGCCTTCGTAAACAAGATTCTTTTTACCATAATTAGTCCTTGGAGCGCGCAAAATTAAGTTATTTGCACTTCTTAAATGCATTTTTTGTATTTGTTTTTTCTTCGTAAAAGTAGTTTGTGTATGTATGTCTTTTGTAAGTATTTTACGGATTAGTATGCAGGTATTGTAAACGTAAGTTTGAAAAATATTTAGCAACTTTGTTTCTTTATATAGCCTAGCGGTCGGAGTCAAGAAGTTATAATGGAAAAGAACCTTTATAAGTTTGTTTTGAGCCCTTTGAATTAGATCTAGGTTAGTTTTTGCAGCTGAGCCCCAAACTTCAGCTAAGTAATCTATATGTGGCTTAACGAGTGAGTTATAGATACAATAGCTTACTTTCCTTGGAAAACATCTAGTGATACCTCGTAAAGCTCCAGCAAGGGAAGATAATTTTGATTTAATTTTTTCGATATGTGGCTTCCACGTCAGATTGTTATCAAGAATAAGGCCTAAATATGTTTCTTTGTCATTTCTTTTGATTATTTGTTCATTTATTTTAAGAGGTACATAGTCATTGATTTTCTTATTTTTAGCTTTGAATATAATGTAGTTAGTTTTAGACACGTTGATAGTTAGTAAGTTATGCCTTAGCCATAAGTTTAGTAAATTTAAGTCATGTTGCGCATCCAGAATGATCGTGTTTATTGAATGACCAAAGTAGAATAAATTTGTGTCGTCGGCATACATAGTTATTTCTCCTCTTAGGCCTATCTGATTTATATCGTTGACGTAAATCAAAAATAGTAAGGGTCCTAATATTGAGCCTTGAGGTACACCGAAAGTTATAGGATTAGGATGACTTTGAAAATTTCCAATTTTAACCACCTGGCTACGATTTGAAAGGTAAGATTTTAAAATATTGTATGCTGTACCGCTAATACCGATGTTACTTAGTTTATTTAGAAGCACATCATGACTAACGGTATCAAACGCCTTTTTTAAGTCTATAAATATCCCTAATACAATATGTCTTTGGTCTATGTTGGTTTTTATTTTCGTCACAAGATCTATTGTTGCTGATAACGTATTAGATTTTTGTCTAAATCCATATTGCTTATCCGACAAAAAATTAAAAGAGTTTAAATAATTTTCCAGCCGATTGTACAATATTTTTTCAAAAATTTTTGATAAAACTGGTAGAACCGAGATCGGGCGATAATTCCCGGGATCATATTTATTACCAGACTTATAGACAGGGGTTACTTTCGCAAGCTTTAAGCTGTCAGGGAAGGTACCAAGTTGTAGACATTTATTTATACATTTTGTTAGTTCTACTTTGATTACATTTTTTATACTTTTAATAGCCTTACTGCTGATGCCATCTATGCCTGATGCCGTATTAGTACTTAAATTATTGATGATTTTGCTAACTTCATCCTCTGTTGTTGGAGAAAACTGTAAAAGTTCTGGTCCTGTAGACTTTGTGGCACAATGAGCCTTGGTAAATATATCACTTTTGTGTTGTTTATCTGGAATTGCCTTCGCTAAAACCTCACCGATCGTTGAAAAGTAGGTGTTAAAATATTCACAAATTTGTTGTTTATCGGTGATTGTACCTGATTCTGTCTGAAGTTTTATAGGAAAAGTGATATTCTTTACTTTATTGTGGCAGAGATTGTTTATTAGAGACCACATTTTTTTAGGCTTATCTTGGCAATTTTTAAAAGTTTTATAATAATACTGAGATTTGGTTAGCTGGATGAGTTGGGCTATGTTTCTTCTTGCATTCATAAACTCTTCTTCTATGTTTATATTTTTGGGATTTCTTATATGTTCTAGCCGTAATGTATTTCTTTTATTTATTCCACTTATGATATCTTTATTTATCCAGTCTTGTTTTATTGGGTTACATTTTTTAGTTTTGCTAATTTTGCTTTTGTAGATACTGCTTTTTATTTTTTCTTCTAATGTTGTATAATCGTTGTCCTTATTATTGTTGTTACAAGCTTTAATATTGTCATGTAATAGTTGATAGTCTATGGCTTCGTATGTGATTGATTCCAATGGTTCTGGCTTATAATGTTTAATTTCAAAATATATTTGTTTGTGGTCGGACATACTAGAGTTGATAATAGCTAAATGAAAGTAATTTTGTTTAATATTGGTACATATGTGATCTAAAATAGTATTCGTTTTGCTTGTCTCACGAGTACAGAAGTATTGATCGACCATATTTATAATTTTATAGCCACTTTCTCTAATGGTTTCTTTATAATTACCAACAGATCTATCAGCACTCAATAGGTCATAGTTAAAATCACCAAAGACTATTGCTCTTTTCCTTTTGTCCAATTGGGTTGAGAAATATTCTAGAAAACTTTTATCGTTTGTGCGTCCAGGTTTATAAATTGCACCGATATCCAGACAGAATTTATTAACATGCACCCATAGGTAATGATTTTCGTCAACAGAATGTTCTTCAATTAGGTTATGTTGAATACTATTGTGAGCAAAAATTGAGACCCCTCCACCTTTAACATTTTTTCTATAGTTAAAATAATGAGTATAGCCTGGTAGTTGAATTTTTTTCGCGTCATCTTCAGAATTTATCCATGTTTCCGATAACACAATAACGTGAATGGTGGTGTTAAATGATTGAATGGCGCACATCAGTTCATCTAACTTACCAGGCTTGACGATACTTCGAGCATTCGCGTATAAAAATTTTAGGGATTTTTTGCTTGTAGTGATATTGGAGTAGCTGCAAGTTACTTCATATGTGGTGTTGTTGCAAGTAATCTCTACATTGGGGTTGATCTTAGTTTTGGTTGGTTCAAGTTTTTTGGTGTTGAGGAAATTATTTTAGGAGTACCTTTGACATATTTGATGGTAAGATTTACTTCTCCATTTTTAGTGCGAGTTTCTAGTTCGTCCTTGAGTGCTCTCAAATAGGATTGTTGCTGTGGTGTCTGGTCCGTAAAAAACTTAATATTATCTTGTTTCATATTCTGTTTCATCTGTAGTATTCGCTTTACTGTCTCTTGGGATTCAAAGCATAATTTTAGAAGACGATTTTTACCTGGTTGGTATTTTCCTATGCGATATATGTTTACAGGGTCAGGACATTCAGTGTAAAATGTTTTTATTATGTTCAGGGAAGTAGATTTGTCATGATCTCGCCGGTCTTGAGAGATAGTAGATACTGTTTCTTCTATTCCACTTACTATGATATTTTTGCACCTTAAATTGCGTTCATTTAACTCGATCATAATTTCTTCTTGTGATTGAACTGTTAGGGAAACCTCTTGATTGGGTGAAGAAAAATTGCGTCGTTGGAGCTTGGATTCCAGTATTTCAATTTTTTTTCAACGGTGTTTTTAAAATGCTTGATACTAGTTACATCCGATTTTAGTTCGTTTTGTTCTTTGGCCAAAGATTCAGTAGTCGATTTAATATTATTAACTTGTTCCTTAACAGCAGAAATATCTTCACTAAGTTTGTTAAAATTTTCAATTTGCATATTGTTATTAGTAGTTAAGAATGCCATGAGTTCACTCATTTGATTTTGTATAGATGACATTTGCTTTCTCATTTCAGAAAATTCAGTTTTCATTTCGGAAAATTCTTTAATAACTTGTTCACATCCATGCTCTAATTTTCTTTTATTGCGAAAGGTTACCTGTGATGAGTCGGATGAATCCGAAGGTTGACTTTTGTTGGCTAGATTTGGGTACGACCCGCAACGTCCAGTGTTCATGCCACTTCCAGTCGGCGATTTTTGTACGCTCATATTGTTGATCTATGTTGTACTTACGCGCTCAGACACTGCAGCGTACACGACGCGTGGGTAGCTTCAAAAATAAAGAGCCTGTCTCTTTTACGCGCAGGGGCCGTCCGCAGTTGTTACACGGCGTAGATAAGTCGTATGTCAAATTGAGTTGAGTGGTTTATACTAATTAATCACTATTGTAATAAGGATTAAAATTGTTTAACAACACTTTGATCTTTTGAATAACACGTCCACCTTGTACGCTCTCCGGAGTAGTAATGAATAAATGTAAAATATTCGCCTTTAAATTGCAAATTTTTCTTAAAGTCAAGTTTTTTTCGAATGGATAGTTGCTTGGCCCTAGTGGCCTTTACACCTTTCACGCGGACAGATGGACGAGCCTGGTGAGGCTCAGCCGAGAAGACATATTTTCGAGGTGGGAGCAATGATATTATAAGTAAAAGAGGTAGATGTGTTACTGGCGCGCGAGGACGAAAATCGAAAGCGTAGTCAATTGACCACTGTGACCACTCTGCTTCTCATAACCTATCTGTCACTGAGCTGCGTCGGTTGTGCATTACGTAAAATAAAATTTGTCTTAAACCACGTCAATATGCCTTACTGTGCGATTTTATAGTGCAAGAATGATAGCAGAGCAAATAATTTATTTAATGGCATTGTTTCATACCACAAATAAGCCTAGTTTTAAATTTAGTTTGTAATAATTCAAATTCAAAACGTAAAATTAAAAGAAATAATATAACTTATGATCAAAAAGCTACTCAATCACTTGGCAATAAGGTTCGTTTTATGTTTTAGATGGTATTGCTACTCGGCTATCGTTTTCCAGAACATCATCTGCTACTCGGGGAGAGATGCGAATACAAGTTTATCGATATCGGTAGTTTTGTAATTTAAAAATATTTAGTTAAAAGTATTTCATATTAATTAAATATTACTATAATAATAATAATAATGTTTTTAGGGTTCCGAAGTAAAATCGGAACCCTTATAGTTTCGTCATGTCCGTCCGTTCATCTGTCCGTCCATCGGTCCGTCTGTTTTAACATTTTTATTTTAAGTATATTTATGTACAGTTCTGCTATTTGATGTGCAATAAAGTATTGCGTTGTATTGTATCTAAATAAGTAAAAATGTATTAAATTGATATGAATTGATTTTTTTATTTGAAATCATTGGTAAATAATCTAGGATCCTTACGAGGAATATAACCGCATGTGCGCTACAGCCACAGCGTGCCTAGGAAATAAATTTCCACGAAAATAAATTCACCTTATTTGCTTATCCACTCCCACATATATTTATTTTCGTCGCTTAAAAAGCCCAAGCGTGGTATTCCGTGACTCTTTACTTAGTTAATGTTGATAAAAAATACTACGGTCACGTCTACGCCTTGTAATGTTTGAGACATAAGCTTTAAAAAAAATTTAACAAGTGTTCACATAGGCAGTACAAACACAAGAACTTTAAGTACCAACTTGACGGGTCTACGCCTTGTAATGTCAGACTGAGGCTGCGGGCACGAGATTTGCGACGGGCGGCGCGATGGCGGTTCCGGGGCGGCGTTGATATGGAGCGATGGAATCAACAGTATGGCATTCTATGGGACCGGGCACGAAACAGTAAAAATTTACACCATAAAAATATTCTCCAAAATATAAACAAAATATTTTGGTACTTATTCTCGTAGTTATATATTTTTTTGAATGACACCTTTGTTATAAAGAGTGGAAAATTTTCCCAAACTACTTCTTCCTTGATTTATTGGATGAACACCATTTCTTGGTAATAATAATTCAGCTCTCATCAGAAAACTAGGCTTCAATGATTCTGTTCGACGTAAACTCATGTTTCACATAACGGAATAGATGACGCATGTACCTCCATCTGTATGAAAACCAAGCGTCACTTTTTGACCCATTATTAATAAATAAAATAAGTTATTATTTTAAGTAGGTCTGTTAAACGCTTTCCGAAAGTCACTTTACGCCATCGCTTTAACAATAAAAGTAAATTTCAGAAATATAAATAAACAGATCATAATATTGTCATTCTTCACAACACTACTTTAGCGCGACTGATCGACCTGACTGCCCGTCGCAGATCTCGTGCCCGCAGCCTGACAATAACTATTTCGATATAAATATCGATAATTGTCGATAACGCGGCAAAAGCACCACGCACAACTCTAAACCAAAACCATGAATGGATGAAGTTGTTAACCAAAAATGTAACTTATCTTAATAACTTTAAGGTTCCTTCACATTCAAGATTCTAGTTGCGCCATCTAGCGTTCAGTAGGTGGAATTATTTAATTATTTTCCATATGGTTGACATTGTATCGCTCAAACTGTATTCAATGTCAACCTTATTACTGGACGTTAAGACTATCGTTATTTTGCCATCTAACGGTGAATAGCAGAACTTCAAGACTATTTGTAGTCGACAAGTAACAACCAATTAAAATGTAAGTTTCTTAGTGTAAGTAATACGATTATGCATATACGCGTGTGTGTGTTGTTAGCTCTTTTCGGAACAGATTTTTTAGTTGATTTGTAAGGGGATAACGTATCTTTATTAAACATCATTGGGTGGGAGTGATACCTCCACACCTCAAGAAGTAGGGGCATGCGACGTCCTAAGGGCACCCCCTATTAGGATCAGACCTGGGCTTAGGACATCGCCTGTTGAAGGACATCGGGGCAGGATGGCCGCTCACGGCGGCTTAAATTCAAGTGTCCTCCTGCCAGCTAAACGGTTGGAGATTAACTAGTGAAAAAAATTCACAAAAATAGGTCATTTGATGAATTTACAAGGAAAACTATCACAGCCAAGTTAGCTTCAGTAGTTAATGAGTAATAGTCAATAAACTTACACCTTCGGAACCCTACATTGTGCATGGCCTTACACGCACTTGGCCGGTTTTGTTATTGTCATCGTCAACTTGTTTTTATTCAACGCTACTTACCGTAGCATAATTATTTTCTATTCACAATACGTCGCAATCATAATATGATACACATACATTGCACAGAGCGGGTTTGTATAACGTTCAACTCAACCGGTAAACTTTGCAACATTTTCCATTTATGTCGGAAAACCGGGAAGTTAGTGGAAACAACTTTCGACGCATCGCTTCTTTGCAAGTAGCGGTAAGCGCAAACAACACTTCAGTCAGACAGTTGCACTGACGTCTTGATGACACTTTACAATTAGAATTTTATTGACAACATTAGTTAATGAAAATTATCTATACTAATATAGAGGAAAGATTTGATTGTTTGTTTGCATTAAATAGGCTCCGAAACTACCGAACCGATTTAAAAATTCTTTCACTGTTGGGAAGCTACACTATCGCCGGGTGACATAGGCTATATTATATATTTTTCCCGAAGCAAAGTGAAGGCGATTTCTTAGTAATTTATAATTATAAGCCCAATTGTATTTATGTGCAGTATGTAAAAATATAATAATAAGCTACTTGTTTCAAGGTTAATGCTGGCCGACTTGGCAAAGTGCATTTCCCCCCGACATCAAGAAAAAAAGGTGCATAGATTCCTCATAACGTTTTACTTCATCAAAAGACACACATTCAAAACACACATCGAACTTGCACCTGCTTAGATATGTAATATATTAAGAATAATATCCTTAATTTTATTTATTTATTTATTTATTTATTTATAGGATCATCCACAAAATTACAAAAACCAGCAGTGATTACAGATTTAAGTCTTAAAAATAGTCTATTTGTAATTTTAATTACGGATGAACACAGCATGCGTATTTAGATGCATTAACATTGCACGTCTCTTATTTTTATAAATATGATAATAACAAGCATATTAAAAAATACTATATAATTATTATGATATAAATATACGATTGCAATACATATGTTATAAATATGATAAAAAATAAATACGATACTAAATGTGCAAATTGTGGAGTAGGTATGAATACCTAAAATTGTAATACCTGATCAGGAAATTTTGTAAGATTTTGGGTTTAAAACCCTATGAATTTTATTTTTAAATAATGCAAGCTTATCATGAAAAATGTCAATGGTCTCGTCTTTACTAAGGAACTCCTGAAATAGTTTGCATAGTCTAGGGATGAGAGAATTGCGTCCTAAGTTAGTTTTGAATTTTCTATGGGCGAGTAATGGTCTTGGATGTCGTGGAAAATTATATGGGATATAAAATGAGAAGTGTTGAAGTAGGTTCGAATTGTCAATAATGCTATTTAGTTGTTGTTTTAATTTTATATTTGACATTTAACCTCAATCCTTAGTACTTATAACCTTCCCATATTAATTTCCTTTTTACGTCGACATACTAGCGAGGAAAGTTTCAACGCGCTTCATGCAAATAGGCTTTAAGGCAGGAACACTTGACACTTGGCGAGAAACGTTTTAGTCGTCCGCGTATGAGCGCTAACACCTTACCTACTTACATTTTACAGGAAAACTTACAGGCTGTTTGATATTATTAAATGTTTGAATACTTTAATGTAGTATCATACTTGCAACTTCGTTTGCTACTAAATTACAGATCCATAATTAATACGTAGATATTAATTATACATTCTTTACAATTAAGTTAATTGAATTAACCTAAAAAAAATGTATTTCAATTTCTAGTTCTTATTCAAAAAAATTTACGTTTTGTACCTAATATAATTAATTATAAGATAATTAGTATTTTAGTTAAACTTCCAATCTTATTATGTTGTTAAGAGAACCGACTTAACTCTGCTGTTGACTATTTTATTAACACAACCTACGAACAAAAATGTTTATTTGTCGTCTTCCTTCATAAACTTATCAACAGGGCCAATTTCACGCACAATCATTTCACGGTATTGATTTCAAACTGCTAATTTATGCAATATTGATGGTCTGTAATATGATACCACCTGATGATCTTAGGTAGTATACTGTAAAGGAAATAATCTCTTTAATGGGCGGTGACCATGTTATTGAGAAAAAAACAATTTATTATAACGAGCAAGTTTAGTGACAAAGCCTGTTGTTTTAAACAAGATTTCTTTAGAGTTAACTTTACTTGAATTCTTATTTGTCTTTGAGATGATTTAACGAACAATAACTAGAAAGGCTTTACTTACATAGTGGGCGTTTTAAAAATTAAGTACATTTGCAAAACTTGATTTTAAACATTAAGTATATAGGTATTAATAATTTTATTAAATCCACTAAATAAATTTCATGATTATATTTTGTACCTTTTCCTTTTGTGAATGATTACCAAAGATTACTTTAACCCTGATGACCCAATAAGCAGCTTTTGGAAACTATAAGCCAAAAAGCGAACAAAAGAAAACTTGGCCTGACGCCAAGACACGGCTGATCAAGCTGCAGCCTGCAAGAAATATTCGCTGAAGCTACCTGGCCATTGTAACGGCCGTAAAAAATAGGAGGCCATCAGAAAATTTAATATCAGCAATAAACCCCCGTTTAACATAACAAACAATGAAAACTCTATCTTGATAAAGTAATGACGACAATATACGTAGGATGCGGAGTCGTCAGTAAGTAATAGCTACACTCATTAAATTTTATGAAATATAAACTCGCTGTAAATAAAAGATTTGTTTTATGAAGTAGCTCTGGCATTGTTATTCTTTTTTAATGCAATAAAACTTGGATTCGAGACGAGTCTATTACATATATCATCATTTTTAAAACGACTATTAAATGTGTGCAATAAATTTTCTGGAATTTTCATAAATAATAAAACACGCACATGGCACATACATATATCTCATATATTATTGTATATATTATTTTAGTAGAACTAATACGACTTTAATAAAATTACAAGGTTCTCCCGAAAATTCTTCGATTTGATTTTTGCATAGCATTTTATTTAATTGTATCAAAAACAAAATGACATTAACGTACTCCACAAGCTATTTTGTATTATAAAAGTCCTTAATACAAAAACAATCATTCTTCGAGTTTTAAAACTCGAACTGATATAATTTTTTGTAATATTTCTTGTCTATAAAGTACGAGATAGGTAATCATCATCTTAATCATCTAATTAAATCTGTTTAATCCACAGAAGTATGATCGTTCGATACGAGATAGAAGTTTATCTATGCGGCCAGCCTGCAGCCCTCCGCAAGCGGCAAGATATTTATTGTT
Organism: Thymelicus lineola; assembly: GCA_963932265.1. NCBI lineage: Eukaryota > Metazoa > Arthropoda > Insecta > Lepidoptera > Hesperiidae > Thymelicus > Thymelicus lineola. The sequence goes on from OZ010685.1 coordinate 14,363,018, forward strand.
TTAACGGTCGAGCGTATCTAGGGATGCCTTTATTTTATGTCGTAGTTAACTATCATAAAAGTGTAAGTGTAATAGAATTAAGTATTTGTATAGATTTACTTATGATGTACTTATGAAAAATAGGTGCCGCATATTTACACACTAATTACGTAAAAATTTAAAGTAACATATATAGTGGTGGGATCACAAAAATATGGTGTTATATTTTTTTTCTACTAAAATCGAGCTCCTAAATAAATATACATTTTTAACAGGATTACACTGAAGTTTTATGATTTGTATTCGTAAATTTGAAATTGGAAGATAACGTTTGCTTAAGAAATTTAAAGTAGAATAAAATATTAATTATGGACTGAGTACAATAAGGTGTAACAGACAGCCCTACAACACAACGCGTGTTGTGGTAGGTCGGTGCGGTTGCGTTGATAGGTAACATTTGGCTCTGTTTATTAGATAACGAAGTAAAATAAATTGTGTCGGCACGCTCACTTATGATATGCCGATTGATCGATTCGAATGTTTGAAATTATTTACATTTCATCTCAAAACGTTATGCGCCAGCTTTCATAACTTTTGGAGCTCTCTATATAATTGGAACGAAGTTCTTTATCGCGCGTTATGAAAGGGGGCTAGACGGAAAACATTCTTACGAAAAGTTGTTACGACACTTTTTGAAGTGATCACACTAGCGTAATTCAGAAAGTTGTACAGCGCCATCTAGTTTCATATTACTGAATTGTCACGACAGTTTTTTAAGTGATTTAGTAATATGAAACTAGACATCTAGTTTCATATTGCTGAATCACACTGCTGAGCGCGTAAAACAATACTTAAATCGAAAGGAACTTCGTTCCATCCGGGTGTCCCTTGACACCTCTCAAGTTTTTTTTAAACTACATATGTATTTTAAGTCTAAAATAAACATGTGACTTAAACGCATATCTAACGTACCTAATTGCAAAGTAATGGAGTGTGGTTTACTGGATATGTAATTAAAATTTTTAATCCCATTTGACTGTAAATTCACGACATGCCGCTAATTGGATGTGCGGCGTTTTCACTAAAATTTTGTTTCTAAAACATAATATTTTAACTTTGAAATCTTTTATTGTAAGATCTACATATATCTATAATATGATTCGAGAAAAACTTTTAACAGGAAATACCTTTAGAAATTGAATTGATCGCATAACAATGATTTTTACAATAATGTAGGTATGTTTGTCGACTGTGGTGCGTTTTTTTTTTATTTCAGTGTTTGTTTCAGCAGTTCACAAAAAAAACGCTAATGTCATTTCAAATAATCACGTCTCACTACCTAAATATTTCTGAGTGTAAGACAAAGATTTCTCGAAGCGAAAAGAGAACTAATTCGAAGTATTTCATTGAGTAGCCATTGATACCTATTACCTTGACGTCCTAGTGACGTGTGTGTAAGCCACAGGTGTAAACCTAAAGAGATGACGTCACAAACCTTGAAGTGTTCTCCTGGTGGCTAGCAGCAGCTCAGCTATGGGCCTCGTGGCTGCAGCGACGGACTCCTCGGCGTTCCGCCGGAGTGCGGTCTGCAGGCGCGCCTCCCGCCCTCGCCCGCAACAGTTGCCGCCACACACTGGACCTGGAGACAATTGTTAACATTGTTTAATACCAACATTATTAATTAGCGTTAATTATCAACATTATTACCATTTCATTAATTACCATTACCTCGGCTGGTAAAGGTAAAGTAAACAACAGGTGTTAGGATAATTTTAAGTAGCGGATACTGGCATGAAATAATTGAGACTGTTAAAAAATATCTAGGCTATTTAATTCAATTTGTAACTTATATACATCGCTTAAACATTCAACGTTATTGGATAGCACTTTTCAGTATTTAGTGACATTACTTCTTTATTTCATCATAGGTATTTTCACTACCACAAAATTCTCAATGTATCTACATTTAAATTTAGTTTCTGGAATAACGACCCGGCACCGCAATCTCTAGAGACTAGCGGGCACTTGTCAATGTGATTCCGTGGTAACCGAGAGACAGAATCCAATTACTACTCGAATAATTAACTTATTACTTTAATTAAACAGTAATATTCATTAACAAAGTGAAATTACTACCGCAATATCAAGTTGTATTAAACCGAAGTCATGAAATCAACTGTACTTCTTAATTATTACGTCAAAGTTATAACGTAATTACGAACAGACTCCGTAACCTTCAAATACGAAAGTTAATGTAACACGATGACAATGGTAATTAAAATTAACGAACATAATATAATACGAAATTTAAGAAGAAGTCACTTATTTCTACGGAGCTGTTATCAAGGTAATTTAGTAATTATGAAGCGCTGATGGCTTGCGTTTATTGTAAGTAAACGAAATTACTTAAAAGTTTAATATGAAGTCGGGAGCTGAATTTCTAGCGGCAAATACATGATTCATGTTAGAAAATCAGTCCCGGTCTCATCCATGACGAAAGCCTTTATAAACTTCCGAAACTTGGGTTGACTTGACACACAATCTGCATAGAAGTAGCATGATAGAGTTTTTATATGTGTAGAATGTGTAGTGACCCTATATTTGTGCATTGTAGATGAGCAACCCTGTTTTTGTTACCATAGTATTTAAGAATAACACGATTGTCATTCATTGTCAAGCTAGAAAATGGCAAAATATTGTATTATTGGAAATATTGAAAATATAAACATGCAAAGAGAAGGAAATATAATTGTATTTTTACTGTAAATAATCTGAGGTCCCTGAGGCTATCCATAGTTTCAGAAGTGGGATGCTGTAGGCTATCTCAATTTAATAAAGTGTGTGCAAATTACTATTTTCTACTTAGTACACGCGGTAAAACTACTTTCAGTTTCTCGAAATTGACCTTAAACCATACTAAATAACTGTATAAAAGAAAAAGGGTTAGTGAGTAGAAGCCACTCAAAGCTACCACTGTTACCAAGGTAACATAGGTGAAATCACTTGTAAATTAGTCTAAATAGAGGTTGCGAGCGACTTTGACAGGTGTCAAAGGGTCTGACGAAGGTTAACAACTTCGCGTCTTATCCCTGGTGCGGTTGATCGTTTCATAGATTTACTTTCTATGGATAAAAGGCTTAGTTTGAAATTACTCTGAATACATTTGTAAATATTATGAGTTTGACAATTTCGGACTTGATAATTTTTAATCAGTAGAATTGCATGAGTATCGATGGGATTCATTTGGGTTGTTCAAGACCGACAGGAGGATCTCCGACAGGAGGGACCTGGCGCCTCGAATCTATGGAGCCTCAAGGTCGGATGAATTCAAAGGGTCAAAAGCATGTTCCAATTTAATTTACAACAATGAAATAAAACATAAAAATGATTTAAGTAACTAATTTAAGATTAAAAGGCGATCTCGCCTTTCGATCTTATTTTATAACAAATATTTAGTTAAAAACAAGGAAAAAATATTTAATAAGAAAATTCGTTACAGAAATTTCTTCGACTTGATCACGATATTAAGAAGGCAGATAGCAAAACTAAGAAAATGAACGCTTTTAATGAACTTTTAATTGCCCAAGATGTCGAGTTGGCAGGTAATTAAATTCCGGTAAGCAGAAAAAATATCTCGGGAATCAGTCTGGAATACGATTTACCCATTTTAAGGGTTTCATTACTCTGGATATAATAAACGTTTATTAAATAACTGAAGATAATGTAGATAACATTTAATTGGAGGTCCACCGGCAAGCTATTTGCAGTTAAAACTATTTATATCTATATAAACGCTTACACATACGTGGCATGGACGACACTTAAAACAATCATATTAACACTCATGACCCGAGTAAGTACAAATATTTATCTGTCACACAATGTCATTATCTGCCAGTCGCTACCAACTGGCCACAGAGTCGTCACAATATTCATCGTCTTATAAACACTGCCAAACTGCTAACCAGTCGTTCTAAAAACAAGATTAAATCTATAAATGTCTTCATAAACAGATAACAAATTGGATTTGGATTGTAGTCAAGCATTAACTTATAAGATACTAGGAAATCGCCCTCGCTTCGCTTCGCGGAAAATAGTAAAAAAAAAACAAAAAATATTTTAGCCTATGTCACCCGGGGATAGTGTAGCTTCCCAACAGTGATGGTATTTTTCAAATCGGTTCGGTAGTTTCGGAGCCTATTCAATGCAAACAATCAAATCTTTCCTCTTTATAATATTAGTATAGATAAAAAAAAATTACGAGTACTTTGGTAGTCAAATACTATCAGTTTCTATACAAATCATTCCAAAGACGTTCTATTTATAAAAAAATTATCACAAATTAAAAATAGTCGCACTCTTCGTATGAATTTAGTTCGTTTTAAATGTGATGACGTCTGAACGGCCGAGTGCCTATTTATTACAATCCTTGACATTGAATCATGACCAATGCTGTGTGTTAAAAAAAATTCGACAGACTCATTGCCAAGGTCTAGTTTAATTACCGATCACGGTTCTGAAACATTTTTCACTTGTTTCGTAAGCTCGTTAGTAGTAACGTTACACTATTTTTATGATAATAATGATGAAATAGATAATAAAGGTTACCTTTTCCATGATAGTGATAGTGATAATATACGCTTTGTTTAAATGTGATAATCGTTAGTCGTCAAAATCGTGCTTTAGACGAAAATATGGGGATCATAAAAATTAGAAGATCTGTTTATTGTGGACTGTATATAATATGCACAATCAGGAAGACATATATAAACGAGTTCGGGAAAACCTTTATGAAAATAAAGCCTCGTCTACATATAATAAAAACACCAGATTTTAAAATACATCATTGAAGCACGTAGTTATTAAGAATAAAATGGCGTGGATTTAGGAACACAAATACTTCTTCCTAAACCGTAGTACTATTATTTGAGACTTTATTGACAAGAGCTTTCCCAACTTTTTCTTAAAGCAACGCATCAGAAACGCCCCCAGTCGCGCTGTGGAGTTTAATTTATCATCACATTCAAAAGATGGTTCATCTTCTAAATTGCCAGCTATCATCGTTAAATAACTGTAAATGTGTTAATATTTTTATAAAATGAAATTCAACTTAATTTTAATATTTATTAAAAACAAAAGTAGTGCTAAATCGTAGCTGAATATTCAATAAATTTAAAGCTAATAAACTTTGGACATTTGAATGGCGGTCGTGAATTTCAAAATTAAAACATTCGCATTTCGTTCATCTTGAAACATAATAAGTGATTTGGCACGATTGTCGTCGAGCGCAACGCCCTCTCGCGGAGTTCAAGGCTAGACGAATAGGGTTGGCAAAACCACTGTTTCTATATGAAATATGTAAGTTACCGATTTGCAGACTACTCATGTTAAGCAGTTAATAATGTTATTCTATGAACCAAGTATTTAAGATCTTTTCATGTACAAAACTACTGTTAAAATATATGTACTTAGTTATTACGTTATGGCAGGATAAAGGTGATACTTAAAAAAAGCATGCATATTAACTAGAACCTTTAATAAAACAGAAACACTCCTAAATCACAAGTTCCTCGACTAAAAAACCACTAACTGTTGGCAATGACCGGCCAGTTTTTCTATTTTTTACATAATAATAATGAGGTCCAAAATCCAATCTCTACACCTACCCCACCTCGGCCAGTCGCCGCGGGGGCGAAAGAAGTGGCAACCCTCACTGGTGACCAGTAGACATGACGGAGTCGCGTCACACCTATCAAGAAGTCTGTATTTGAGCGAATGGCTGACGTAATTCCTGAAATTGAACACCTATTGTGTGTATAAGTTGTTTTAGCCAATGAACTAACATAGTATATTCGTTCACTGATTTTATAGCCTTTTGTGTTATGTCGATAAGTGTACCTATGACGAGCACAGAATTAAAAATATACGTTGTAGAGCCAATATTAAGGAAAGCCAAAAATAAGTAAATATTTTATGAAAATTTTTATATTATCTGAATTTAATTATCTTTTTATGAAAATACTTTCAAATTTATTATGGATGCTTAAACGAAATAGTTCAATAAAATCATTGAAGTATTATTACTGGCGCATAGAACCGACACCGTGAACACCATGTATGTCACAATGCATTGGCGCCACGTGGCTTCAATCTTCAATGGATTCGTTCGATTTTGAAAGGAGAACCGGGGCTCAATTTTGTAAATCGAACCTCCCGGGCGGGACACACATTTTGTTTGAGATGTCTGTTCTATGACATTATACTTCAATGAATAAAATGTTCGTCTTTGATTTATGAAAGCATTTATTTTTTATATTAATTTTATTTTTCATTTGTTTTAGTGACAAAACAATGCTTACTGATAACCGTTTATACAATATCACGTCTTTTCATGTGTGTTAATTTATAGTTATAATAATATGTTAACAAGACATTGCCTACAAATTAATGTTGTACATTTACTTATTTAACTTTATACGCTTGCCAATCGCTGAGCAGCTGGCAATCTGAAGGCCACGAGCTTAGAGATGCAGTCTGAAGCTTAACTTATTAATATCATAGCTTTTTTAATAAATAAGGTAGAAATATTATGTGATGCATTCATAACGTTGAATAAATCTATATACTCGTAACAATAAGGGAATAACCTTGGTACCCCCTTGTTAAGAATAACGCACGAACTGAGATTTGGTATTGGTACAGTTAATTTTATTTTAGCCGAAGCACAACAAGACACGTGTTCTCAAGTTTCTCAAGCATTTTATTTGATATATCGGCTAGGTGTTATGTTTACATATGTACATACCTACAAAAAAAAGATAAACGTAGAATGATCAAATAAAAACAGCTATTTTAAAAGCAGAACATAGAACATAAGTCAAATAGCGCAATAAAATCTTAAATTCTCACATAAAATTGCTTGAGCTAAAAGTTAATTGCAATAGCAATAAGTATAACCATTCATAATCCAACAAGACTAAAACAAAAATATCCTTTTAAATTGCACTGCACCAGTAAAACATTAATTATTTATTAGAGAGGTTGTCAACTGTAGAATAGCTCATGTGACTCAACGAGTGACTTATAAGGACTATGATAGAACACACGGTGTCCTAGTTTCACTAGTCAATGTAGTATTATATTCTCCGGCGTGTGAACTGTGAACATTAATAGCAGGTACAGAAACCTGCTGAGCGCCAGAGTAAATACAAAGTGTATCACTCAATGAAGACGGCTTTTCCATCATTATGCTTTCCTTATTTCAATTTATATTCAGTATTCGTAATTCTCCACCAATCCGCACTAGAGCAGCGAAGTGGAGTATGCTCTAGGCCTCCTCAAGAGGAGAGACCCGTGCCCAGTAGAGGCCATTAATGGGTTGAAGCCAGCGTAATTGCTTCGAATTGTCAATACATATTAAGTAATGTAAATAATATTTTGTACAAAATTACGTCAGTAATGTTTTGTTAATATCTACTGTCAAAGTTTCAATATACATAATCTTAAATTAAAATTTAAAAAAACCCCGACAGTTCTCTTAACACTAAACATAGCTGAAAACACTCTCGATTAAGTCACCTTTCATACAAAAGAAACTAAATCAATATAAGTTCATCCGTTTGGGAGCTACAATGCCACAGACAGGCATACAGATCCACAGATACACAGACACACAGATACGTCAAACTTATAACACCGCTCCTTTTTCGTCGGGGGTTAATTATGTGTATGTTCTGAATTTTAAACTTAAGAGTTATATTGAGATATTATTGATAAGTTTGAATAAATATGTGAATTTAAACTGTTTGTGTTACAGATGTTTACTATAAATGTCTAACATAATAATCATATTTTTAAAAATCTATTAGAAAGATGAACTACACAAAACTCTTCTAGTAAAACACTATTATTAATTAAATCACAAAAATGAATTATAATACATATTCAGGTAAAAATAACAATGCCAGTTTAATATTAACCTCTGTACTTATATAGTATTTAAATTTAAATTTTTATTGCTATTGTGGTATTCCACAAATAATTGTAAACGACACCTTATTTACAAATAATAAGCAAATAAACATGTTTTCTGGCAGAATGCCGCGTAATGGTATCAAAACAAAACCTGGCCATTGTTCGGTCGCATTATTACCTATATTTCACGGCTTTATGTCCAATATGCGTGTTACAAAAATAATCCGAATCGCAAATGTAGCTCGGCTTGTAAAACTTTTGTATGTTTTTTATAATTATAAAACCGACACCATTCAAGTATTTACCGTTTCCTTTTCATTATTGGGAGCAGCAAGATCTTTTCCCACATTCCGTAACGTTTCGTGGTGCTGTATATAGAAATTATAACACCTTTTATTTGAAATTTACCAGTAATTTTAGACTTACTCTAGATTTAATATCTGTCGTATTTTTGTATTCAAAAATGTAATAAATCATACAAATAACATAAAACTTCTCATCCTAATCCTTATTCGTTCCGTCGAGGGTCAATAAGAAATTAAAATTTTAAGTTTATTTTATTCCAAATATTCTTTATTGTTCACCAATTACAACAAAATAAAATAAATATATATATATATATAATAAATATATATAAAGATATAAAAATAAAAAAAAACAATCGGCGGTCTTAAATTATTTTTACAAGGTTATTATAGAAGAACCATCTGTTAGAAAATTACCGAATCACACGACTTGCAGTGCAGTTGCAGATACGTGACTACTATATTTTAGATTTAACATTTTGAAATGTGTTTTCATGATCAAACTTCAGTCTCAGCTTGTTAACGCTTTTCAAGTTTTCTTAGACAGTTATATCACTGAACTCAAACAGCGCATTGCTGTATTTTCTGAAGAGAGAAGACTAAGGAGGACAGGGAGTATAATTTACGGTCACAAAAGAACATATAAATCCCTCGAGTCCACATTTAACAAAAGACGACAGACAGGAAAGAGTATTTTGTTCTGATGCCCGACTCGTGGTCACATCAGTTTGTAAAAGTCTACAAGTGTGAAAAGTTTTTCTAATTTTCGGTGTTCCTCCCCCCTACCATAGTGTAGCTTCATCCATTTTGGCACGGAGCTATCTGTTACTCTGATTGCAGTTAACAAGTCAGTTTAATGACTGCCACTTAAAACGTTCATTGTTCACCGACTCACATGACAATCATGACATGAGTGTAATTATGTGAATGACACTCATAATATGAATTCAAACGATTGCAGTCGAAAACATTTGTAATTGAAGTTTTAAACTTTTAAATTGTAGATGAGTTGATGAGATAGATAAGTTCACCACAATGATCAATCGAATCCTCTTCACTACTGAAGTCTTGACTGTTCCCGCTATAGGTCTTTGACTTGAGGTCCTCGACCTTAGCAAACCTTAAAAAACCAGTAGAAGACCTGAAGATGACATCTGCTGGTTTCAGAAGTGAGCCTTCTGAAGGACCTGTTCAAAGATATGTAAAAGCTGTTGATTGAATGTTGTCCTTGTGAAGGCTAGGGGTAAGGAAGAGTAGAGACTATTGGATAGGCTGAATGGACAACGCTAAAGACATTTACGAAAAGATGTGTCAGTTTCTTAAAAAACGGAGAAACATTTAAATGAAACTTCTAATGCGAGCAAATCCGAATCTCAAAGCCAACTTTCAAATCAATAAGCAAACATTAATGTTACTAACGGTTTAGTCATGGAATTCAATGATACCAGGAAATGAAGCTTCGTTCGCTATTACTATCTGAATAGAAATCAATATATAAGTTAAAGGGGTAGACAACACAATCTATTTCACAAAATGAAAGCAATATTGAACATCTATTCAATCAATTCGTTCGTACTAGGCCCTAGTCAGATTATTTCATTAAACTGAGCGTTGGTTCTTGAATTACTGATCAGCACTGAACCGCATTCGATTAAATCTCAGTAAAATAAAGCATTCAAGTAAAAGATTAACAAAAAATACGAACTGTATTCTATTGAATTTAACTGGTAATGTGATTTAGTCAGTACATAATTATTCAATACTAGGAAATCGCCCTCACTTCGCTTCGTGAAAAATAGTGAAAAAAAAATTTAATATAGCCTATGTCACCCGAGGATAGTGTAGCTTCCCAACAGTGAAAGAATTTTTCAAATCGGTTCAGTAGTTTCGGAGCCTATTCAATACAAACAATGAAATCTTTCCTCTTTAGGTATAATATTAGTATAGATAAATTCAATCAATAATATTTGTATGAACGTTTTTATAACTTCATCTAGTGTTTAGATTGCGAACTAAATATGTCAGGTAGTTAAGTAACTAGTGATGTATTAGCGTACAACACGACAAAAGTGAACAATGATTCATAGATAATTCATTGTAAGACAGTTTACACTATAGATGTTATTACAAGCCCCTCTGGCAGTTACGTCATAAATTAAATCAGAATTGTGACTCGGATCTATCTCAACTAAGATTTCCTATGAAATAACGGTTTTCGAATAAGAGCTGTTCCTAAAGCAGTTCTTAAAAATAGTAATATTGAATTTATGTACGAGTATAAACTCCATCTAGCGGTTATAATGCGAACCAAATCTATCACAGAGTGGTCATATCTGCTATAGCGTGGGCATCAGACATTGCTACTCAGACATCATGAATATTCTATTATAATGATTGTCTCTAAACTGCAATTAAATTAAAATAGAAAAGTTTCAACATCCACTGCTTATTATTTTACGATTTCATTAATGATTCCGTCCCTCGAGACGAGATTAACATTTTTGTAAAAGGAACATAATAAGACTCGACAGCAAATTTTATTACCGCCTTAACGAAGCTCATTTGTTATTGTTATACATTCATGGGTAAAATAATAAAAAGCATAGTTGATTATGTAACAAGTTTGAAAAAGAAAAAGGAATTTCCTCTACGAGACTTAGTTGTATCCAGAGAGTAGCGTATCCCTACATTAGAAGTTGTAGTTAAGCGGGGAATATAAGACCAGAATAAATTGGATAAAATAGTACCTAACTAACGATAGTAATCACACTTCTATGCTGACAAGTAAAATATGAGTCTGTAATAAAATAACAATTGTAAGATAGAAGTATAATCGCGTTTATTCCTAATTCAAAACTAATAAAAAAGAATAAGTAGAAAGAAAAACAGAAATTGCTGCCAAAAAAGATACCAGTGAACGACGAACAGACAGAAAAACGACTTATAAAATGGTAGGTCCATGAAATATTCCAAGTGAGTACATATTAGCATTACTATCTACATAAAAGCGTAACTGTAAAGCTGAATATCGAAGCTGTACGTTATGATCACATTATTTGGAATCGGCTTTAAAAGGATTTATCAAATATCGAATCGAAAGAGGAAAATCGGATAATAAATAGAGTATCGAGGTACTGCGCCATATTACGTACCTACTGTCGTGAAGCTGGATTACTCGGACGGTGAATGGAACCGTCACGTCATACCCTAGAGTGAGATTTATGTATAAACTCCATCTAGCGGTTATAATGCGAACCAAATCTGTCACTGAGTGGTAATAATAAATAAATAATAAAGCGCAGTTAGATTTGGACTTTGCTCAGACAACGGTTAAATTCACTAGATAACTGACATTTTGTTAGCACGAAGATATTAAAAATTTACATAAAACGGCTAACGTTAAGTTTGTTTTAGGAAAATGTTCCAGATAATTTTAAGTCTGAGAAAATTTACGGTTTATATTATAGATCTCACCCTAATTTATCTTAGAGCTTTCATACTGACATAGCTCTCTGTCAGACTTTATGGAAATAAAAGTATAATTTCAGAGAACGGATTGAACTTTTACAAATCGCAAAATAAAGTCAACGCAAGTATCGCAACAGCCACTAAAAATATTTTCTGCAATCCTGCATTCACGTCTTTCCTTTTCAGTATTTTAAACAAAAAAAAAATAGGTACACAAGTTATTGCTTGAGTAGATGGTTAATTTTCGAATAATATACATATGACACTTATGTCATTATTTCTACTTTTTAAATACCAAGTAAAACTCCCATTGACTCCCTTAAAAGCAATTAAATTCGTTAATAAAACATAGCCTATTGGCCGTTTTCAATGCAGATGGACTGACCAAGCCAGTCTGGACCTAATTGGATGTATCAATTAAAGCCAGCATTAATTACATTCTTAGAAATACACTAAGATTTAATCATGGCGACCTCCTCCGCAAATTAGATTAGTTTCGAGAACTTTGCACTAGATCATTATTCATTAATAAAAATATGTGTAAAATAAAGCAGTTAAAAGTTTTAGTAAAAGGTTTAGTTAAAATTTGCAACGAAATAGTGTTTTTTTAATGATATAGATACTAAACTAAAACTGTGACGAGTGTGTGACAATTATAATAAAATATTTTAAAAACGCTAACACACTCACTCCTCGACCTCTATCAATAATGTCTTTATGTCACCCCCTCAGTGTTCTTTTATTAATTTTAGTTATTAATATGATTGGAAAGAGGGACAAAAGCTGCATAATGCTCGATTTTTTTCAAATTTTTATCATTAATTTTGACGGTTTTGTGCAAGAAATCCTAATGTAAATTCCTGTGACTACTTACTGATATTTTAACAGGATTTTAATGATCTAAACGCTCTAGAAATAATAGTCTGTAAAATTATAAAAAAAATCTATAATATTTTACTACGTTTATTTTTAATATTTTTATGTTTTCTTTGTACAGAATATTATAATAAATTACTGTTTCTTTTTTAATCGCTCCTTAGTAAAGAATCACCATACAAATTCTATACTAAGGAGCAATTTAAGTAACTATAAAAATTTACATCTTAACGCTTGCTTTACGTTTCTATTAGTTATTTTTAGCTAAAATTAAAATGTATATTTTATATTTCTTTCATTATGATATATTTACTACTTATGGTCGTAGCGCACCTATCAACTCGGAAAGGGATCGGCACCGGATCGCCTCGCCGTCAACCTAACGTAAGCTCGGCTACGGCTAGGCGACGCCGCGCTTACGGCTAGGCGACGCCACGCTTACGGCTAGGCGACGCCGCGCTTACGGCTCGCCGGCCGCTGGTTGACGGAATGAATGACAGCAGTTCGCCGACGCAGCGGTAGCCGCGGCGCAGGGCGTGCACGAGGAAACGGAAAGTCGACGGATAGCGTACGGTGAGACGTAAGCGCGGGTACGGCAAGTCGTCCACGCACCGTACCGCGGTTCGTGAGCTTGTCTCGAGGCGAGGCGATTACGTTACGGATCCGATAAGTGTGCTTTACAGTAGGGAGTTTCATACAAAGAATACTGACATGCAAGAGTTGATACGTTTACGTTCCGTTTACGAGTTGATATGTGTGCTATGACCATTAAAAAACGGACAAGAATAAATCAAAATTATGTCTATTATTAAAACATTATTCAAAACAAAAAAAAACTTTTTAGTACTACTTTTTCACTATAATTATTTCTAATCTCACGAATATTACAAAAAAAATATAAGTTATAAGTAAGTAACGTGTATTCGGTTAAGAAACCGTCACAAATAAATTTAATTAATGTGAATTCGGCTTTACATTAGCGGAAGAGCCGGTGTTAATTTATTTATAGTTTGTTGGTGCAGCATACAAATTGCGTGTTCGAGTTTATTTGTGTGGAGTGCTTGTTTTGGGTGCTACACTGAATTAGACAGATTTCATTGTACCACTGCAGCGTCAAATTAAACATATCGCTCACCCAGTAAAATAACGGCACATCTACTTACGTTTCTCATATTTTACATAAACGAATTTCAACAATGTTATAAAAATGTTAAAAATTAATTTATGGGTTCTGTTTACATTTTTTACAGATTGTATGGGTTTGGTTACTAGTATATACATTAATACATATATTTACACTATGTAGACTATGCAATTTTAAACACGTATACCATATAAACTCAATTTCGCATTTTTTGCAGATGTGCCATTATATTACTCGGTGAGCGATAGGTATATTCCGACACGAGAATAGTCCCGCTACGTACTAAAGTTATGAGATTCTATTTTCGGGAAAGGCACCTCGTGCTTAAGTTTTTATGCGGAAAATCTATAAGCGAAACCCTACCGCTAAGCGGGCTGGCTTCCGTCGCCTCTTACAACACGCTGTTTTATTGGCATTCAATTAGCGTCAGTAATCTAGGACGTCCCAATACGCCGATACATTACTACTTTCAAAAAAAAATAGGTAAGTATGATTCTTGCATCAAAACTAACGATGTTATATTTTGTCGCCTAAAATTTTTTAAATCAATTCCTCATCCGTCCGCCCTACTTTCACAGTTACCCTCGCTTCAACCCTATGTTTTGCAGGCCCTCAATTCTTATCCAGTACTCTTCCCTACCTAAGTGCCCTAACCCTAGGACGACATGTAGTTGCCAACCAGCTAAATAATATACTTTATTTAAATGCTTTCCTATTGTTTTTTTCGACAAAGCTTTTATAATTAATTTGTATTTGTGCTTGTTTCTACTTAGTAACCTCTTATCTGTAGGCACGTATCAATAAAATTACTCGGTTATTTTCAATATTTCTCATACCACAGGGCCAAACTAATCAAGTGCAGTAGCGATTCACAATATAATTTCGAAAACGTGACTATATCCTCAATTATGGATAGATTTTAAATCACCCAAAACAATAAATAATTTTAAAACTTATCAGTCATCGTGTCAATGATTACCATGCTTAGATCTCTTACCACAACGTGAGGGGTAAAGGCCATATTGTCAGCCATGTTCTATGCTGGGAGTGGCCGAATTATCAGACTTAATACTGAAATACGAACCTTATATAAAACCGATGTGCCAATATCATTAATTCAAGTAAGTTTACTCCTGAAACAAATGCGAAACGTAACCCGGGTAAATATAATTTACTTCGGTACTTCCTTTATAAAGTTTTAATCATGGGAACAAATGATAAAGGATGTTCTATTATATTCCGTGATACAGTGTGAGCTTAATTGATTCTGTTATGAACAAAAAGTTTCACGAAACTCTCTCATTACCTACTTCCCTTTGTTTCGTTAATCGATTTCTGAGGGAGGTCGAGTTAATTCAGCGTTTGTCTACAGATAATATAGCGTTAAATATATAACATTAATAGCGAATACGGTTTGTTATTTTTTTTATTGGGTCCACCTTTCCTTCTTTTCTATTTTTAGCGAAACAAGTATATTTTCCTTCCAACCGGCTCACTGTGTACTGACAGATTCTGTCACGTCCTTCTGACGTATTCAGACAGACGAGTCAGTCGATTTTCAATACTGTCACATCATTAATAAAGAAGGTTGGTATACTATTATGTCTTCTGTGGCATTGCATTGCATTTTTAAGGTTCCGTACGAAAAAACGAAAAAGGAACCCTTACCTGGACCAAATGAGTTTTATGACTATTTAGACTCATGTACTTTTTTGTGACTCAAAGACGAAGGTATAAAGCAAACAACTGAATTTTGTTTTCTTTAACAAAATCAAAATTAACAAGAACTTTGGAAACAGTATCGTGTGGTATATCAAATGAAAGGGCTTGTTGTAAGGTCTGAAATATATTTTTTTTATAGTTCTACAATGGATAATTTTAAAATTATTCAAGAAAGAATGGAAGTTAAAGGCAATTGACCATTTTTCACCCCCCCCCCCCCCTTATCTCTGAAACTACGGACGCTAGAATTTTGAAAAAAATACAGAGAATACTTAAAAATGTAATGTTCTTTACTTAAGTTTTACAGGAAAATTTATAAGAAATCTATGGTGCTAAAAAAATGGCAAAAATAAATAAAATAGGAAAATAACGGTAAATACATAATCAACGTACGCACTTGTCAAGTTTTTTAAATTGTAGGTACTTTATTCTGAACAATTTGTGCTATCCTATTTTCACAACTAAACGAAATAGACCGCCTTCTTTGGCAAAGGTCAAGGTGACAATAGACCTACTTATTTTGGTTATAAACTGACTGCCGCTTCCATAAACTACAGCGACGAAATCCGCAGTCTACGTAAGCGGTGTTTACGTAATCTTTCATTTATATAATATAGCAGAAGTCTGCAACATTTTAAACCGCCCCGCAGTCGAAACAAATACCCAACACTCAATTTTCGTATGGTACACAAATATATTGAAAATTCACCGCATTGAAACCATAGAGCAGTCAATATTTTATACTGAATATATTATAAAGTTGGAACGCGAAATCGAATTGAATTTAAATTGTATGTTTACTATAACTATGCTCCAATCGATGCAACGCGTAATTTTTGCTTTGATATTATACTAATTCTTAACTCCAAATGTACTCAATATGATCGGTATAAACTCAAAATAAGTGATTAAATACAATAAACAAATAAAAAATATTGTGCTTTTTATACATTTAAAGATTATGTTGGTTTGTGTACCGTGCTACAAAAACTTGAAAAGTTCTTTTTTAATACAGTTGCTCAAAAAGTGGCATATTGCAGGGACGTATAGCGTTCGGGATGTGGGCTATTACACACTCGTACTTTTTCTTAACCTTTTCCGAACTCGTGCGTTTTCTTTCCCAACTGTCAAAATAATGTCTATTAAAAAGAAAAAACCTACCACGAAGTTTTTACAAAAAAAAATAGAAGTTTTTATGATTCATCCAAATATTTCTAAAAAGAAGCTACTAATTTGTTTCAATATCAGATTTAATGATTTGATTCAATGAGTTAGGTTAGGTTTCATTTCATTTCATCTTATTAAATTTCATTTTCATTTCATAACAAAAAAAAATCTACTGAAGACTTTGCTGTATGGGCATAGTTCCCTTTGCCTACCCAGAATGGGTGAAGAAAACAAAAAAAATCTCTGCTTATATTATTTTACAGTTGGCGCCATTTTCCAAAAAAAAATGTGTTTTTATTATCCTATTAAATTGCATTATTTTTTCGCAACTGTATTAAAAATAGTTGTTCAGTACACGTGCGGAACCGTCATTGCAACTTGTTCCGACTGTCAACCCTTACCTTCGGCTGCGCCTCAGCTCGGGTAGACATATTTTGTCAGAACTCTTTGCAATGACAGCCTTTCCGCACTTGTAACGAAATATACTAAACCGATTGAGTTCAAATTCTTACACAATATACTATACAATTCAATGATGGTTTTTATCAAGTTTTCACGTCAATAACTTGTCTGTGACCAAAAACTGTTATTTTTGTAGTGAGATGTGTACCAGGAGCGCCATCTACCGGAAACGAAGGGGACACACACAAATATGAAACATGTTGCAGAACAACGTCTGCCGGGTCAGCTAGTATATAATAAAATGATTTTGGGAAGGTATGTATAACTTTAGAACGCTAATATGCATCCTAACAATCTACGTCAGTGATCTGGGTATGCATCTCACTTCACATTGCGTTATTTTATTCACATTGCAACTACTTAGTAAGACATCCATTGGGCAACGGTAAGAGAACGTTAAGACTGTGGTAACAAGTCTATACCTTCGACAGAATTAATAAAATTAAAATGGCCTGTACGAATATCTATGGGATTAATTTGTAAGAATATAAGTGCGATAAATCAGTCTCCCCAGGAACGTATCTATAAGAAAAGCTAATATAGAATAGAAAAGTCCCTAGAGTTTAAAATAAACTAAATTCCAAGAACTGATAATTCAGATAAAGAATACATTGTTCAACTTTTAATAAAATATCTGAAACAGCCTTTACAATATATTAATTCTGTTTGTAATAACATTTGTATGCTGAATAAAGTGGCAAGGTGGAAGGTTGCGGCGAGAATTATAAAAGGCCCCCACTCAGCCTTCACTTCAACTTTACGAACTCTTTGCCGATAGTTTCAGTACCTATCATTTGCGTATGAAAAATTTATATCACTCGCTTCAATGAAGAAAATCTTGAGGAACATTGCATACTTGGGGTTCAAATCTGCTGTTATCAAACTTAGATAAAGCAGTACTAACAAATGAGACTGAGTATCTTGAAAATTAAATAAATTATTATTATATCATTATTATTATTAAATTTTCTGATACAGATAAACCCTTACGCAAAGTACCTATTACAAAATGTACTGTAAAAAGAAGGCAGGAAAATCTTCTTAATCATGACATCTTCCACTACGTGTGTAATCGTATAAGATACAAGAGTGATTTAGTTTGTAATCCAGTCCTTCAGCCACCTCGTTAATCTCCAGAGATGGAACGATTCCTTTTGATTAGACAAGGGCCTAGCCCGCCGGTATACCGGCCCGCCGGCCCGCCGACCCTCCGACCCGCCGGCCCGCCAGCCCACCCAGTCGCCCGGTCGTACCGCTCAATGTTCCTAAGCCTCGTAATTACATTTGTTACACGTGATTCTACTTAACACTACGACGCGTTAGAAGACTTTCGAAGACTCGGAAAACAATTTGAAACAAATCCTTTTAAACCAGATTTAAAGTTTAATTGATATGGTTAAACAAAAATGTGATGTGGCAGCAACCGCTGACAAAATTAAATAAATAATGGTTCACTATATGGCACGGATCTCTTCTCATAACTAAGGAGCTAAAAGGTTCTTCCTGCTGGACGCAGGCTTCTACGCCTCTTTGCTATTTAATAAATAAATGCCTCAAAGTGCAAACAATATCATTATGTAATAATAATTAATCATCAATTCCGAAAACCGGGCAGTTCTTATTTTCCGTAGTTTTCCACTACAATGTAATTGATAATACTCGTAATTATACTTCCAAGTATGTATGTAAAGAAATTCTTATATTTATTTTTACTACTGCAAAATACAACAGAACCTGAGAAAATTGAATCAGGTTATTTTTTCGCTTGTTCTGTAGAGCTTCCATGTTTTGTAGAGATTCCATCAAATTTTAAAATGAGGATTAAAAATTAAATTCTTATCCACATTAGCATATTGTTTGAGGTCATTAACCCCAAATTGCACTACCTATTCCGATCTATGCTAATAACTTAGTTTCAGAAGCGATAATTATTACTAATAAACTATTTATTCAAGTCGATTAAGAAGAATATTTGTGCGAACTGTTGTTAAAGCATTTCAACAAATTCGCAGGTTACTTATGTTACTTTCGCTAACACTAATAAATCAACAATAACATACTCCAAGGTTCTCTCATCCAATAATTTTGTATTGATGTAATAAATTTTTCCTCGCTCACGGCATAATCCGAGCTTTTAGCCCAAAAATGTAACATGATTTATTTGTCTAGTATGATAATTTATTACACTTTTACGTCATTTTTCGAATACTCCGAACTTTCTGCTAAAATTTATGTAAGCCTAAAGGCTAGTCACTAGACCGAACGATCTGATAGTAAATGAATACATAATTATCTTTTCAGCGCAACTGTTTACCTACAGTTTACTTCATAAACTAATTAGTATATTTGTTTCATTAAACAGCTAAGAATACCATCATCGTCATAGATTAGTTTATAAGTATAAAATGAGGTATATAATTTTGCCTATTACATCACATAATTATAAGGTCCATTATACCTGAGATACTAACGATTCTAACTTATATTACAGTTAAATATGGACGTGAGTTTGTTTGCTTGCTAGTCTTGTTACGCCTGTGCTACAACCTACTCGATCAATTTTATTTTCATTCATATTGTCAAAAGCACTGAGAAGAAATAAATCTGAGGTTAACGCGAGCGAACCTGCGAGGAAAAGCTAGTAAAATTTAAAATATACACCTAAGTACCCACAGTCTAATTTATTATTATTATGGTTTATAGTCTGCGCTAAGTACAATAACAATTTAAAACGCTTAATAATATCAGTGTACTTTAGCTAAAGGACTTGTAAAATATCTGGATAATTCTGGAATGTGTTAATCAGGGGAAGGGTACAAAAGGTTGGACGAGTACGGTGGCGCGGGCAATTTCCTTCCTCATCAACGAGATTAGCTGATGACATCATAAGCAACAGCTAACACCTTTCTACCATTTTGCTTAAGTTATGATGTAGTTATGAAAATTTTTATATTCACATTTCCTTTGTCACGACGTCAACATATTGTTATAGTCCTTTTATTTGTTTAATCTGAGGTTATAGTGTTGTCTTTTATAACGCGTTGATAACGCCCCTTATAGAAAGAGCGACAAAAGTTCTAGGTCAAAATGTATAAAGAGGCATAAAATAATAGTTATGGTTTTAGCTTTTTAACAAGATCCTTCATAAATATAAAAAAATAGTCAAACAATTCAGTAGCTTATAGTATTAAATATGTCCGTAGGATGATCATAAACCAACCCACATAACGGCAGAGATTAAAGAGGAAATATGCGTTCAACAAGACGGAAATATTGCTTCAACTAGCATTCTTTTAATCTGTGGGCGCAATGATAGATCTTACATACACAAGAGACACTTGACTCACTTAACGAGTCGGCAATCCGCTTGAGTCACTCAATCGGCCTTTATTAGAAAATAGTCTTCATTCGACACTGACGACAGACTTATGTAGATCACAAATAGTGTTGCCAGGTCCAAAAACAGGATTACGGTAGATTCTATATGAAATACCGTAGATTCTTATAAAAAATACATGAGAGGTGTCAAGGGACACCCGGATGGAACGAAGTTCCTTTCGATTTAAGTTTTGTTGTACAGCGCCATCTCTGTACAACTTTCTGAATCACGCTAGCATGATTCGTGTACAGTACAGCGCCATGAGTTTTACAGAGATGGCGCTGTAAAACTCTGTAAAACTCACTGAATCACTTCAAAAAAAGTGTCATTCGTAAAATCAAAAAGTGTCGTAATTTTCCGTCTAGCCCCCTTTCACAACGCGCGATAAGGAACTTCGTTCCAATACGTTAAATTATATGAGATTTGAGGTTTTTTTCTACTAAAATCTGATTTTTGTGTTGATCAAAATACGATGAAATGTACTAAAACCACTAAAAATCGTTACGGTAGATCGAAGCTGAATAAGGTAGATCTACCGTAGTTATGTGATACCTAGTACCTCAGCTTAGTACTGATCACAAAGTACATTTTGTAGATAATCACATAATTATATTGTTCTTAAAACATAAGTTATAATAAAATTTAAACTGTTACCTAGTGATCGATGTCTGTACGTGAAATTTGAGAAAACTTTTCGATTTTTAGATATTTTTTTGTGCATTTGATCCCGCTGCCATTTGCAATGCCTGATCTATGTGGATGCGGTGCCTCCTAAGTAATCATGTATGCGATTAAACTATGGAAATGATATAACAATCAGTATTAAACAGACACATAGGTAAAACACCTGATTCGCGAAATGAAATACGATCTGAATTATGCGGGTCGCGTGGCCTTTTAATGCGCAAAGAGATATTTCACTCGAGTTACATAATGAAGCCCTCAGTGGCAAAGTATCCATAAAGTATTATGAAAGTTTAATATCGCATAACCCTTTGATGTCGAACGAACGCATCCAAAGTGGTCCTCGCATCCATCGTGTCAATGCACGCAAACAATGCGGGCGAATGCAGTTTTTTCGTAAACTCTAACCAGTTTATACGCACACATGCACAAATATATATAACTATAACAGGCGTAGCTTGTCACAGTGTAAGATGTAACAGTAGTCCAACACCAACAAAAGCCGACGATATCAGACATGATTGAGTAATTTTAAAACGATCAAAATAACTCTATAAAATAAATATCAAAACTTAAATTATGATATCACAGTTCCATTTGTATAGTATTATGCATACCTTCACAAAAAAACTCGGGCAAATGCGTGTCAGGCCACGCGCAATGTAGGGTTCCGAAGTAGTAAGTTTATCGACTATTACTCATTAACTACTTATGCTAACATAGGCAACATAGTCATAGTTTTCCTTGTAACTTCATCATTTTGAGAATTTTTGACTTGTCCAACTCCAACCGATTAGTCGTCAAATATTTCGCAAACGAACTCCTAAATCAAAAAATATCTAAGAAGACCTTTTTAGAAGATATTTTTGAAAGACCTTTCCAGCGATACCCCACAAAGGAATACGCAACGAAAAAAAAAATTCATCCTCACGTTACCTGTAGGGGAGGTACCCTGAAAAAAAATATTTTCCAATAATTTATTCTACGATTTTGGAGTTTTAATAAATATGTATATCCATGCCAAATTACAGCTTTCTAGCACTAAAAATCTCGGCGCTATGCCTCGGAGAGTCGGATATGACGAAATTATAAGGGTTTTGATTTTACTTCGGAACCCTAAAAAGGCTAATAACATTTCTGAAACGGGACTTACTCCGCGTATCCTTGGATCGCGCTGGATTACTGTCTAGTTTATTTCAAACTTTATTAGACCGGCACTACAATTGACTACTACTATTACTTTACTATGAAATCTAATGTAGCATTAATATTGTGGAATCAAATGACTTGGTTTCAAATATTTTTACTACATAGACGTAAAACTAAATAGTTGCGTTGCATTTAAATAGTCATTGTAAATGCAACGGTCCTTGATCCCATTATTTAAAGGTGATTTACCTTTTACTATCATTAATTTGTTACAATTGATAGTACCTACTAAATGTAGGTATGCTATATAAGATACTTATGTTGCATAATTAGTAGGTCTAGACTAGTGACCGTTGATTGATTAGGGATTTCACTAAATGTGTTTTCTGTATTGAAATTTTGTCATAGCTCCTGTAAAAATAGAGTTGTAGTTTAATCTATCAACAAATACATAATCATCCATACAAGATTCATTTTTATATCCACTACTAGACATAGACCACTCTTAAAATGCGTTACTCGTACCGATTCTGAGTCACCAAAATCCACGAAAATCCGCTATTTAAATATTATTTGCGAGTTTTATAAAATCACAAATATTAAGGTATGTCTATACCAACTTTTGACACTTTGCATTGGCCCTTCTAACAATACACATTAAAGCAACATGGTGTACTATACTAAACTTGGCTTGCAAAAACCCACAATTCTAACAAAATGCATAGTAATAAACAGCAGAATTAATTAAGAATCTCTTATCGATTGAAGCGATAACTTCGTATTAATAAATTATGGTATGAATTGTTTCTAAATACACCTGAAGCATAAGTTTAATCGCGGTGCTCACTCACGACATCCAGCCTTGTAATATTTCTCGTAACCCTAGACTTGAGTTAAGCCTGGCCATCGATACTGGCTGGTCACGAATAAGTTACTGTCAATCGTTGAGGGTCTCCGGTTTGCTAGAAGCAGTCAGTAATCAGTCTCTGCTACCTATACAGGATGAGATCATTAATATCATAAGCTTAACCTGGCAAAGAATGGCTGCTTCAACTCTGATCATAATCGATTAACGGGCACTTAGCTGTCGTACTTTGAAGTGAAACAAGCGATTTTATCTGCTCGTACTAATAACAGCGGTATAGAGTCATTGTCTCGCATTTGCTGGGCTTACAAAGCAAATTTGTCTTGATTGATAGTAACTGTGAGATAGTAAGTATTATTTCTGATGTCTTGACTGATAAAAATTAAATTCACACTGTTTAACGAGCTTGTAACTACTATACTTCGAAATTAATAATCCGAAATGAAACTTTTAAAGTACATTGTACAACTTCTGCCGAAACTTTGGGGAAATAAGGAGATTCCTAGTTTTATCTGAATGCAATGCATCATCGGAATGTGAAAAAGGTAGCAAAACATAGCATAGCAGTGTGGCCTGGCCTGTATTGCGCCTTGGCCTTAGCTGTTAGAACTATTATAGACTATCTTAATTAAGTAAACAATTACGGTTGTTATGTAGGAAACTCAGTTGAAATTCAATTGACCAAAAGACCTATGGAACAGTATATTCATAGTTCAACCGCGTCCAATCCTTGAATCATGCCGTATGACCGGTATGACGGCTTGACATTCGACATTCGAATCGATCGATCGAACGCTGTCTACGTCTATGACTACGGCGCTACGGGCTACGGTCGTTCGCTACGCCATTATTTATGTAGGCCTGCTAAACAAAACTGATCTATCGCGTTTTCATTTGCTACTCGAGTTTTGTAGTAAACATTAAGAAACTTTTCTAAGAACAAATGTAAGGAATACATAATATCCGTTAATCGTAATCATGTTGATGTTTGTTTATCATAATATTTATTACATAATTTTTTTTTGGAGAAAATTGGTTTATTATGCAGCAAACGAGAAGATAGATATTTTTTGTTAATGGTCATCGTATTCTTGTCATTCACATTTGTATTACCGAGAGCTTTAAATGGCATTGACAGTTTTCTCAAAAATAAGTAGCTAACGTTAGAGATTTAGTTAAGGATTTTGGCTTGGACTCTAATATGTATGTAAGACCGACAAAGGTAATACACAAATGTTCTTATTTAAATCCTTTCTTATCGCTTCTGGGTTCTGTACCTTATACTTACTAAAGTATATAATATTATATCATTATTATTACACGTTATTACATATACATATATATATTAATTGGTAGTATACTGCGGTATTTAGTATACTCTAGAATACAAACGAAACGTATACGTGATGTCGCATATTATAATCATTGAGTAACTGTTACGACCCTAAGTGACGTCACGCATCAGGCAATGCATGAGACACGTCTAATTCTTGGAATTTGCATGTGGAAATCTATTTACACCTTTAGCCTAAGCTACCTTGATAGCAAGATACGCTGATGCCGGTTTAAAGAATCTAATGCTACCTATATTATATAACAGGTAGTAACTGTAGAAAGTAACCCTTTCTTAAAAAATTATGGACTTAGTTAAAAATGGGCTAATGTAAAAATAACTTGTTTTATTTATTAACACGGTCGATGTTTATGTGTGTAAACACTAAACAAGTTTTATATTTATGGCAAACATTCGCCCGCCGGACATTCGCTAATCGACCATAACCACGAACATAATGATGAATATAATAATTACTTACTACAATACACTATAATTTATATACCAACTTTCTTAGCTTCACGTTGTCGATTATGCCCTTTGTATCAATAAACGCACGTCTGCTTGTTTTTTGGCTGCTTATATTTAAAAAAAAAATCCCTTTAATTTCGTTTTGATTTTCCACTAAAATACATCTGTCAGTGGCTTCCATTTTAAATAGAGATTATGCTGTATATAACACTAAAAGTCTACATGGCAAGCACCTCATCAAATTATTTTATTTGCTATATGTTTATGTGTATTTGATATGTTTTAGAAATATATGACAATTCAGTTATTTCAATCGTAGTACTAGTAGTAGTTAGAAGAACAAGAACTAGAACACAAACAAACAAAATCGTCAAAAAATGTTTTTGATTGTGATCACGAAAAATCGATACACGTATTAGTTCAAACCCCAGCCGAGGGTTTCATTGCATTTCTGTCTCCACGCTTACGTAATATGATCGAAAATGGAAGTGGCATAAATCAGTGATTGCTCCTCCATATAAGGTTAGCAGCTGTCTCGACTGCACGGGACCGTAACATATTGTTTCATATTATCTTTAACGACTTATTAGGTACTGTTTTTAATGTTAAAAGCAGCCGTAAATAAAATATGTACTTAACTACCTACGTCCAGAGCGGTGATATTCGAAACAAAATTAATAATTATGTGTAAGTTCCATCCATATATGGCCCACTACTAAGCACGATTCTCCTCTTTAGAAGGCCCAAAGCATACTTCACGTTTGGTCCAACCTCTCCAGGGTTAGTGGCCAACCCATGTATCCGAATTTTTCATGCAGCACAAAGGCCTCCGATGATGCTTAACGATTGTCATCATACGATCAATGACAGATTAGTGTTGACAGTCTGTAATATACGCCATTTTCACATAATAATATTATCTTCTTTTGTATGGGAAACGTGGAAAATCAACTTTATCAATGGACCGAATGTACCTAATGCATTGTTTTAGTATTCTCCAACCACCTTCGTATTATTGCCTTTCAAATGAAACCATTTTTAGGCATATCGTTTCGATGGTTTCAGAGTCTAGAAGGACGTCCGTACAAACATTTTTTGTGTTTTGTGTGACACAATTAATAATTGCACAAGATGCTTTTGTTTCCCTTGGCTTAATGTAGTCACTTCAGTGTCCTAATTAGAGAGGCACTTCAAGGCACTTGCACTGAAATGGTAATTTGTTCACAGTTGTCTGACCGCACCGCGAGTGTCTGCCCGTGTTGTACCTGCAACAATGTAAGAGAATATGTTAGTAAAATACTCAAAGATTTACATGTATACTTTAATATAAACAAAGATATTGTTTACGAATTGAAGTAATTTATCTAATAAAGTAAAACTAAATATTATTTTACAATATATTTGCGTTCTTTTTTTTAATAATATAGGCATATATTTGATTTCTCAAACTCCCACCTTTGGGTGCTATCGTTTACCATCAGGTGATGAAGCCACAGATGGCTAGGTAACATTTCAGACACAACAATGAGAGTTAAGATAAATTTATTTTAACAAAACATTTTTTTACCTAGTAGGTACACTTTTAAACGTTTTTGTTAAATAAAAACATAAACATTTCTGGTTATTTACTAACTATTTCATTTTAATTCTATAATATAAAACATTACTCGAACTCATTAATTTACTAAGATCTCTTTCACATTTTTGGGTACTATATTCCACATTCTTTATAACGTCAATCCTTAATGTACCTTAACTATACGCAAGCCCAAGTATTGCATGTTGTAAGTTTATAACGTGCAAAGTTACGCGCGAAACACGTGTCGAGATCTGGAAATAATCCCGCGGGGTAACGACATGGGCGGCGCGGGCGCAGGGGGGCGCTGCGACTGATTTAGAATTTGCGACTCCACACAGTCTGCGCTTCCGACATCTCTATGACGACGATATTATGACATGTTGGTCATTATTACGCGTTGAATTTATACGGTTATCCTAGTTTATTCTATAAACTACCGAGAAAGTTTTATCCTGAAAATGACCGAGACCGTAGATTTCTTCTCGTATTGGAAGAGGAGAGCGTTAACTCTGTTCGAATGAGTATTGTTGAATGTATTTGTTGTTTGACAAGTGATGGACCAGCTGCTTTGCAAGTTGAACTCTGTGGCGCATCGCATAACAACATAACTGCATAACTTTGTCAAACACTGGTGTTATGAGCACTTGTGATGATTATATCCAATAATCCTTAATATATTCTGTGTAGTAGGTATTTACACCGCTAATGGCAAAAAATTCTTGAGCGTTTCCGTGCTTCGGAGGGCACATAAAGCCGTCGGTCTTGGTTGTTACTATATGATAACAGTCGTTAAGCCATGTCGGAGACGCTCGGGCGGTTTGAAAACTTCCGATACTCGGGTTGGCCACCAACTCCTCCACCAATCCGCACTGGAGCAGCGTGGTGGAGTATGCTCTAGGCCTCCTCAATAGGAGAGACCCGTGCCCAGTAGTGGGTCATTAATGGGTTGAAACCAGCCAGGTACTTACATTTTATGATTTGACATTTTGTGATGTGTTTACTGCATCGAGTAAGTATATTACCGACCAAATCCGATTTCAGGTGAAACTAGCTTACGTATCAAATAAACGAACTAAGGCATTTTCCCCTCAATTCTTGGTAGATGCAGCAAGGTTCAACAAGAAAATCGATGCTGCGTCTCCTCGCATGTCACGTCTGCGAGCCGTCGAATAATGAGCTTTTAAAGCAAAATTCATTTAGTTAACATAACCTGCATACGTCTGGTGGCAGCACGTCGCGTTCCGCATCGTCTCGGCATGCGATATCAAAATCCAAATTTCGATATTTCTTTTTGCCGGAGTCTAAACTGGCCGTGTAGCGCCGACTTATTTGACACAACGGCGGCGTTTTCGATTATCGAACTTCGCACAAAAAGTCATTGTAGCGGCACAAAGGCACGCGGATTAGCAAAAGAGCAACAAGAGAGCAACAAGAGAACGGGCGGCGGGCAGCAGGCCAAGGAACGAGTTCCGTGCGTGAGAATGCACGTTAATGTATGCGGCATAAGAACACAATGCGCCGGCCGCCCGGCTCGCCCTAGCCGCCAGCCGACGCCTCCAGTGACTTATGAGCCTTTACACATGTCACAACCGCAAAATTTATACGATCCGCGCACCGTCACCCGCTCCCTTCGCTGTTATTGAAATACCAATAGATTTCAGAATAGCTGAGTCGGTCCAACAATAACATCCAACTACAATGATCAAGACTGCCTAATTAAACATGGTGCGTACAACAAAAATATTATCCCAGCAATACGCGCATTGTCTGCACGCAGTCTACATTGTTTCGCTAAGAGCTTACGTCCTCGTGAAGTAATTGGTGTAAGCTTTTAATCAAAAGAATCAACTGTTTTACATTGGCTCTTGAGTTCGCGACAGCTGCACGCGTCGCACGGGCGTATGTAACCAGAGCCCGGTTCGTTAGAGCCGCAGATTTAAAATAAAACACTTCGCAGTGGGAACAAAAAGAAAACCCTTCTGCAGTACGGCGTACGCGCTTAACTTGCAAATTGAAACGGCTTAACTGCATCGCACGAGTTTGCCAAAATAATCTCTGTATCTGTGGCTTAAGTGTTGTGTTCGTGTGTGCGAATATTGGTTGGAATGGCGCTGTGATCTTCCCGGTTGCAGCGACGTTTTATTTCAATTGTCTCTGCGGGTGGATTGCCCTATTTCGAAACTGCACCGCAAACAATATTCAGTCGATTAAATCTGGAACACTTCTCATTGAACTGGAACGTAGGTACCGACGTAATAGAATGGAACAGGCGGCTCTAGTACAAGCCTCTTACTCGTACTCTTACTATTCTCTACTTTACTCTTTGTGACGTTGATTGATACGCACTTGGGTAGAGCTTTCATATATTTCGAAAAATCTCATTGTAACACAATTAATATCCAAAAATATCATAGAAAAAAACTATCTCAATTAAATGACTTTGGTTTGACCTAGAAACTTTTATTAAACCAATACCGTTATTGTCCTCATCGTTAGTTTTACCGCCTCTAGTATCTTACATAATTAAATAATCCTAAGGTACAACCTTATACGTACTAAGTACGAGGAGTACTAACACTTAGTATACGTGAGTACTTAACACGTCATAACAGCGACCGTAAAGTGATAAAGAACCGGTTACTAATGAATGATAATCAGATTACAGACAAGGCCTGTCTGAACGCTGATTGAGTGAAATTAGACGTGATTGTGGATCAGGTTACTCGGTCGATCAACGAGTTTTACGTCTGCTGCTTACCCACCAAGCTATGCGTCTTTGAAACTAATAAAGGACTGCTGATGCCAGTAGGTAAAAGTGCTGAAGTAAGAAAGACTGAGTAACCTGATCCACAATCACGTCTAATTTCACAAAAAAGAGAAGAAATGAAAGAAGGGAAGAAATGAAATAAAGAAAATAGTGTAATGAAAAAATTGTATCAAACTTTTTAGTAAAAATTGATAAAATATTAAGTCGTTAATTTTTGGATCACTAGGGGTTCATGGGAATTAATTAATTATGACTATTTTAATTGCAAAACATTTTGGAATATTTATGGCCTTTTCTTCTGAAACAATTCAATGTAAACAAACGAACACTAATTTATAATTTACGGCGTAGATAATTGTTAGATATTGCTGTTACGTAAGTGAACAAATAAACAAAATTGTCTTAGAGTTTTTTTCGAAATTGTTTTCGAGCCTCAAAAATAATCTTGTTCATTTTTATCTGCTCATTGGGGCAGTAAGAGGATCCAAGGTTGTAGATCAAGTTACCGATCGGTCTGCCCAGACAGGGCGACGGCTTTGCGATGGATATAATAATTCTCGTTAGGTACAAGTCTACCACAGCCAAATTGTAAGACTGAAAATGAAGCGATTCTATTGGTAGATTTTTTCTCGCGCACCTCCTTTACAGTATATGTTCATATATATGTAGGTATAGATAGTTCATATAACAGCATAATTGTGTTAAATGTGGGACCTATATGAAAGAAGAAGAAAGTTGGATTTTTTATTAAAATTCCAGTTTTTCAAGATCCGCCTGATGGTAAGTGGCTATCGTCGTCCATGGACATCAGCAACACCAAAGGCATCAGTGATGTAATATCGGTCGGTAGAAATAGTCACACCATGTGAACTCTAATATCCTCTTTACATTTAAAGAGGTCGCGGTTAATTCATTTGCGAACTTCACTTATTTCTGTCTCCTTTAAGTCAACCAGTCTAAATAATTTTTCTGTAGAACTTCGCCAACTTACTCGTTTTTATTCTGAGTTATTTTGCGCAGCGATTTTCTATAAAATTTTGTAAAACGTAATTAAATTTCGGTTTCGGCAAATGACAGAAGGTCTTAGCAATTTTGTGTATTGTATTATGACCAAGTCGTAATTAAAAACAAACAACCATCATGGTGGATTCGCCGGCGAATTTATTTCCACAGCCTAATTAGAGTACTATCAGCAGGTTTCATTGGTGGTTTGTGATGATGAAAAACATTTAATATTTTCTGTTTACCAACTTAATTATTTTTATTGGAATCTACCCACTAGCGAAACGCAAAAAGGCGTATCACCCCAAGTAATTTTTTTAGAAATACTTACACCGTCATCGGAAAATCATACGCGATTGTTGTCTTTTATTGAGGTATGAACATATCACCACGCTGCTCCATATGATACTCTAAAAATCTGCTGGAAATAAAAGGACTTTTTACCAATAGTTCATACTTAAGTAATATAAAATGAAAAGGATTTACAAATGTGTGACAGCTATGACAATTTGTCGGATATGAACACAAAATACTAACGTTAACCAAGTCTTCAATTGCGGAAAAATTGTCTACTTCAGTTGCGGAAAACTCACGATAAACAAGCTTCCTTTTTTCACGCAGGAACAACGTCGGCACTCGAAATCAAACAACCCTTCACTTTCTTTATTTCCTTTCATCATATGCGAACATCAAGAAAACGAATCTACTCAATGCAAATTCTGAGGGCCGTTAACGAAGCGTCTATTTCCACTGAATGTTACAAATACCTTTCATGTCTCGGGATATCAAGTTGTGATCCTACTAGTATGCAAATATAGTTCTTATTGCATTAGTAGAAGAACGAGTTTAGTGTACCGAGTAATTACATTGCGGGATATTAGAATCGTTTCTCGAATAGAACCTGAACTAATCAGGCAATGGCTTCGACCACGAGCGTTGTCGTATACAGAATACTTAAACTAAAACCGTTCCATAGCAGATAAAGATTGGAATATATTTTCTACAGATATTCGAATATTTCGCTCTATCTGGCACATGACTGCATAAAATGCAATTCCTAACGGTCTTATTATATACAAACTGCATAAAATACAGCCAATTTGTTTAATATCACGATCATAAGAGCTGCTCCTAACTGAAGCCTAAGCAGGCCTGGCGCACTCAGCACTTTATATTATGAAGTTACAAGTACATGACGCGTTCGACGTGTCGGACCAATACCGCCCAATTCATAAGGGCTGTCACACGTTCGTAATCTATCACATATGACGTTATCACACATGTCACACGTTAGTTCGATACAACGCGCTGCGTTGCGATATACGTTATTAAATATAATAAAATGAATGCAAAAGCATATAGTGCATCGCATTCCGCTGCCTAAACAATAACAAGGATCCGAATCTCATGTTTTTCCAGATTTGATACGCATAGGTACTTACCTAAATACCTTAAAGAGATTAAATATATTTCATAGGCAAGGTAAGTACACACCAACATAATGCCGTACCACGTACGGCCATCTTCATAGGTTAAAGTTAGCTACTTTCAGACATTGCGAAATAAAATAGTTTTCTGATCTACATACTACCATATAAGTACCTAC
The DNA here is from genome assembly GCA_963932265.1 of Thymelicus lineola. Taxonomy (NCBI): domain Eukaryota; kingdom Metazoa; phylum Arthropoda; class Insecta; order Lepidoptera; family Hesperiidae; genus Thymelicus; species Thymelicus lineola. The sequence continues at coordinate 14,394,950 of OZ010685.1, forward strand.
TTACCTAGCCCAGATTTATTTGAAATATCATTTGTTCATAAAAGTAGCATGGGAATATGACTGGTAATTAAACTTTCAAATTAAGTAATTATATTCTTTCAAAAAAGACAACCCTGACATTGCCAGAGAGGATAAAAGATAGCTTTAAAAAGAGAGGCAATTTATTACTGTTGATGATTAGCGCTGTGTGACCTGAATTACACTTTGTTTTGATTTTGCGGAGTGACTTTTCTGTACCAATACTATTAAATATTCTGTGACTTAGGCCACAATTTATTTTTTGGCTCTAATGCAAATTTCACAATTATTGAATTTAATCTTCCTCTACTCTCCCTAAAGTGTTCAATGTTATTGCCCTACAATTTAGTTAGTTACATTGGATTTTAAATAAATTCGTTTCAGTTGATTAATCTTATGCTTTCTCATTATGAGAAAAGACCAGACTTCTTCCAGTCAGTGATCGGTATGTCCATGAGCGACGATGACCATTAATAATAAGGGAGTTTGTCTGTTAACATAAAACGCAAAAAATAGTACAGCACCAGTTAAAAGTTCCCCGACAATTTAGTAGGTAGTAGGTACTCCGGCTGTTCTCAATTTTGTTGGAAAATAAAACTAATGAAGCAAACTTTTGTTTTGAGTTACCAGGTCTAGCGATCGCATTTACTTTGTGGAAAGTCAAACGATGTCAAGTTGAACTCGACCACTGCCCAATCTAGAACTTGGCTCTTACCGCGCCGAGTTTACCCATTGTGTACGTAACAATATGTTAACAAAACTCTGCGTGTTTTTTTGTTTCCACTCGTATTTCTTTTGTTATTCGTGTTTACGATGTCAACAAATTTTATATTTGCTGCAGCGTTTCTTGAGTGTGGAAATATGACCAGCGTTAGCGTATATTGTTTTTAAATAAAACAAGTAATCGAATTCATCTAGCACTAGCTCTTCTTGCTGACCGAGGAATTTGCATTTTCTATGTAAATATGTAATGTGATGTATTTTTTGTTATTAATTTTCATTTAGCTACCTTTATTACGCAGGATCATTTCGAGTACCTACACACAATTGAACTCACAATTCACAAAATGGAATCTAAATATATGCTATAATTTCTCATAATATTCAAAAATAAACAAATCCGTGAGCCATTCAAACAATAAAAAGCTGAAAACTTCGCAAAACTGTTAAACAACAAAGGGCAGTTTGGCGGCTGTGCCGCACGAAATATAATTTTAATGAATAGGCAGCGACACAGCGACTTAAAAGGTAGTTGGATGCGCGCCCTAATTGCAAATCGATTCCTCACAGCTGCCGTCTTCCGTCAAAAAACCGCAAGCAGGGTGGATCCGATCAGGGCGGGAACGACCATGACATGACACGAATGTTCATGTTCATGTTCAAGCAACGTTTAAGAATTGGGTCATGATATTCATGAATCTTTGTATCGTAAAGGGGCTCAGATTATGGGGCTTGAACATCGGTTTCTAAATGCGTGTATTAAGCAGGAACACGCTTATAGCCCGGCGGCTTGCGTCGATCCTAAGTGATCGACAAGGTTAAGCAACAGCGGGCGCGGTCGGTAGTTGGATGGGTGACCGCTAGTGGCAAAAAAATTATTGAGCGTTTCCGTGCTTCGGAGGGCACGTAAAGCCGTCGGTCCCGGTTGTTATCATATGATAACAGTCGTTAAGTCATGTCGGAGGCCCTCGGGCGGTTTGAAAACTTCCGACACTGGGGTTGGCCACTAACCCCTCCACCAATCCGCACTGGAGCAGCGTGGTGGAGTATGCTCTAGGCCTCCTCAAGAGTAGAGAGTCAAGAGTAGAGACCCGTGCCCAGTAGTGGGCCATTAATGGGTTGAAGCCACGCTTATAGTGAGAAAGAAGCTGGTTTTAAGGAGCGACTTCAATTATATAGAGGTACTCGTATTATTTTGAAGCAGTGATAGCCTAGTGGTTAGAACGTTGGTCTCCCGAACGCGGGGGCCCGGGTTCAAATCCTGGCACGCACCTCTAATTTTCAAATATTATGTGCGTATTACAAGTTAATTATCACTTGCTTCGGTGAAGGAAAACATCGTGAGGAAACCTGCACACCTGAGAGTTCTCCATAATGTTCTCAAAGGTGTGTGAAGTCTATCAATCCGCACTTGGCCAGCGTGGTAGACTATGGCCTGTACCCCTCACATTGTGAGAGGAGACCCCGAGCCCAGCAGTGGGACAATTATGGGTTGTTGCTTGCTTGCTTGCTTGCTTGCTTGCTTGCTTGCTTACTCGTATTATTGATAAATTCAAACTAATTAATGAAGCGAGTAACTGAGAAGGGTCCATTACCGGTAACGCAACGGTGTTCTCTTTGACGTTGTCGATGTCCATGGCGACGGTGCCCAGACTGCCCAGTGTTCATTTACCATCAGGAGGGCTGTCTACTCATTTGTCAGCTTTGTCATTTAAAATTTAATTAATTAACCACTAATCTATAGGTATGTATAAAATACAAAAAATGTTTGTACGGATCTTCTTATTAGATGTTGAAACCATCCAACCGATATGTCTCAAAATGGTTTCATTTGAAAGGCAGCAATTCCAAGGTGCTTTGAGACCACTGAAACAATGCATTAGTCACATTCGGTCCATTGATAAAGCATCGGTTTTTCACTTTTCCCATACAACAATTTGAAGATTGTAAAGATGGAGCATCAACGTCAACGTCAAAACAAAAACGCTGATATTCTCATCAGGTAGGTTTTTAGCCTACTGGAATACGCCGGGTATCCACTAGCCATTTCCACTAATTAAATGCTAATTACGTAATTAATAGTGCATCGTTGTCAACGTCGGACAAGCCATTGGAGTTTGATCTGTGTAAAGATGTAAATTATTATTTGTTCCATAATTTGGATATTAAAAATAACAATCATATTTCATATTCTAACTATTATTGTGATCGCAATGTTCGTTGAAATGGCTAAGGATTTTTTTATTTCATCGCGGTCTCATTAAAACAGTTATAATGAAGCATTAAAAACAGGTCAGTAGATGAGACCGTTTATTCGTAGGGTTTTAACATTTCACCCTGATTTTCATAAAAATGCCTATTATTTTCATCACCATCATCATCATCACACAAACCGAACCTGTTGGGGTCAAGTGTCTTCTCATAATGAGAGGTAACCTAACTCTCATAATCAGTATTTTTAAACCTTTTTTTGCAATGAGTTTATACGGAAAATGTCAAATTCACACAAGGTGAAATTAAAGCAATGTCAAATTCCACTGTCTAACTCGTAATACTAAACAATCTTGACTTTTTAGTTTGCCTCTTTGACAACTACCACCATTGAATAATTTGGAAATTGATATTTTAATAGTTTGACTTTAGGGGTAATTGACCTTTTGCGTAATCTTTCGCTTTAGCCTACTGTAAAAGATACACTTCTACTGTGGTAGAAGAAAAGACAGAAAAGCACTGTGGTAGAAACTAAAAACTTACGTTGTATAGTGTATTAAAATTGAAAAACCATACCATCATATACCATCTACTTACATGAATAATTTTGAATTTTAATATGTCAGTAATAATATTCATGAAAATATTCGCTCTCAGAGAGAAAATAACTAAAAATTATTTGAGATTTATAAATGAGATAAATTGAGAAAATTGAATTCAACCGCCGCCGATCCATTTGACACTGATATTATTGAATATCGTTATCGCTTTGTCATCGCGTTCTCTCGGTGATTTCTTGTGTGCAAGATACGCCATTTTGATTGCTTTTACCGTTTGAATAATATTATTTCTCTGAATACTGTTTAATAAATCATTCCTTTATATTTTTGGTTGAATCAATATCAAATGTACCTGCCAGGTTATATTCAAACTGTGTTCTCATTTTTCACATTATGAAAAGTGTAAATGCCTCTTTCATCACTCTGCACTAATTTGGTTTGATAAAATCTGTGGATAGACTTCACACACTTTGGATTTTATTGAACTATGAAAAAATATTATAAAGTGAAGTTTTCATAGTACCTTGGTACTCAAGTAATTCTTCAGTCTTGGCACCAGGCATGAAGTCTTGATGAGCAGAGCCCGTGAGCCAAAACTTGACGCAGAGAACAGTTGAAATCTTAATTCTCTTGACCGCACACCGCTACGATAGGCGGTGCCGTCTACGAATATGTAATAATCTTTCAATTATGTAGCTACATAATAATATCATTGGATACAACCTACAAACTAAGAAGCATATGATTGGCTATTGAATTTCTTCTTCTTGTATTGACCAACGCACATTTACATTTGTTTCTGTTTTAATAAGAATGCTTTATTAGTGTGACGGCAAGGTGGAGGCCAGGCTGAGTCGGACGTAGAAAGTCATATTTGAGATCTACACAATACACACGAAACACATTTTCGTGACCGTACTCATGATACTCATGGTATTTGTACACGTAGATGGTATTACGTTACCTTGCAATACGGGAACACAGATTTGCTCTTTACCTGAGAGCTAAGCCATGTAACGTCACATCGGAATCCACTACGATATTTAGGTATATAACATTGTAATCAGCTTGAAATATAAAAATAATGTCGTGAAGTAAAGAATTAAGTAAAGTAGACATACAAATATTACAGGGAACAAACAGGTGATACATACGAGCCTACGAGGTAACGATCTACCTGAAAACGATCTTTTGTGTTCACCTTTTTCACTTATATTATAATGCAGAATCAGCGAGTTCGCCATGCACCTGCGTGTGCCCCGCGCGACACCGTAGGTCACATTGAAAAGCAGCGGCCGTCGCTGAATGTCACCTTTTTCAGTGCCATTTGCTTGGCACTGCGATTAATTTTTAAGCATATTGAGTATTACTTTTTAGCATATCGTTGTATCTATTGCAGTGCCCTGAAATAAATGTTTTTCTTTCTTACTTTCTTGATGGTAAGTGGCCATCAGGACCCAAGAACATCAGCAACACTAATGGCATCACCACAGCCGAAGCGTTGAAAAAGAAAGAAGAAAAAGAAAGAAGAGAAATAAAAAACTGGCTACCAAGACCCCAGCCAGGTAGACAGGCCGGCTTCACGAAAAGATAAAATATAATAATAATTATACATTAATATTAATGATTTAATAATTAATATTGGTACAAAAACTATTGACTTTTGATACGGTTTTCTTTAAGAAACCTCTTCCGGATCAAGCTAAATAGGTAAACCCGAGTACGCATACATTATGTATGATATCGTAATCGGTGTGACAGAGCACCTGAATCTCGAATGAACTTTTCATACCAGTATGACATGATAGTATGACCACCAAGAAACGCCCAACTTTTCTAAAGCGGTCTACTTACTATTTGTTTATGTAAGGCAGGTTACCTAGAATTTAATATGTACAAATCAGTAAAACCACGCGCCTGTTCATTCACGTTCTATAAATATCTGGCCCGAATACTATACGTCACACCTACAAACTTTGCAGCCATTTAAAACTAAAAGCGTCTGAATGATATTGATTGTGTTATCGAAATATTAAATTCATAACACTGGTTTATCGATAAACGCTTTCTTTGAATATGACATTATATGAATATTATGCATGTACTGTGTTGTTTGGGTTCTGAAACTTCTGAATATTCAAATTAAGGTTCAAGGTTGTGTGTCAAACAGTTTCCTCCGAATCTATTGGAAGGAAAAATACTGGACGATTTCCTATTTCCCCGGGGCAATTGTTTTCTTGTTAAGTTCCGTCCAGTATCTTTATTGATAGAACAAACAGGTAAACCTCAAATAATCATAATAAGCAAAAGTCTTATCGTCATTATTATGTGGTAATGTAAGAAACGATGACTACTTGCCATCAAATTGTTCGTTTGACGACATCCGGGTTCGATTCTCGGCCGGGGCAGACATTTGCAGATAAAATGTCTGTTTCTGGGTGCTTCTCGTACCGTCTGCAGCACGGAGTCGTAAATCCTACAATTATATTATATGTAAACTATGAGTGTTTTATTTGTTATAAAAAAAACCTTTTTCCCGTATTGACATAAAAAAGAAGTACGCGGAAATTTTTAGTCACAGCGTCTTTCGTAAATGACATTTTGAATTAAACTTTGCAATTGTTTCAGTATCATATATTATGTCTCTGTGCACGACAACACACCTGGAGCTCTTTTCACGAGAATTTCACCGTCTGTTGTAATATTTCAGACAGAATACTGATTGAATCCATGCCAACTAACATCTGAGTTTCTGAGTGAAACATCAACTAGCAATCGGTTTGTAAATCTTTAGTCTGTGGAATATTAGTAATAATGACCTATATTATATTTTATAATAGAGCACACTGCGTCTTATAGTAATCACACCTTTTCCGTGACCATGTTAACACATGTGACGTGATGACACGTGACTTTTGACTTTGACTTTGATATATATTTTTATATTAAAATCTATTTAAATCATAAAAAATTTATCTGAAAACCGTATTGAAAATAAAACCGTAGATATTTAATTTTATGCTAAAATATTTTTGGCACTGCCACAAATATTTCCAGCTACCAAAAATTAATTGACAGCGACGCGTACCCGTACTAACTGCTAAAGTCCGCCATATTGATTTTCTCCTCGACACCTCGTTTATCAAAATTGGTGTCACGCGTTAGGTATTTTGTCTGTATTATACAAGTAACGACCCTTTTATGCTCTATGATTTCGGTTTTTAGGTAAAATTCATTTAAACTACAATATTATATTAATTTTTAGCACAACTAAGAACTGTCTGGAAACAAAGAATACAAATCCGGAGAAAATTATCGTAATCATTGAAGTAATATTACTAGCGTATAGAACCGACACCGCGAACATCATGTATGTCCCAATGCATTGGCGCCACATGGCTTCAATGGATTCGTTCGATTTTGAAAGGAGAACGGAGGCTCAATTTTAAAAATCGAACCGCGCGGGAGCGGGATACATTTTGTTCGAGATGTCTGTTCTATGACATTATACTTCAATGATCGTAATAGAGTCGTTAATCAACTCGTCAGAAATTACAACTTCGCTATGGTCGTATGTTCTAATCCTAAAATGCTAAACAATAATTCAGGCACTGCATTAACTTCTGACGCGTTAAACCACTATTCTACATACAGGTTATCTACATCCACGAGGCAAATAACGTAAGAGCGTATTTATTTCTCAAGTGCGAAGCTATTAGTAAAATTCAACGGTGCGGTAGAGATTAGATCTCCATTAGCGATCTTATTGGTCTCATATAGCTATAATTGCTATAAAGGATATTGCACAATTTCGTAAGTAGGTACATACAACCGCTAATATACTCTTTACAAATTTAGCGTACCTGGTTAACAAAATACTTCTTCTGATGTTTGTGTTTCAATTAGGTAATGAATTCAATTAGTCGTGGATAAAACAATATGAAATATGTAATTATGAAGTGATGCCGGACGGTAAAATATTTAAATTTTTCATTGAATATCCTTTTTCTTAAAATCGATAGTTTTGTAGCAAAAATCTATAGTTGAAATTGTTCATTTGAATAGACTAATTTTTAACTTTTAAAACACATTCCAATTGTAACTTTGCATTATTCTTTGTTATATTTAATCAGGCAAAAATCTATTATAGTTTTTTTTTGGAGGTAGTAAGAATGGTTTCTGTAATAAACAATGAAGCTGAACCAATCTTGGCGACCTTCTTTTCAATTAATTTTCAACTTCCCATACCAATGACATTATTATACCAAAAAATGTAAATGTAAATTATAATGTAACAATATATTTAACTAAATCTATGGCAAGTTATTCCCTCTGCGTGTAACAGAGGATAAGAGTAAGTCACTGCATGACCCCCATTCAGTGTCACACTTCAGACATGTCTGCATTCATTTGCAAATAAGTCCTGAGGCCGGGAAGGATTGTGCCGAAACACGTGTGGGATCTGGGTCAAGGGCTCAACTGGAACACGACGCGTACGAGATACCTAAAAACCCCGAAAATGTCTCCTTGCAAGACAACCTCTCAACAACAATAGCTTTAGTGTGGTGCCAGAATAGTGACGAGTTAGAGACTAACCAAGTCTCTTTTGAATATTACCTACTGTCCAAGGGCGGATCCAGGAGGGGTCATGACCCCCATGACCCCCCTGGGCTGGGTCCAGGACCTATGTGGACCACTAATTAAGTACAGTACATACATTTATTAATAATTATCAAAATTAATACAATATTATCAAAATGAAATTATAACTTCTTGTGATTTGACCACGACTATGTGACCCCCCCTGGATTGCTAGTGTTACATATGTTGAGGGTAATAGTGAAATAATAAAATCAGTTGCATGCATCCATTCGGTCGTATCATTTGTGCTCCCGATATATTATATCCAAATATCTTACTGGCGACGAGCGTAAAACGGCTTATTTCGGCATATTGTGTGTTTTAAATAGTGTGAACAATGCCTATCGGTAAAATTGAACAGTTTGATTTGTCGAGTAAAAAGTGGTCGGCGTACATTAGACGTGTTGAACAGTTCATGGAGGAGACGTTAAGGGGTCTCCGTGGAGTGTGTGTGTTTTTGGATGACATCGCGGTGACCGGCCGCGATGAGCGCGAACACATTGACAATCTGAGGGCTCTGTTGAGCAGGTTGCGTGAGGTCGGTCTGAGAATAAAACTCGAAAAGTGCACTTTTCTACAGAATAGCATAACTTATGTTGGTTTTATAATAGATAAGTTTGGGCTACATCCGGATCCGAATAAAGTGGAAGCTATCGTGAACGCACCCGCCCCGAGTAACATAAGTCAGCTAAGATCTTTTTTGGGGCTCGTTAATTATTATTCGAAGTTTATCCCTAATTTAAGTTCATTACTGCATCCTTTACATAGATTACTTCGCAAAAATATTACTTGGAAGTGGTGTGACGAGTGCAATAAATCATTTTGTAAAATTAAAAATATGATGTTAACCAAACGTGTTCTAGTACATTACGATCCGGAGTTGCCGCTGGTTCTATCAGTCGATAGCAGTTCATATGGCATTGGCAGCGTCCTATCTCACCGGTTCCCGGACGGCACGGAGCGTCCTATTTGTTTCGCGTCGCGTACACTCAACGCAGCTGAACGCGCATATAGTCAACTCGATAAAGAGGCTTTGGCTATATTTAGTGGCGTTATGAAACACCATCAATATCTCTACGGTCGGAGGTTTATAATCAAAACCGATCATAAACCACTTACATTCATTTTCGGACCAAAACTGGGGTTGCCGCAGACCGCGGCTATTCGGCTGCAGCGGTACGCCACTAAGCTGGCCGCCTACGACTTTAAAATCGAATTTGTCAAGTCAATTGATAACGGTAACGTCGATGCATTGTCGCGATTGCCATTGCCTCATGAACGGAAACGCGATTTAAATTTGGTTTCGGTATCATATATTAATTACGTAGAGGAATCTTTTCCAGTAAGCGCTAAAGATGTAGCTTCGTTCACGCAGAAAGATAAAATATTACAAAATATTTACAATTACGTCGTTAACGGTTGGCCGTCCGGGGCGGCTTCCGATAGTGAAACTCCTTATTTTAACCGTAAAGATTGTATCTCGTTAGACGGTGGTTGCCTGTTATACAATCACCGAGTGGTCATTCCCGAACCTCTTAGACGACAGATTCTCGGAGAATTGCACGAAGGGCACCTGGGAGTGGTAAAAATGAAAAATATTGCTAGAAGTTTCGTCTACTGGCCTCAAATCGACTCCGAGATAGAGAGAATGTGTCGAGAATGCTCCGCTTGCTGCCGGCAACGCGACGCGCCGCCGCGGGCCGCGCTGCACCCGTGGGCGTTCCCTGCGCGCCCGTGGCAACGGATCCACATCGACTTTGCCGAGTTTCAAGGTAAGCACTACCTCGTGACCGTCGATGCTCATAGCAAGTGGATTGAAGTTCAGAAAATGAACACCACGACGGCCGGTGCGACCATATTAAAACTGCGGGAGCAGTTTGCGCGATTCGGTCTGCCGACACAAGTGGTAAGCGACGGGGGCCCACCGTTCTCTTCGAGTGAGTTTGCCGACTTTATGTTAAAAAATTATATCACTCACACTATTACGAGCCCTTACAGACCGGAGGGAAACGGCGCCGCCGAGAACGCCGTAAAGTCGGTAAAGAGGGCAATGAAGAAGGCTAAACACGAGGGTGCAGATATCGACACCGCAGTTACAAAATTTTTGTTTCAATATCGCAACTGCGATCATGCAACAACAGGTGTGTCCCCCGCAGAGGCCATGCTAGGTAGACGCTTACGTAGCAGACTGGACGTGGTCAAGCCGAGCGTAAGTACACAGCGCACAGTGGAAGTGGCGCAGGAGCGAGCAGGGGCGCAGCGCGGTGCGGGGGGCGCGGAGCGCAGCGTGGAGCCCGGCCAGCCCGTGCTGGCAAGGGACTACAGGGCACGCGCCGATAAATGGACGCCGGCCACGGTTATCGCGCGCGATACCCCGGTAACGTACCGGGTACGGCTCTCGGGTGGACAAGAATGGAAGAGGCACATCGATCAACTGATCACTCCCAGGAAACCTGGAATGCGTTTCTCTTTGTCACATTCGCAAACGCCCGCGGAATACAATAACGAGGAAACGGCACAAGTAGTGTCAGAAACTACGCAATCTGCTGAAGACGACGACGTCTCTTTAAATCAGGAATTAGAAATTCAGGATTCAAATAAAAATAATGAATGTGTTACCGAGTCACCGAAATCATCTTTACCATCGCCTAATTCAGATTTAAAGCCTCAACGACCAATTAGATCGTGTCGTGTAAAAAAATATGTTTAGTACCTAATTAGTATGAAATTATTTACTTACATAATGTCACTAGTTGTGAGATATTAGTAAGGATGTTAGAGAATAATTAACTCTAGCAAATTTTTTGTTAATTGAGAAGAGATTTTTTTTGTTACTTTACACACATATAAATTTTTTGTTTTTAAGATTACTTATTTGTTTACATTGTATACATTTTTTTTAAAGGGGGAGGTGTTACATATGTTGAGGGTAATAGTGAAATAATAAAATCAGTTGCATGCATCCATTCGGTCGTATCATTTGTGCTCCCGATATATATCCAAATATCTTACTGCTAGGTACTGTCTAATAATTTGTCCTTTGTTATAAGAAAACAATGTTTCAAATCAGTCCTGAAAGTGAAAGACACATTGTTCAAAATACGTGCGGGAGCGGGTCAAGGACGTAGCTCAGACAAGACGGTGTGCAGAATATCTAAACACCGCGCCGTATTGGAGCGGCGATATTTTTTTTGTGTTGGGACTTGGGACGGCATAGAATAATGACCCCAATCTTGGGATAAACCAGGATATCGTAACAGACGACAGAAGGCTTGGGAAGGTAGGGAAGGGAATGCAATCGCGCGAAATTTTAGATCTAGCCAAGATCTCGCGAGACCATGCAGTATTGCGAAATCTCAAGCTTTACGAGATTTCATCCCCTAGTGGTAGGATTCCGCGTAAGCATAATAATATAATTTATTCATGAATATTATTACTTTTATTATTATTTTGTTAAGCCTGCCTGGCTAACTATTCGGCCGGCCCCACATTGGTGATGCTATTTTTTTACTGATCTCCATGAGCAACGATAGGTACCTAACACTTACCATAAGATAAGGTACCTGACCTTATCTGCTCGGTCGTTTGTCGTCTATTTACACAAAAAATAATACAATATCGATCGATCTAGTACTACTTCACGATAAGACAATAAAAATCTCTACATGAATTTTCTACGTCGAAAATGATCGTATTCAACATGAGCGATGCATCATAATTGAATTGAAGTATATAATTGTTAAACTCATGAATATTAATAGTTCATATTAAGTGGCTGTCGACACTGATTGATAACATCCTGTGTCGTTCCACATTAAATACAACTGCAAAACAATTACATATTTTGTAAACTATTCGCCTTTCTACGGTGCTTAAACTAACAACTACTGACATTGTTTTATCATTGACGAGTAACTGCCCTCGCTTTGCTTCGGTTTTCTTTATTTTTTACACCTTGGGTTACATTATTGAAGTTTTATTAAGGATCCCTAATTTTTTTGAAAATGTAATATAGCCTATGTTACTCGGGGATAGTGTAGCTTTCCATCATTGTAAGAATTTTTCAAATCAGTTCAGTAGTTTCGGAGCCTATTCAATGCAAACAATCAAATCTTTCCTCTTTATTATTAGTATAGTTATAAGAATGTTGTTACGAAGTAAGGGATTGTTTAAACTTACCATAGTAAAGGCGCGATTTAAGTAACCGTTAGTGACTCTGAGTTGGGGCGAGAGTCTTACCAATCAGGAATCCGATGCGAAATATCTTTTACGTACATACCTATGTATCTGTAGCTGATAGATGATATAAGCATAGATTAAAAAGTTTTTTAGCTGTATTTAAAACAAAAAGTTTATATTTAAGTACTGTACTAAAGGAACAGCAATAGATAAAATCGGATCCGGTAATTGGGCGGTTCTAATCTACGTCACTTAACGTCAACTGGATCTGAATTGATTACAATTCAAAGAACTACATATTAAAGGTATTCCCGTAAATTCTAACTTTCCTACTTTCGCGTGAAATTTGAAATCCAGTGCTTTTTAAATAACAATAAATGTATTGAAAACTTATTTCTAATTACAATAATTACTAATATAAGTAAGAAGATAAACTACTCTAAAATATTTTAAGACAAATAATTTTAATAACGATAATGAATAACTATGAAAAAAGTAAAAAGAAGGATAGTTAATAAATAAAGTTAGCTAGTAAATTCACTTTTAAAAAAAGGGTACAGGCTTACCTTTTTAATTTATATATGTATTCATATTATAATATTTTTATATATATTATTGAATTCAATTAGCAATTTTATTGTTTTTTGACGTGATAACGTTTATAAAGACGATGAGCCTGAAAGGCATTCACGAAAACCGAGTAACGGCCGCTCACGTCACGGAAGCGCGCGCAGCATTAGAGAGAGAGGCACGCTAGACCGGCCGTCTCTCTCCCACTCAAGCGTAATCGGTCCGCTTGGAAGGCATTCTCGAAAACGTGGTAACGAGCCTGCTCACGTCACGAGCCACAACGCGCGCAAAGTATCGAGAAAGAGATACGCTGAATAATAATAAAACGAAATATATATCTGTAATTTAATATGTAAAATTGTAATTTTCATTCTATTTCCCGTTCCTAATGTGCGAATTGACAATATTTATATCATAAATTATTCTTCTACGAAATAGACGTTATCACGTAAAACCATTGTCCGTAAACCGACTTTACAGACAACCAATTTTTTTTTTCTTTTTACCGCTCATCGTGGTTTTTTCTGTTTGGCCTAATGGTTAGCTGGTAGAGAAGGCATTAGCATTAAGCTCGCCATTTGTCCCATTATTGCTATGTTGTGGTCAATAAAGTGTTAAATAAATAAATAAATAAATAGTTATTAGGTACCTATAGGCACCATTATTTCATTTTATTTGACAAGAATTTCTAGAATAACCCACATAAATACAAGGGACGAGTACCTAACCTAAGCCAATGTTTTAACTTAAAATGAAATACACGACGCCGACCGACGCGTCACTAGAAGACGCTAAAATCCATTTTATAAGCTCGCTCGAACGACCTCGGCTCCCAAGATTTAAAATAAAAGAGATCGGAGATAGGTACTTAAATAAAATTCAGCGTTGTTTATCCTTTTTCTAACTTAATTATATTTTCATAAATTCTAGATTCATTATTAATTTTTGCGTCAAACAAGGTTATATTTAAAGTAAAAGTGCAAAATATATCACGGATTTATACCATTTTTTATAATTGCTTAGTGTATTATAATATAAAAAGGCTTAAGATTTTTATTCTTCGACGATATCATTTTTAACCTATTTACTTTATTCATTGTGATCAATAACAGTAAATAGGTACACATAAGCTGTCAAGCGATTACTAAAGACTTACCACACACTTTTCGAACTTCTATTTAGCTAGACATTATCATTATACATTATTGCTTTTTCGGCTATAAACATTAAAATAATGATTAATAACAGCGTACCTACCTTTCATTTAACGCCTGATATAATTAACGTTTATTGTCCCTCGTTCAGCATGAATATTTAACCCGGTACCGTCTACGAAACCCACAATATAGCCTATTCCCAGGTGAACATAAACCAACCTAAACAAAAGAGGTCTGAAATTTATAGGTTGCCCGTCTTCCTTATTGAACTTTCTAATTATATATCTTTCTTTATTCTGTACTAAGCGAGGGAAACAAGGTCAAGGAACGAGTACCTTATGGAGATAATAAAGGCAGTTTTTTAGTTAACCTCCACTGTAAAGCGCTCACAGCACGACAAGCATATCAGAGGTAATTGACAAAGTTCAGCAATTTCTGTTGTGATAGTAATCATATTATTAAACTACTACTACTATAAAATATTATTGCTATAAAACGGTAATCCATCAGGTTTGCGGTTGCTGGTAAAATATCTTCGACCGTGGACGTTTCCGCACATCATAAAACATGGAAAATCTCGATTAAAATAGTTAAGTAGTAGTCTCTATGCAAAATTGATCCTTTGAGCTGCATAAAAATATGAATTCCGGAATTCCCGGAAAAGAAAACTTTCAGCTTGAGAAATCAGTACACGGTGGCACTTGAGCTTTGATTCGAGGTATTAAGGTAAGAATAGGTATATTAAAGTAAGAATATTCACATAAAAAATTGAAATACACATACAAATTTAAATTTTAAATAAAAAATTTATAAGCGACTAAAGGCGGACGAAGGAAAACGAAAGTCAGAGAACGATTTTTCAGCAGAAGGCTCTAAAATAAACAGAGGTCTTACAAAATGCTTTCATAATCACGAACGGCTTTTTACTAGTTCTTAGAAGGCAAAATCATCATT
This sequence comes from Thymelicus lineola, assembly GCA_963932265.1. Lineage (NCBI taxonomy): Eukaryota > Metazoa > Arthropoda > Insecta > Lepidoptera > Hesperiidae > Thymelicus > Thymelicus lineola. The sequence continues at coordinate 14,409,960 of OZ010685.1, forward strand.
GAAAAGTATTTTGTTACAAACGAACTCGTACGAAGTCGCACAAAATTTTACAAATTGCTATAAAGTATTAAAACCGTCCATTATTTTACTTTCTATTTTCGTATTTTGATTTATTGGCATTATTCTTAACACCTGGTAGGCCACTACTCTCTCCAATCCGCTCTGAAACAGAGTGAGACTTCCTTAGTTATAAGGATAATATTATGTAATTTTTCTTTTGAAGGCGTAAAGAAGATAGGTAACTGATGGTAAGCGACATCGTAGTCACCAATGTCTCGCCAACCTTAAAGTTCTATTAACGCCCCTATTGAAGAACTCCTTGTTAGCAGATAAGAAACTAACTACAACTTATTCTTATTATTATTCGATTGATACTCTTTAACCAGACATCTAGAACTAAAAACAGCGCAGGTGAAGCCAAATGTCACCTTTCTGCCTTGGATTCGATGGAGAGGCGTATGAAGACGCTTATTGGTGACCCAGATCTGACTGAGACCAATCTGCAAAGTCTCAAGCACAGGAGCTGTGTAGCCAGCCTCTCTGTTTTCAATAGGGAGGCACATTTTGGAGAGTGTGATTAGAAATAGCTTGCCTGCGTCTGCGTTCCCTCCCACCTGTGACGTGGATGTCTTCAAGAAAAGAGTGAATAGGCTTTTATTAAGTTAGTGCGCTCACAATCCTGGACCACATCTTCACTCGCCATCAGGTGGGATTGTGGTCAAGCATAAACTTATTTAAAACAAAACTTTATAATAAACAAACTTTAACCGAGTTCAATGTTTCACGTATCCGCATTAAGCTTGACAGCCCGTAACTAGAGCAATAGTTACGTACAATTTGTCGTAATAATTCGCAGTGCACGCTCGGTGCGCAGGCGCATCCAGTTCGTCCTTAGCATAAATACCGTGCACTGTCAGTCATGCGCTCGTCATTACACATTGTACTGAATATTAATACGGTCTCGTTTCTATGAATGCATGTTTTTGAAATGCATGCGTGCTGGGCTAGGCTCTAGACCTCATGGCGGCTTGGAAACCTGTTCTTGTAATTATATATAATATTTAGGTTTACGTTTTATAATTTGTTCTTATGTATTTGAATGGTTTTGGTCCTATAACCCTTTGCAGTATTCGTATTTTTACTAAATCCCTCTGTTTTTGATGTTCATTTGATAAAAAACCTAACAGAGTAATTTTTCATAATACTCAGTTCACTATTTGTCTATGTCAATCCATCTACATGAAATCATATTACATCGCTTCACAAAACTTTTTCATATAAAAAAAGATTTATATTCGCTAGCCAGCCTCACAGTCACTGCATTCAAAGCTAGATGTTCATGTTCATATGCAAAACTTGTTTGTTTTCCGTTACCAAAACTAAAACAAAGTGAGCATATTCACGAATGAAAACCCAACGAGCATGATCATGAATCTCTGCTTATTAGCACATGGATAAATAAAGTTTAATGAAACTACACTGCGGACTGTCGCATAATTTACAATAAATTGTCAGAGCGAAAATTTCGTATTCAGCGTTCAATTATCTCCCATCCTAGCTGGCCGTACACGTCGTTAATTAAAATGTATTCATAATGACAAAGTTACTTCTGTATAATATTTTATTACGTCATTAACGCTATGGAGCATTTGTACACGATGGAATCTTCCAGTAATTTTCTACATTCCACATTCAGAGATGCCGAATCAGTTCGGTTTTTCTCAAAATTAAGTCTGTGCTTGAAAGTTACATATATAACTACTTATTGTTTTAACTGATTTCCATCGCCCGAACATTTTGTTGTACCTACCCACATTTCAATAAACGCCGTTATTTTATGTAAAAAGTGTCAAAGCGTCACGTTACGCTATCGAAATGTTACGATGTCAGAGTAAACCCACAAAATATAATACATACACAGAAGGACAACTGACATGAAAAAAAAGAGTGTGTATCTTTCTTAATCTTTAAAAAAAGTAACTTATAAATTGATGTATTAATTTGATCGGATCAAATAATACAAAAGATAATATTGTATATCTAACTCCTTTACCAAGAATCGCCGTTAGTTAGGAGCCAACTTACTTTCGCCTTCTGTACAATTGCCAAATTACGAAGTTCGGACGTCGGCGAAATCCAGGGTTCTTACATGACTTTTTAATTTAGCCGTTTATAGAGTCCATTTGAAGTTAACCTGTGGAAACTTGATAGCTTTCGACGCGCGTCTTCAATAATCCATGGCCTACTACCTGATGTTTAGTACTTGAGATAAAACAGATATAAGTTATATCAGCCCATCTGACTCATTAAGCCGCAAAATTGCTTATAGTCACGCTCGCAAACCATACAAGTCGTGGTATTATTCTATGACGCCGTACATTAATTATGAGTTCCGAGAATCGGGCGATCTGATCGCGATCCCGGAGCAGCGATGTAATCGCCAGCTTTTCCTGTCACGCTCGCGGAACCAACTACAATTAACAACCAGTAATTGTCACATACAGTGTATCATTTTAACGAACACATTCAAAGCTGTTATGTAGTTTACTATTCTACACACAGTGCCTACACAGTCGAAGTGCTTACTCTTGGAAGTTAAACATAGTGTTACATCACGTGTTACGTCATCTAAATCACCTGTCTATTTAGCGGGAATTTTAGGCACCAAGCATAATAAAAATCCTTCTACTTTCCCAGACACTGAGTATGTGTAATGTGACATATCATCGTTGGGCCCTCGCAGACCAGAAAGTGCAGCAATGCTTTGCTCTAATTTTCTAATAAAAATAATGTTTTGTTCTACACGACAATATAATAACTCATTCTAGGGAATGCTGTTATTATAATGTATAGTATAAAACATTAAATGCCCACACACTCATAATCCTACACTAAGCATGGACATTGGACATACGAGTACATATCTTACATAAATGATTCATCATAAACACCCAAGGTTCAAGAACAAATATTTATTTTGTACAAAAATATTTGCATGCATTTGCACCGGGACCCTTCAATCACCGGGACACCATAGAACCACTTGCAACTGTACAAAGTCATCCAAGTTCATTTATTCCTAAAATAAAGCTTATCTCCACAATCATCTCACAGTGAGACCGAACCCGAGATTTCATTAAGCACATATTCGCACGAGGGCTAGCGAGGAATTTCGAGCATACAAAAAGGTCCATAAAAAGCTAATTTACATAAAAATTCCTCGACTGACTTAACGAATATAATATACATATGATACATTTGGGCAAGCCTCCGCCGATGGTAGGTATCAGATTAAGCCGGTGTTGTATGAAATATGCGGCACTGTGAACTGACAAGGGTTGTTTTAATTTAATTCAAAGGATAGCCGCCGAGCGAGTAAGAAAATAAATCCTGTGCAGATAATGACGAGTGATAATTCACGCCTCGGCGATGCGACCGGCAACCGGCAACCGCATTCGACATCCAACCTGTATAACTTGTACAACACCATAAGTAATCAGAATAAGTCAGTAATACTGCGAATGCATAACACCAAATTGGTGTAGTATACGTGTTCATTAAGGACTTATTTAAATTTGAAAAGTTGGGACTTTAAGACCACCAAAGATGAAAATGCAACCGTAAAGCAACCGTTATAATAGTAATAATTTTGTAAGGAGGTGCATGTTTTTTATTTGTTATTCTGTTTTTTGTGTGTGTTCGTGGCCTTGTAAATAAACTTATATTCTATTCTATTTTATTCTAAAGCTAACTACGACTATCTGTAATCTAATTTCAGAAAGGATAGTAGAAGCAGCAATTACTTATACTTATTTAACGTTTCCAAAATGTTGCAAGCTGAAAAGAAATGTAATAAAATAATATTTTATTCATGTATTTGATTTAGCATTTGTTTCAGTGTGATCTTTTTGAAGATCTTACTGAGTGTTGGTAATATAAAAATCGATCTGTAATGAAAAACATGACAAATTATAATAATAAAATGTTTATAATGATATGAAACTTAGGTATACCTACTTGCGAACATAAAGATCATGTTTACTAATTCAATACATCGTCCCAAGTGTTTCATAATAATATTACAATATATGTTGGGATAGTTAACGGAACAATGTCAAGAAGGCCTAGTACTATACCTTCCTCACAAGAGCACTAAAGAGAAATTTTATATCCAGGCACAGAAGATTATTAATGTGGACGTCCGAATAAAGGGCCAAAGTAATCATGACGAGAACGTTTCGCCCTAAACATATAGACGGAACTTTAACACAAACGACAACATACACTGCTAGAATACTTTACCGCCGTAACAAACAACCCAGCCATAACTTTCAACCTAAAAACTCTTAGACTGAAGTACGCCGATATACTTTAATGTACATCGATCACCTAGTAATATAATGGCACATCTGCAAAAAAATGCGAAATTGAGTTTATATGGTATACCTACGTATTTAAAAGTGCCTAATCTACATAGTGTTAAATATGTATTAATGTCTATACTAGTAACCAAACCCATACAATGTGTAAAAAACGTAAACAGAACCCATAATTTTTTTTTAAATTTTTTTATAAAATTTTTAAAATTCGTTTCTGTAAAATATAACAAACGTATGTAGATGTGCCTTTTTATTACTGGGTGAGCTACATGTATGCTGAGCAACAATGCCCCTCTAGATTGTTCTTGCAATAACAAATACTGGAAAACAACGCATACATACAAACAAATAGCGTTGCGAAAATAAGAGTTATCACATCACTTTCTATAGCTGTCCCATTACTAAACTTAGTTCAGTAGGTACTCTTTCTCAAACGAAGATGCTGGAATTTTTAAAGAAAGGAATCATTTTAAATTACTTTCTGGATATAAAAAGTTAAGAATTTGAACCTCAAAATTTACTGTATTAGGTTTTTTCATAACATAATACGTACATACGCACTTGCTACGTACCTTCTACGTAAAAAGATTATTATTAACTCATAAAAGTGCGATTTGCCTTTCAGGTAAATAAGCGTCTATTTATCAAAAATAAACAATATTGCCAATATTGTTTCAAAATCTACTTGGAATTATTTATCTGAGGTTCGAGCTAATTTAAAACCTAGCACCATCCATCACACAAAAACGAACAAAAGTTTCAGTCCGAAGCAAATGCCCGAACTACCTAAATCAAACCATTCCCGAGGTCTAATCAATCATTCCATCATTTCCTTGTAACTTCTTCACATATGTCGAAAATCACATCACAATAAATCATATTTCCACAATCACGTCTACGAAGTATAAATGGGATTACCGTATTGGCGTTATTGGCAATACCGTAAGTGGTTTTCCAATAATAAACATTACGTAATAATAGGTAAGTAGATATAGAGGTATATGATGACTCGAAGTAACTAGTTATGTCTTGTCATGACTGCAGAATGAAGGTATAAAAAATATGGCCGATAAAATCTGGCTTCGTCCCAGAAAACAAACGACAAAGTTTATGCGGGCAGTCACAAAACTGGCCTCGTAATATACCCGTATTTTATTGATTAATTTATTATTAAGCGATCCGTATGCTACTTGATGCAGAATGCAGACCCAAAGATAATTAAGACCACAAAAAGGTGGTTTTTGATGAATAATGTTCACAGTATGTACCTACATGGCTATAGTGGATATACCTAACGCTGTTATAATTATAGCAGACCCTTTTAATGCGTGTTCTCAATTCTCATACATTCATTCTAAATGTCAGCTGACAAAAAGCTATTAGCATAGGACAAAAAATTTAATGATATCTGACAAAAGTATCACTGACATTTTGACAAAAAATGCCATTTGTAAAACAACCAGACTTTTAGGAAAATCGTTCTCCAGCTGGCCGTATTCCGAAAGAAAACAATAGGGTAGCCGCACCCATTCCGCGTGATTACACACTGCGGGTTATTTCACCATAAAGCCGTAATAGCCTGATGCTCAGATTAAACGTCAGTGAAGTCACTGAACTCCATGATATGGCCGTAATATAATTCAAAAATTTGTAACTTGCCGATTTCCTTTAGTCACGGAAGACCTGACTAAAATTTAGTTACTTAAATCCTAAAATGGTTTTCTCAGATCATATACACACATGTATACACATGTAGATAACATGTAGATAAGTGTATCTTATATTAAAGAAAGCATACATCGTGAGGGAATATCCACTTCTGTGGGGACATTGTTACATACTGAATTGTTGTCTTTTAATATCAGGAAAAGTTGAAACCCGACTGGAAATAATTACTTATATTAATTTATGATTATGTGTTTTACTTGGATGAGGTAGCAGGACGCATATTAAATATAATTTTCGTAAATAGGGATGTTGAAACTAATTATAAATTAATATGTCTAAAATATTAGTGGTAACATTTATAGGCCTAAAATATGATTCTTTTATTGAAATCAATCACAATAAATTAAATATCATTAATTTAAAATGTTAAAAATTGTACTCACTGTCACGTGACCTCAAACGCCATTTTGAGAATATGACGTCATTGGAACAATTTTATATGGAAATTCAACAAACTTAGCAGACAGATAGTACTGAATATCGTTTAGTGACGTCACGTGACGTTTTTGGTGCGAAATTTGATAATGATGTTTATTTATCAATTTTTGTTTTTAAATTGAAGATTATTATTTTTATAATATTTTTTTCGTAAATATTGAGGTTCTATCTATAAAATAAAATTGAATCCTAAAATTAGTCAACATCCCTATTCCACCTCCATAGTCTGACATGTAAGTAGTTCCTTCAAACCATCTTGTACTGAAAACTAGAAACTTCTTAAAATAGAATCAATAAAATAGCAACAGCATTACAATCAAGTCAAAACTCGTAACCAATCCGCCCAAAACTCCTCTACCAATCCGCACTTGGCCAGCGTGGTAGACTATGGCCTGTACCCCTCACATTGTGAGAGGAGACCCCGAGCCCAGCAGTGGAACAATTATGGGTTGTTGCTTTGCTTTTTGCTTTGCAAAACTCGTAACAAAGAACTCGCAAATGTTTCCCAATCGCTCACGAATTATTGCGCCAAAAGTTTAAAAATCTCATGACAATAAATCCGGGTACCGAGGCTCCGTGGAAGTATTGATTTGATATGGGAAGTTCGTAACCGCATCACGTCGTGCAAAGATTAAACGACTAGACTATTTGCCTTGCTTTAAATTTCTTTTCTCTTTCTTCGGTTGTAATAAATGTTATTTATTCCTACCAATGTGTTCTTGGGTAGTAATTACCTTTTTCCTTTTATATATCCAGGAAAGTAACGTCATATATAAAAGTGTTCTAGTTGCACCAGAACACGCAAGCAGTGTGGTAAACGACACTATGCTAGACTCAACAATTGATAGCTTGCTAGGTATACAATTTTTTTTCTTAACCAAGTTTGAATAAAAGAGAACTCATGAAACGTCGATAAAAATTCTTCTCCAAATTTTCGAGCTCGACCCACGCTAATCCGATACAACGCTTCTAATCCTAAAATGTAGGGCAAATGCACCTAAAACTGGACCACTGAGCGCATAGTTCACTGTGAGTGAAACACAAGATACATCAGTTTATGCTGAATAGTCAGGACGGTGAATCCCGCTGCATCGTGACGTTAGAGCTATTTGTGAGCAAAACGAACGTAATGTAATAAGTATAGAAGCTTAGTTTGTATTCCTAGTTGAAAGAGGTTTTAGTGGAAAAGGGCTGTTCATTCAAATTCGACGTTTTTGCTTTAATTTCCTGGTGAATGAACTAGGCAGAAGTGTAAGGAATCCATGGAAAGTTTTATACAATTAGGTTAATCTCCTACATCATTAAAGTTTTCCTTATAAAAATAAAGTTCCAGTATAGGAAAGATATGACACCCCCGACACAGGGTATATGTATACAGTAGGGTCAATGTCCTGACAGTACATATTATGTATCCCACCAAACAAATTTTCATATCAATTGATGCCAAGACGAGACCATAATGACTCTACATCAAAAAGTTATGAGATCTCACGTAGAGCCAACCTTCTAACTCTACACACCCTAACTCTACAAGCCCTAACTTCACAAAATCTACACCTAAGTCAAAATATGTGGCTTGACAGTTTGGCTTCCGTCAAATGGGCGTAAGGTAATAAAATGTATTCACTGTTAATTATTTTTCTGTCATTTGTTGTAGTAACAATCAAGCCACATATTTTGACCAAGATGTAGATTTTGTGAAGTTACGGCTTGTAGAGTTAGGGCGTGTATGGTAGAGAAAGAATGTTGGTTCTACATGAGATCTGATAACTTTTTGATGTAGAGTCATTATGGTCTCGTCTTGGCATCAATTGACATTAAAATGTGTTTGGTGGGATCTCACTTATTTTTGTAAGTATGACAATATATTGGAAATCCATACAAACTTCCATCAGGGTGGAGGTGATTAATCTAAATAATAAAATATTTATTTTATTATTTAAAACAAGGAGTTCGTATATGAATTTTCAGATCTCTAACATCAAAAGGAGAACCCCAATTTTCGGCCTCGAACCATATGTTATCTGTGCTAGAACATCGGACTAGACAAGTGTAAACTATATACCAAAAAAATCGTCTTATTTATAAGATAAACATATTTAAATCTTAGCTTCAGCTGCTCTTGCCAAATGAACTAAATAATGCAAAAAAGTTTTCACAGTATTTACCTCATTACATACGATTTTATAATCGATTGAATCGATTGATATTGATCGATTGATGGAACATAATAATATATTTTATGTATTATTTATTGATTATAATTATAATATTAATTTATTTTTTACATATTTTCGTATTCCATATAAATCAAAATTATGTAATGTATTATAATTACCATTTAATCGTTACGCTAATTTTATTAAATTACATTTCGAATATTTTGACATCGATTAATCGATTGACAACAAAGATGATGTAATCCCTAATAATGTCATTTTGGTAACCATAGTATTTATAAATAACACCACTGTATTGTCATATTTCTCATCGATCTTTCATCTTTCTACGCATGTTTTGTGTATTTTTACTATCAAATATTTTCAGCCTATTTGGAGTCCTATTTACTATTGAAACTCATCGACACGCAATCAGTGATTTTAATTTTCTATTGTATTCGCTTTCGTACTTGTGTTTTGGTGAATGTGTTTCGCAGTTTCGCTACAATTTCTTGCAAACCAATACTACATATACGAGTATGAATATGGACTCCTTAATTGCCTGTTTTGTGACTGACTAAGGTTCAGAATAAGTCCTGAACACTGGATAACGTACCCTATACATCTTTAGAAGATCAGGAGGTTGCTGTGGCCATACTTACAATGAGTATATTAAGGTATCTTGATTGGGCAAGGTACTAACGAAATATAGCGCCTCCTGCACAACTAGACGAAATGTTAATATATTATAATGATAACTAATAAAATCTCTTGAAATATGCAATAGCTTTTATTATACAACCTTTTTATGTCATTCGTTTTGGGTGAAAACCATTGAAGTAGTAGATAGTATAATAGACACCCGCCAACTTAGTTTTAGCCATTAAACTCGTAGTTTAAGTGTTAGTATTTGTGAGAAGAGGTTTATAGTAAGTGTAACATACATATTAAATAGCACTGTGACACGAGTATGACATAATCGTAACCTATAATTAAGGTGATTCATTCTAGGATTTCCTTAGTTGGCCATTGCTGACAGCCGTGAAAATTGGAGAAATTGAACCTTTTGCAATAATCTAATTAACAGCCAATTTCCAGTCTTGTCTACTTAGGCCTGAGTTTCTATGGAACTGGGGTTCTCCTTTTCGAAAGTCTCATATAAATTTCCATTCCAAGTTTTAGAATTATACTTTCACTAGTCATTATTCTGTGTTGTAGCTTACATACCAAATTGCAGCTTTCTATATCTTCAGGAAGTAGAAAAAAATCATCAGTGAGTGATGAAATCGGCGATTTTTAGATATCAATAAAATCTAAAGTATAAGAGATATACAATTAAAACTTTATATGTTTAATAAGTCCACTATTAACATCATATCACGCGAATGTTGTTCATCTCGTATAATCCAAACCTAAGTTATAAGGGTTCATAAAAACAACGAAGCACTTCGAGAAAAGGTAGGTAGTCCCCATATGCGCTTCGTTTGGTTCGTCTTGGCGGGGGCACGACATTGACCTCAGATACATTTTTCTTATCAAAAACTGAAGTGATCGCGAAGTTTGACATTCGAATTATGTTTATCTATATAGATTACAATTCCCAAAAAAAGATTAATCATTATTATCTCTTAATTTAATTTAAATTTCGCATCCAACCAAAAGGTCCATAAAAACACACGTATCGAATCAATTCACAGTTCACACATGCCCGATAAGGTAAATATCGAGGTGTGTCGATAATAAAGGCGGCCCCCATGATTCACAGTGACCCTATGACTCATGTATAATCGGTTGGTTATTTGTAAAATCGAAAAAATGCAACTCAATCATTATCAGGTCATTGGTCCTTGATTAGGATCACCACCAAGTTACTTCATCACCATTATCGACATGTCTTTTGAAAGCGGAGCAAGTAAGTCAGACATCGATTATGATATCATTATATTAATCATATTTAGCTTTCTGCACTTCTTCTTTTTATAAACTTTAAGCTATATCAAAGCTAAGACCTTGTAAACCAGAAAGAATTTCCCTCCAAATGGTCTATTATGAACTCTTAATTCCAGCCAAGTTCCAGTGTAAGCGTCAAATTCGTGTTACGAAAGCGGTCACGTGACACTTTTTAGCCAATCATACGTCGTTTAAAGCCCGAGAAACAAATTGCCTGGCACATGAATGGTTTTATAAAAGTTCATAATAGGCCCGCAGGTTCATCCACCTCCAATACACATCCACATTTAGATACTTGTAAACACACGAAGTAATACCAAATGGAACAAGTTTGCTGTAAATTGTAATTCTCAGCCGCAATCTCAACAGATACTTAGGTAACAGTCTGAAGAACACCTGAACCATCAAATGAATTTCACACCCGCCGGAGTTTCATTACCAGCGGTGGTGTAATGAAACGAAGATACTTGTAACTAATTTACCCTATCGGGCTTTTCAAGTCACTTCCATTGACTATTAGCTGCGGTAAATGTACTTAACATGTATTATAATAATACATAATGCATAATCAAAGTTATTAATCTAATTTAATACTGCTAATAATAAGTAACGTATTTAGTAGTAAGATGTTGTTAAAATCATATAAAAACAACAATTAGGTTTCAAAGTCACTGTAACTTTGAATATAAATTTCATTTAAGATTTAATTGTTTACGCTTCCACTACTAAGTTTGGGTCTTTTTTTAATGAAAAAGATAATGGGCACCACGCTACTGTGGCCAAAAACGGAGAAGACAATTATTTTAAGAACATTATGGGCGAAGTCTCATTATAGAAAATTTTCGCACAAGAATAATTATTTAGTCAATTTCTAATAGGCACGTTTTTAAAATAATTTAATTTTTATTATAATAAACATAGCTTTAAAAATAATCTTACCTACTTAAAAAACTGAGGAGCGAATTAAACTTGCTGGATTGATAATGAAATGTTTAGTTATTATTAAACAAATTCATTTAATATTTTATATCTCTAATAAATTTATTTGTAAACAACTTGTTAATTAATGTATAGATAGGCACACAAAATGTTATATAAAGATAATTCTTCAACAAATCTAGCGATAGCAATCAACGTGTCAAGCGTAAATTAGTTTTGCTGTCGTTACAACCCTAAATTGAAGTTAAAATAAATAACACTTCATTAATACCAGTCGGCCACACGTAGTGACACGACTCACGAGTTACGGTAACCTAAATACGGGTTTTAGCGGACGCACAAACGGCCTGTCAGGGACTACGGATAGCGGAACATTATTTAGTCCCCGCTGAGTTATTACCAGTGATAAACAAATCTGAAACCATATGGTCTTTTATTTTTTGTGCCTTATCTAGGAATAAGTTGTCGCGAAACCAATGCGTAAATAAAACACCCATTGCCCAAGTCTCTCCTGGAAATTTTAGAGGTATTGGCCTCTAGAACATTCAGTCTTTATCTATTACTCTCCTAGACCTCTAACATATTGTCTTGACTCTCTTTATTACGATAATAACCGGGACCGACATCGGTATATCCACGCCCTCTGATCACCGATGCTTCGAAGTGCCAACGAAATTATGTCTCTAGCGGTCTATAACCCGCTACATAACTTAGAATAGTACCTCCAAATATCCGTAGCGACTGTTGAGCTTTTTTCGTTTATAGTCTTGCTGCTTCAGGGAATAACTATATTGGAAAGACTCTTCTTATCGAAAAGCAAATTGTTCCATAGATTCCGGCAAAATAACATCATCATTCACTTTATAATTATAGAGCTTTCTACAGATATTACAAAGTAGAGACATAAACTCGGCTACAAATAGGCTATTCGCGCCGGCTATCGGCAAACACGAGCAAGATATAATCACGCCCACATAGATAGTTTCATAACATATAACTTCTTACGCTAATAGCTGACACACAAAGAGACGCTGACGGGTCTCCTCATAGTAAGAACCAGCTATCAGTACCAGATAAAAACATTCGCAACACCAGGGTAACCAACACCTTGCCTTGAAGATAGAAATGACTCCATTTGTTGAAGGACTTCATGACTCCATGTCACAGCACCGTAAGAACAACTACAAAGGAAATTTGTTCAACAAGGAACGAGGTGTTAACGGCTAAATATATTTTTATAACAAAATATCAAAGACTCTACGCCTAAAATAACATGAAGATAAAGTTTGCGTGTAAATGTACAATGAAAACCGACTGATAATTTTCTACTTAAGTTTTAAGCTTTCCTTTGTATGCAAATACTCTGTCCCACACTTAGATGTTACATATTCAAAGCGCGATTTAATATTCTAAACTTATGTTAGATTATTTATTTTATGCGAGCTAACACACCCTCTGGTGAGAACATACTTCACATTATGATATTATGTATTATAATAAAATCAAACAAGTGAAATGTACATATAAATACGAATGTGTACAAGTATAACTAATAAAAATAATTATGGGTTAACTTATTTTCTATATTGTACTTTAGATTACATTTACACATTTCTGATGGTTTTCAAAGTCTCATTATGCACGATCTTTCGTTCGGTAGGCAAGGTTTCTAATGCCATAGGTGCTGACCTATAATGCCATTAGGAAACACTATTTATCATGCAAGCTTCAGTCATCCATGGTTCCAAGCCAATAGCTTCCACAACTATCAATGACCTCTGTACCCTAGTCAACCCAATAGCACTCATACAACGCGGAAAGATTCTTAAACCATGTGACTAGCTAAAGATCGTCTACTTTAAAAATAAACGTGGGAACACGTTTTATATTGTTATAATTATCTTCTAAGTGGCAAAGTTTAAAAACATTTTTTATTACATAAATATAAATAAACATTTTCATTTCAATGTTGTATTAAAAAAATATAAATAAATATTTCCACTTACTGGTTGTAACAATAATATCAAGTGTGGTTCACTTTTAAGAGCCTCTGCACACGGCGTATTTTTACGGCGCCGAAAACGCGCGTATACATGCTGCAAACGCGATCGAAAGCAGATAACGCAAACCTCAGCACACGTGGAATGATTTCAATCGCGTCGTAATTACGGTGAGTTTGAACTTCTGTAATCTGTTCTCGGTCTGGGTGAGAGTGTTCTGTGTGTTGTCCGTGGCACCCACGACACAGGGAATCCTAGTGTGGGGCTACGAGTGTGAAGCGTTATTAATTTATTATTTTAAAATTACTGATAAGACAGTAAAACAAGAAGTAGGTATAATGTTTTGAATGTTAACATAAAAACTTAAGAAACATAAATAAGTCATATTTATAATTAAGTATTTGATTCATTCGTCAAGAACCAATTAAGAGTTTTCTTGTTCACGATCAATGAGGGGCTCCGAAGTTGTAAGCATATTAATTAATGATATTTGATTTGTTAACCGTACCTAGCAGAAGCAGTGATAGTGTTCCTTTTAAATTCATCAAATTCTTCTAATGTCCAGCTGCTACAGATTGACAGACGGACGGACACGATAAAACTATAGTGGTTTCGTTTTAACTACAGAACTTTAAAAAAGTCTGATACATTGCACCTGATGATTTGAGATGATAATAACCATGATAAATTATTTTTATTTTATAAGCAATGATGTTTAAATAAATATAGATACGTTATGCCCTTACAAATCAACCGAAAAATCTGTTCCGATGCCCGCAAGGCACGCTTTATCGTTTTATCGCACGTCTTTATCGCTCTCGCGTCAAATCTACATCGCTATCTTTTTCTTCACCTGAATATGAGTTCCCAATTGGGAACTTTTTGAGTCATCACAACGCGCGCGCTTATGACATATCTGCCTCTTTTTAATATATAATATATCATTGTTTATAAGTAGGTATTTGATGACAACCTAGCTCTGTAAATTTGGCGTAGGTATGTATGTATGATAAGACCAAAGATTGTGTCTGTCGATTTTTGTAGGCTTATATTTTGTCGGCTTTCTTCTAAGCTCAAAGGTGTGTGTCCCTTCTGTATATATTATCTATCCTCTTCTGCGCATACGATCGTGTTTTCATCTTTACAGCGCCGTAAACACGCGTATTTGATACGCGCATCGGCGGCGCCGTAAAAATACGTCGTGTGCAGGTGCTCTAAAGTAGACGATCCCTACCATACTTCTCAAAAAATCAATCGTGAAATAATTTTAACGCATTTGAATTGCATTGAGTTGTTAATTAACAAACAGAAACACTTCCTTCTTAGCCGACAACCGGTCTGTACGCCCCCAATATTAAACACGGGCGGAGGTAACCACGTGTTATTAAAAACAAATGTTAAACAATTGACATTCGTCGCAATAGTGGTCTATACGTTGCACTTATGCAATGCATGCAGTACAACGCAGTTCAGTGTTGGTGCATAATGTGCATACATAAACATGAAGCAGGTAATAATAGCCATGTAGATGGAGAATCTGATAAACGGCACAGATAACATAAATAGCCGGTGGTTATTTTCCTGCATAATACGATTACCTGCCTTATTAAGTAATTGTTAAGAATTATACATTTTTAACATATGTCTATGTTTTTAACGTGGCTTAATCTTATTTTGATAATTCATAACTGGTAGATGATATTAATTTAATATTAAATAAAAATTACATTTTGTAATTTTAAAAATTATGTTAGCTGACCTATCAAAGGTCTATTTGGATTTCTAGTTTATGAAGAAGTCCAAATTACGAATTATGAAGAAGTCAAATATTACGTTTAAAATTTTTAGCTTAAATTATTATCTAACTTTTTAATATTGCGTTAAAATACTATTCTAAGTTTAAAATAATGAAAAACATTTACTGCGACTTTGTTAAGATGTTGTGATTATCCATTTTCCTTCAATATTCTGTCTAAGCCACACCTGCATTATGGTAGGTATGTCATACACATTAAGTGTACCATTGTTTCTTCAAGAAACAAAGAGCACATTTGCCGACCGGGTGATGAATATTAAACATTATGTAAGTCGATCAGACATTATAATTATTCGAATATGACATGAAGCAATGCCCTCAACCCTCTCGTCCGTTTATAGACCTATATAATTATAGGTCTATTTATACAGAAGTTTTCATAGTCCTAGCCATCGAAAATCTTCGAGCGAATTATGTCACCTTATGTACGTTTGGTATTTGTGTTAACATAGCATGTTAACATACATACATTATTATATTATAGAGGATATAACAAATAACTGCCACAGAGATACATACTTTAATTGCAATGATATCAAATAATATTATTAAGCTTACTAATGTAATAATAATTATTACATTCGTTTTAATTAGATAAAATGTGATAATAATAATTATTATAATATATGGTATTAATTTTAATTGATAATGTGATAATGATAATGAAAATGTGATAATGTTTATTTAGTTGTTCATTAGTTTAATATCAAGTAGATTTTGTGTATAGGTATCTGTATACCTAATTAATCTGTATTAATTATTGTATTTTTAGTTTAATATTGCTTTCAAGGTCCCTAACAGAGCAAATCAGGGGATAATTATTGTAAAAAAAAATAAAAAGACCACTGCCACAGGATGATGGAACATGATGTCAGAGAATGATGTAAATATCCCCTTTTACGTCTGATAAATAATAACTCATACCAAGAGTCTTGTGAATTTGTCTTTTCGATACAAAGTGATCAAATAATAGATTGGAGGTATAGCACCAGCGATAGAAAATGTATTACTCTCGAGTGATGAAAATATCGTCCGGGGCGAATGTAACATTATTTGTTTTTGTGCCAAGCGTCCTTACTGACATCGTTACTACTGAAAGATCATTTTTCTTCGCATGGAGATGAAATAAGATCCTGTGAATATTTATATGAATGTTCTCCCAATCTAATAAAAAGAGAGTTATCTAATACTGAATCCGCTTCTAATACAGCCAGCTAACATAAAGTTAATATTGAACGTTTGTTGCAAACCTATTAAGGTTAATTGATCTGATTAGATCGAGTCATTGGACAATGCATCGTTGAAATGTCGCAATCTTTAATAGCCGTGGAAAAACAGGGACATTAAAAAGTGAAGGAAGTACTATTGGACTCACTTGGAATAGAGGTGTCCTGTCACAGGGTATCATTTCCAGGACTATTATATGACAGATAGACAGACATACAACAAAAGTTGCTTTTCCATCAGTTGTACAGCACTCTAAAATTAATAGAAAGCAAATATGTATTTTTTTATTAATTTACTATTTTTTTATCAGATAATCTATATGTATAATACAAAAATAAATCCCTATTTCCCTTGGTCACGGCATCACGCGCGAACGACTGGACGAATTTCGCTAATTCCTTTTTGTTGTATTTGTTATTGTCAGGAGAAGATTTTTACTAATGAAAAAAGTCATAATGTTGTCCAGAAAATTAGAAAATTAAAGAAAACTTAACGACCATATTAACTTTTCTAATGTAACCGTAGCAACATAACTTTTTATTTTATAACTGTCACTCGAGGGGGAAGCAGTGAGTTGTTAGGTGGTTCAAATTTCGCCGGGTCAGCTAGTTAATTAATAAAAATTTGGTATGTTTATCATAAAACTAAATTAATGTAATATTTTAATCTTTTTAATGATTAAAAACTAATTGGTTCTAACGATAGATAAAACTCATTATGATGTTAAAATTTAGACCTATATATTATAGTAGCGAATTATGTTGTTTATTTCACTAACTGTCTACTACATATAATAATATGTTGGTGTTTTTTTAGTAAAGGACCCCGCAAAATCTCTATGGGAAATGGCTCTCATCTAAATTAGCTGAAATTTTGCACAAAGGTAGCTTTCATTATGCTGATCAAAAGTCTCAATGGATGCAACCCCCCAAAATCAAACCCAGACCCACCCCACCCCCCCCCCCCAAATCTCAAAACACTCCCCAAAGCACATTGGATGAAAATCAATGCATACGGGATATATTCATATGAAACTTCGCACAGAGGTAGCTTTCATCATGCTGATCAAAAGTCTCAATGGTTGTAACCCCCCAAAATCAAAGCCAGACCCACCACTCCCCCCAAACACCACCTGGCGTAAACAGGTCGGGTCACCCAACACCTTGCCTTCATATGCATATATTAGCCGTGTATTTTATTATATTTTAGCCGTATTATGGTCGTAGCGCACATATCAACTCGGAAAGGGATCGGCACCGGATCGCCTCGCCGTCAACCTAACGTAAGCGCGTTATAACCCGCCGTCAACCTAACGTAAGCGCGTTATAACCGACCAATAGCTCCAAATCGACTCGGCTACGGCTAGGCGACGCCGCGCTTACGGCTCGCCGGCCGCTGGTTGACGGAATGAATGACAGCAGTTCGCCGACGCAGCGGTAGCCGCGGCGCGGGGCGTGCACTAGGAAACGGAAAGTCGACGGATAGCGTACGGTGAGACGTAAGCGCGGGTACGGCAAGTCGTCCACGCACCGTACCGCGGTCCGTGAGCTTGTCTCGAGGCGAGGCGGTTACGTTACGAATCCGATAAGTGTGCTTTACAGTAGGGAGTTTCATACAAAGAATACTGACATGCAAGAGTTGATACGTTTACGTTCCGTTTACGAGTTGATATATGTGCTACGACCATTAGGGTGGCTTAGAATACTAACCCCAATCCCACGCCGGAAGGGTGTAGTAAGAGGCGACTAAATCCGGCCCGCTGGTGGTAGGGCCCTCGGAGGGATTATATTGGTAGTATTGATTTTAATTGTTAATTAATACCATTATTACTATTATTATTTCTCCAGGGGTTCGCCTGGATAGCTGCCACCCTCGAGCATGAGTCAGAAGACTCGTCGTGTTCCGGCTGAGGGCTTGAGAGCCAGTTCTTTCTTTCTTTTTCTTCTTTCTTTCTTGACTGGCAACGCATCAGTGATGCCTTTGGTGTTGCTGATGTTCATGGACGGCGATAGCCACTTAGGGAACATACCAAAACCACGTGCCTCATTTAGGGGGGGGAGGGGGGTCTTCAAAACACCACGATTGGTCACAGAGGGGAGGGGGGGGGTTTAGGTTTTTGTCACGTAGTCAATATTTTAGCAACCATTGCGCCACAAAGTCGTCAAATAAAAGCAAAACTATTATTTTTTAACTCTGTTTTTGCAAAAAAGTATTGAAAACCGTATTTATCAATTACCACGTGAAAACTAGGGGGGAGGGGGGGGGTCTTCTCATATACTACGGATGGTCACGAAGGGGGGGGGGAAGGGGGGTAAAATGTTGGAAAAAATGGGTTACGTGGTTTTGGTATGTTCCCTTACCATCAGGTGGATCGTCAGCTCGTTTGCCGGCTATTTCCATAAAAAAAATGTCCCTTATGCATTCCATCGTAATGTGCTTTGGGGAATATTTTGAGATTTGGGGGGGGGGAGGGGTGGGTCTGGGTTTGATTTTGGAGGGTTGCGCCCATTGAGACTTGATCAGCATGATGAAAGCTACCTCTGTGTGAATTTTCATATGAATATATCCCATAAGCATTGATTTTTATCCAGTGTGCTTTGAGGAGCATTTTGTGATTTGGTGGGGAGTGGTGGGTCTGGGTTTGATTTTGGGGGGTTGCGCCCATTGAGACTTTTGATCAGCATGATGAAAGCTACCTCTGTGCAAAATTTCAGCTAATTTAGCCGAGAGCCAATTCCCATAGAGATTTTGCGGGGTCCTTTGTATTGTATTGTTATTTTACTTCAAATAGATTATTGTCATAATATAACTGACTTAATAATGCTATTACAATAATTTTACATTTTAACGCCTTATCCAGAACCCTCGCTGTGGTTTTTACGGTTCCGAAGTAAAATCGGAACCCTTGTAGTTTCATCATGTTCGTCCGTCCGTCCGTTCGTCTGCCCGTCCGTGAAAGGATTTGATTTGTGTATTACAAAATTGGCTGTTTGAGGGGGAGAGATGGTAGTTATGGGGAAGGGGATGAATTTACTGAATTCAGTCCGATTTTGACGATTCTTTTTTAATGGCCCATCTATTAAAAAAGAAACATCAAAATCGGACCACCCTGTGCCGATTACTGTGTGATCATATATAAAAAATACACGTGTCGAATTAAGAACCTCTTCCTTTTTATTTCGTCGGTTAAAAATAGGTTATAATATGATAAATTTACAAGGAAAACTATTACAGTTATGTTAACATAAGTAGTTAACGAGTACCTAATAGTCGATAAGCTTACTACTTCGGAACCTTACATTGCGCGTGGCCTGACACGGACTTGCCCGGTTTTTTAACCATGAATTCTGACTTAATGCGCAGTTACAAAACAACACATGTACGTACTTAAACACAACTCAGAAGCTTAGGCAGTAATAACTGAAACTTATGAAGAAATAAGTGCTCTTATGGCTTCCAGCCAAAAATGAGAAGGCCCCAGAATTTTAAGAAAGTAATTAAGAACACAAAATTTTGAAGTTGCGTCATTAAAGTTATTAAATGAACAGTTTGTTATTTGTGTAAGTTTTTTAAAGAAAATGTATTGTTAGTATACGTATTTGTTGCTGTGAATTATAAAACTCCACAAATAACCACAGTGCTAGATTAAAACTAGCAGAACTTATCACATGGATTAGTTACCAAAAACAGAACTGAGTAAGAGAAATGCGTTACCAGTTTCCTATTTTTGAACTTTGGCTGGACAAGAAGTTTATTAATTTTTTTAAAAGCCAGTAAGCAATCCACCTGATGGTAAGTGACTATCGTCACCCATCGGCATCAGCGAGACCAAATGCATCACCTGAGTATCTATTTACCTAAATATCTATACAAATAAGTAAAATTGGAGTGTTTGTAATAGGTATTAAAATAACAGCTTTTTATCCCTTCAGAGCATAATGTACAAAACGCAAAATGAATTAAGTGCATTTGGACGTATACACGGTACCTTATGTTATGTATACCAAAACAACATTTTTTACAATTTTTGTCGTCTATCTATCTGTTTGTTTTGGCTAATCTCTGAAATGGCTGGACCGATTTTGACGGGACACTGCCAGAAAGCTGATGTAACAAGGAGAAACTTAGGTGTTTTTATTTTAGAAAAAAAAAATAGTTTTAGAAAAACATTGCATCATTTTTTAATACCACGCGGACGAAGTCGGGTATCAGCTAGTATTATATAATAAAGATATCCACTTTTAAAAGCAGTTGCTTACTTAATTTTTCGCAGTAAAATGTCGATTACCATTTAAACTTGTCGCCGAGTAACAATAAATAAAAAAGTTTTAATTGCTTAGTTGCTTTTTGCGTGTTTTTGCGGTTATTTGTTGTTTTAATTATAACAATTTAGCTGAAGACTTTTTAATTTTCTTCAAAATCGCTGTTATCTATTTCACTCAAAGTCACTAAGTAATTTTCAAAAATATACAATCGTATAGCAATGCTGTGTAAATGCCATTTCATCCACTCGTGATAGATCACAGAATTTTACATTCAAACCTCGTTTGAATATTTGCTTGTGCAAAGAATTTGACTTCAGATTAAAGATGAATAAACGTGGGATTCTCCAAAACAAAAACTTCATACATTTCAGTTTATTTTCCATTCAGCACGGTGATCATTGTAAGACAGGATTTTCTATATAAATTCACAAATAACATGTCACAATGACAATGTCCGTGGAACAAAACGTGGTTCGAATGCAATGCGAAGGAATGTCGCAACGGACGGGCTCCCTCGTCGCCCACTCCGAGAATGTTCATTATACCCGTATTATTGTATTTTGCTCTCAGAATTTCTTGAAAAAACTTCAAACAATACCTACGTTTATATTAAATTATTTAATAGGAATACCATATAAAAAGAAGATTATATTACTTGTAAAACTGTGTACAAGTAATATAATCTTCTTTTTCTTCTGGTCCTTTATCAAACGTTAAACTTCGATACCGATTGTTATTGTTAGATAGCGAACTTAAAGCCTTATGTAACTTCAGAGACTTGGATTAGCCACAAACCACTCCACGAATCCGGGTCTTGGAATCTATCGAATTATGACGAGAACTCATACCCTGTTGTGAGCAGCTATGTTGAAACCTAGAAGTAAGGTTGTGCAAACGCTTTAAAGATGATTCATCACCTCTAGTTTGGTTGTTAAATTCCAATAGGTAGTTGAGATGGTAACTTCGATCATTCATTTGTCCAGTAACTTAGTGGGACTTACTATTTATTTATTATTTTTTATTTATGCTTTATTGACCCTTAACAAATAATTGGTACAAATGGGGGACTTAATGCTCTTCTCTACCAGTCAAGTCTATGTTCTAAGCCTTCTCAGATATGGGTAGACCCGTGGCCTAGGGCTGACTAGGCAGTATTAACGCAAATAATTTCTTCCTCTATATTTATGCGAAGTTCCGTGTAGAAAAGCCTAAAATTTTAGTCACAAGAACATGTACAGAAAAGCAGTCGGGTAAAAAGTCACTAGATCTATATTAATAATATCTTGTTATAATCTTCGTCATTTTAATATTATTTTGAATGTGTATCTTATTATAACCAAGTTATTTCGAATTTTTTTACAAGCGTCCACACAAAATTGGCTTGCAAGCAAGACTAATTTGAGTTGCTTTGATTATAAATACGTCTTTATAACGTGACGTGTTTATAATCAAAGATGAGTTGCTCTCAGACAGATAACGAAAGTGAAAAAACACAGCGGGCAAAACACTTGCACTTGTGTGGTCATTATGCCCAAATGTTATGTTATACGGTTAGATCGGTAATAGGGGACTTCCCCGATGACGCATCTGTGGTGGCTTTGGTCTGTGCTTTTTGGTGCTTAAATTGTTTACCAAGTACCTAGCCAGTCTGTTCATATATCGATATATGTATTTAGGTGTCATAAAACAAATCAGAGCAGCCTGTTGGGTATTTTATTTCATTAAGTTTAGTTGCCAATGACGTACTCAACATAGTAATTTACAGATTAATTTATACAAACAGATAATAGAGAAGAAATCTGCTTATAGAAAAACGTTGAGTGTTCAATTCGTGTATCGTAATGAAGTGATCTTCATTCGTTTTCGCCGAACAATTTTGATGCATTTTTAATTTGTATTTCTTTTTTCTTATATTCGGCCAAGTGTTGAGTAGGCGCGAACATAGCAAATACTTAGATAAATTATAGCTTATAGACATAGCTTGAAATCTAAAACCATCTGAAATCCTGTAGTTATAAGTATCGAATACGTTTACAATAACAACTGTTACGCGAATCACCGTACGTGACTTGTCTTTGTGCATTAACTTATAGGTTACGAGTATTCCATATCAATAAAATTAATTTCATCGTCATCAATCATCATACAACCTATAACTATCCCACTACTGGAGTCTTATCTTCACTCACAATAAGTATAATATCTTCACTCACAATAACACTAATAATAATAAATAACTAAGGCTATTCTCGCCGCACTGTCCAAATGCGTATTAGAAATCACACAACTCTGAGAACTTTATGGATAACTAAGTTGAGTTTGTTTGCTGACTGTTTTCCTTCACTGAAGAAGGCGATAGTTAATTTATAATATGCACAAGAATCGCATAGGAATCCAACACAACCGCCGACCTGCAAAACATAGCTAAGATTTCCCTTTTGGATTCCCCCTTCTCCTCCACGACAAAGCACCTTCCGAAAAGCCAAAAAATGACGTGCATAAGTGTATCAGCTATAGAAATAAAATATTTTGACTTTGACTTTGTAGGAAAAAGTGCTAAACATGTATATAATTACAAGATAATATACTACAATGTACGCATCAAACGTGTTGTTATCGTATATTAGCCGAAACAAACTTTGCACGCATCAAATATGTGTTATAGTGGCATGTTGACCGGACCAATTACGACCGGACATGTCCAGTAGTTCTAGGAGTACTCTAGTACGGGCGGGATCAACACGTGGTGTGTCAATTTTATAAACGGTTCGTCCCTTCCTTGTAGCGGTGCGTAGTAGAATAGTGTCCCACGCTCGGTAAATACACTGAGAGCCAGCGGACGATTTGGAAGAGGAACTTTTATCTTATTGATTAAAGAAAGAAACATCAGCAAGATTAAGGAATCAACAAGTCTAACAACTATTTGTTTTTAACGTGTTTATATTATCGGAAATAAATATAATAATTGTGTTCTAAGTCTTTAAAGTAGAAAATTTAATAGAGAAATATGGGGTGACCCAAAAATTGCGCAAGGTTTAAACTTGCTGCCATTTCCGAGGTAAAAGTGTTGGCGACAAAAGAAAAAACATTACAACCATATTACGACATTGTTGCACAATTTAATGAAAACTTAGTGACCCCAGTTCGCATGTTTCGAAGATGATAACATTTCAACCAATATTTTTTGATTTGACAAAGCTACTAAAATTCATTCAATTTAATTTCATGGTGCATAATAGAGCGATACACATGTTTTAAAATGTAACGTAATAATACACAACAATTGAAACTTTAATACGTAAAGATTCTTCTTAATGTCTTCGCCTGCTCCTAGCCTACTAGTAGTTGACCGGTACTGATTGATATTGATAGTGGAGCGTAACCCAATAAATAAGTTAACTTACTGGTTTGCTTTAGTTTTCGGTAAGGTCGGTAGTTATGAATGTTCCATTACCGATCAACAAGGTTTGTAGATTAGCGGTCATTCCCAATATCCTATCTATACATTATCACTTGTTAAGTTAGAAAGTAAAGTCACAATGAATACTGGTATAATATGTTTGCAACTTTTTGATAGTTGCTAAGTTGTAAGATTTTTTTATAGATAGGAAAT
Source organism: Thymelicus lineola (assembly GCA_963932265.1). Lineage (NCBI taxonomy): Eukaryota > Metazoa > Arthropoda > Insecta > Lepidoptera > Hesperiidae > Thymelicus > Thymelicus lineola. The sequence goes on from OZ010685.1 coordinate 14,434,474, forward strand.
AGGAAATGATCTTCATTTAGGCACTACACACACACCTACTTACTAGTATGAACATTTTATTCCGCGCTGGAGCAGCGTGGAGAGATGGCTTCAGAAGTTAAAACCTCTTTAACTCCAAGAAGAGAGCCATCAAGTAGTAGCCCAGCTAGTATTATAAGTATTGCTGGCTGGCCGGCATTGGCCGGATAAGTTCAGGGTTCAAATAAAAATAAGGTCACACTGGCGGGACATTAGCTCACGATAGAACTTTTTTTCGAATGGACAGTTGCTGTTCGCCTTTACGGATTACATTTTCACACTGACAGGATGCGAGCTTAGAAAGGCTCAGCTGAGACCACGCACTGTCGACGCTGCTAGAAATCGGCGTGTGTATAAACGCACCCCTAATCTATCGCTGCGAATATTCAGCAATACCTGAATCCACCATGACATTCACTTTCTTCTCCAGAATTAGGTTAACGGGCGCTCAACAAGCCATAAACTGTTTTCATTTATTACACCAGATAGTTGAATGCGGCACTTTATGCGCTTGTTTCGCTCGCTATAACACTAATGTTTAGAATATGCAGTATCTTTCGACAGTGCCAGGAATGCAATAAATGCTGAATTTATAAGCGAATTTATAGGTTTAAGTGTACATTACACGGCTGAAGAAATATATCATCCTTACCTACCATAAAATGAAGACTTGCAGTTTATATCAATTGATATAGAATGGTTTATTTAAGTGAAAAGTTTATAAAATGTCTGATATTAATTTACTATTTGCGAACGCAATGTTCCGGAAACGTCCTTGCTAAGCTAAATCTCATTAAAACCACAGCAGTTGTTTATTCTACAGATTAATTATGTTTGTGATATCTACCCCACAAACCGAGTGAAAGGTCCCGATTTCGCATCTCTGAATTAAAATATTTGTCATATCTGGGTCTATTTCTAACCTTGCCCGTTGGAGAAATCGGTGATGGATGACTTTGATTTTTTTTACTGTTATCCATGGACGGTGTGACCATTTACCAATAGCTCCTCTGTCGATTATTTGTATAAGATACTGAGCTGAATTGAAAAAAATTAAAATGAAAATGAAAATTGATTCCATTTTCACTTTAAAGAATAATACATATATCAACGACACAATGATATGACGCGTCATTCCACCTTAGATGAAAACAACATAATTTTCATTTATTATTTACGATAATAATATCATGACATGACAATAACTCATACGCAGAAATTACAGTGTCTACGCGGTCAACTTGTATAACGTTGTACAAGTGCTCTCCAAACATTTCAATATGATATTGGTGTACAATATCATTATTATTTAAGTTAGTAACGTTACGAGATTTCAATATAAAATTAGGTACCTATTAAGTAACTTAAAAATGTGTGCAGAAGAGTTTATTTCGAAGAATAGGTACGTGTAAGACTATACAAAGCAACTCCTCAAGAGATTTGTACGAAAACTTGTCCATTTGGTTACATATCAAAATTTATTCTATTTTTCTATCAGATGAAAAATCTTCAAAAGCCATCCTTTAGAAAAGTCGGAAAATGTACGATATTCCTATTAAAACCCTTTTCCGGCATACACAAAAGCTCTTGGATTTCTTGTAAAGTAGTGCCTCCATTTACGTAATACCTATCAACGATAAATACTAAGTTACTCATTCCTTTGAAACATGAAACTTCGCTAGAACAAAATAAGCCCAGTGGGACCGGAATAAAAATATGAGGTATTCATCTATCATGCGTAACTGAACAAAGCTAAGAGCCGATCAATAGACGCTTTGATCGCGCCAACAAAGAAACTAATCAAGATTATTGCGAGGTTTTTATGCACCAGTGATGTCATAGTTTTAAAGACTGTCAAAGATTTTTTTTAGTGATGCCCACAGAGTAAAATGCATAGACAGAAATAAATCTTACAAGCACAGATTGTAAAGTGCACTAACTTATATTAGAACATTAGGGTTGCCACAAAACCTGTGCTACATTTTTTTAACCTCGTCATCCTAATTGCCTTTTCGTTGTTTAGCGACTGATCTATTTATTTATTTACTTATTTTCTACACTTGTAACAAACATTACCGAGAATCCAATTCGTTTGTTAAGTTTTTCATTTTCATTTTCAAACAACGTATACTCGTACTATACTGCTACTTTGACGTATATAAACACTAGGTAGCTGAACAAAATCATAATCTTAAGTGTATATCACTAATGACTGACCTACTCGGGCAAGCTCTCAGAATGAGAGGTAAATGTAAACATAGTCGTAACGTTGAGGTAAACATACTCCTAATGCGGAGGTAAACATTTGGGAACGTTTTGCCATGTTTCTGTAAACTACCTATACAGTATTAACAGGTAGAATTTACTAATAATAGTCTTTAACTATAAAATTAGAGATTTTATAACCAGCATTCTCAGATTTAATTATCTGTGCATTGGCGCGCAATTCGAAATTCAAATAAATTTTATTCGAAAACCGTGTTATTTTAATTTCAAATTCAGACATTTGTTTTTAGAATGTGTTTTGTTTTTGTGAAATTATGGTAGCTTTTTCGCCATGGATAAATTGAAAATTTTCGAATATGAGTTCCTACGTGGAAATACCGCTGCACAAACAACACGAAACATTAACGACGTGTACGGGCCTAACACTGCTTGCATAAAAATAGTCCAATTTATTGGTTCAATCGGTTTAAATCTGGATATTTTGAGTTGAAGAACGAGCCTCGCGGTCGTCTAGTAACCATTGTCGACAACGACGAATTGAAGGCGATGGTGGAAGCGTATCCAACTCAATGTATGACTGAGCTTGCTGCAGGCTTTGGCGATAGTGTTAAACAACATTGAAGCACTTGCGTCAAATCGGAAAGACTTCTACACAAAGATGTTATCTTAATATATAATATCTTTGCTTCTACAGTAAAATGATAAACAAACTGACATCAAAATTGCAAAATTGTATAGATAATGTGGGCCAGTATTTTGATTAGCTAAAATAAAAAAAAATACCAAAATTTTTATATTTTCAAATTTTCATACAAATCTCCTATTCCGTAGGTAAAGACCTAATAGAATAGTTACATCACCGCTAACTAGATCTTCACTAATGTAATCACCAAAAATCGAAAACTAAGTAGCTAGTACGAACGGGCGATCGAAACAGATACATGTGTGATTACTCTCTAATTTTCGGAGTACTTCTCATACATATATTCGTCTCGCTCTCCGCCAACCAATTCTTAATTCAGCACTAAGGAACAAGGCTGTGAATAAAGGAAAACAAGACAAATAGAATGTTAAACGATTCGTTATCACTGTTCGTCCAATTAACAGCGCCGAGACATTAAATAAACATGAAATCAAAAGCAGTTTACTTGGAATAAATTCAGTGAAGTGTCCAATTAGTTCGACCATGCAGCTTTTATGCATTGTTTACGAATCAAATCCTTAATAGCCGAAAAGCCACAGCACTTCTATATTAATCTCTATCAATATAGGAGTGCTGTAATAAAAGGTCAAAGCAAAAGGGGTAAAAAGATGTATCCTATTAATACGTGGCTAATTAGTGGGCAAAGCTACTTCGCATCAGGACTGAAGATTCCGACTTGAACTACAATAGTTTCGCTTGCTTTACAAAAAACCCTTACCTATAACAATACATTTCCACCGTTGACAATCAAAGCCCTTGACGATATGTTGATAAAACGTATCAAATTAGAGCTGTGCGCTATTTCGTTCAGGCATTGATTTTTAAATTGTAGATTAAAATCAACAAGTAAACATTCTGTTCAGAGACCTTTTTAGTATTTAGACTCGACAAAGTGGAATGAAAAAATACTTTGAAATAACAAACGCCTATTATGTGTGTGTTTACTACACTAAACAACTTGTTTATTAAATTACATAGTTTAAAATTACTTTTAAAAACAAGCTTGTTAAATTTGGTGTTTGTGCTGTTGTCCGCTGAAGAGCATCCTCGTCTGGAGTCAACTATGGTAGTATCATTTCATCATTATCAAAAATGATTTGACGTAGGAACCAAATGTGAAATTTCAACTTCAAAGGATGAGAGGAAGTAGTTCTAATTAAGTTTCTGATTTGATCCATACAAATTACATTTGTAAGCTAACTAACAAACAAAGCAAATTAAATAAAACCTTATAAAAAGATCATGCCTTTTATAGAAATCTTATCTATTTAGGAAAGTATATGAACAATAATAGTGCCTTACGTTTGTGCGACACCTAACATTTTGATACACTTTAGTAGGTTATCTGAAAGGTTATCTCCAGGCTTTGTAAGGTAAAGATCATCTTATATATCTCACTTTGTAAGTCATTAAGGCTATTAGGCTACACTGATTAAACACCCAGTTGGCACCGATAATAAACGTCAAACAAGATCAAATCTAACAAACGTAAATAAGAAATTAAACTTGGAAAGTTCAAACTTATAAAAGAGCAATGCAATCCGCTACCTGAAATGCGAGTTGAAAGGTGTGTGAATGTGTGTGCGTGTATTTGTATTTAAATATTATGTAGTAGTAGTAGTGTAGAGTATGTCACTCAACACAACTGAATCGCAACGCTATACAAATAAATTAGAAAATACTATCAATGTTTTTCTAAAAAACTGACTAACTTAAACAACCAAAGAATTATTTAGTACACAGTACACATACATAGTTCGTTTAAACTTCACAGTAGTGATGTGCCTATGTTTGCTTCAAAGCACAGTTTTACTTCGCATACTGAAACTGATTGCTATATAAATTAATATTTTTACATTTGTTTATATTACGATTTCGCTATACATTAGAAAGAGACATACGATGCCTGTTCAGAAACCAGATTACAAGCCAACGCGTGCGAGCGAGATAGACCTTATTTGATCTTGCTGTCGTTGATCTATATATAAGAAAGCACAATCCAACGCGTGGGAGCGAGATAGATTTTTAGTTTTTAAAACATTTATGACGCGTCTGCCCGGCTCTCATCGCTCTAGGGTTGCACCTCAGATTAAAGAATAAAAGAGGTTGCACGGCGCACGCGCCGAAAAATATTTTACGTAAGTCAAGCTGGGCTTTTCGGCTTGTAGGGCTGTACCGCTTCTACAGACAACCTGATTTTCCATTCGTAACTCACAGAAAAAAATGCATATTTATAATAGCAGTGAACCAATAACTATATAGTATAGTATCTCTGCTGTTAAGTTTCTCGTTATTATAATATGTTTTCCTTTTTAATATTACAAAATTATGTTATTAAACTAATAACAGCACACATTAGCCAGCACTGTATAAAAAGAAAAGAATACACAACAAAACCGCAATAGAGAAAGATCAAAGTGTATTACCGTTAATCATAAATCAACAATCCGTCTACATGGAGGCCTTTGATTGGACTGAGATCTATTATCTGGCAGAGCAGACTAATTAATGCGTTCAAACAAGAGGCCTAGACATTCTACCGCAGATCCTTCATTTCACGAACGCATGTCAAGTAGAATCCTGTTACATGGGCCCATAGCTATGCTGTATGCGTGGGCCATAAGGTTCAAATTAATGATTTTTGAGCTACATCGAGATGCAACCATGATAAACGAGTTGTCTATAGGTTTATAGCAACTCCTCGTGTGTAACCAATTGAGAGATCGATACACATCAATGTCTACTCAATATTCATGCAATTTAAATGGATCTTGAGCATTGTTTAATAATAGAGGACGCAGCACAATGCAAATTCATCTTACAATACTGTGTGCTCTGCGTGTTCCTACTTTTACATTTGTTGCAAAATTGGGAGCGTGTTTTCTTAAAGCCTTAATGGCAGACAAAATTGCAGGCAGGTTACCTGATATCTTTCACTACGTTTTATCGTTTTTTCGATGATTTGCATCAAAAAGTTCGTGGAAATCCTGAATTTATCCCTTTTTTTCAAGATGGTGGAAAATGATTTTGGTGCTAGAAATTGGGCTAGGTGCTAAAAAATTATTTGAGGGGCTGAAAACCCGTAAAAAGGGCTAGATCTAGCCCCGAAAGGGCTAAACTGGCAACACTGCCTAAACATGTAGATTACTAATGCCATAGTAATAACGTAAAAAAAACCGGACAAGTGCGTGTCAGGCCACGCGCAATGTAGGGTTCCGAAATAGTAAGTTTATCAACTATTACTCATTAACTACTTATGCTTACACAGCCGTGATAGTTTTCCTTGAAAATTCATCATATATAATCTATTTTTGAGAATTTTCACTTGTTCAACTCCAACCGTTTAGCCGGCAGGAGGGGGGGACACTTGACTCTAACCAAAATTAACACTTTAAAGCCAAATATTTCTCAAACGGACCCCTAAATCCAAAAATGGTTTTAGAAGACCCATAATATTTTAATATTTTAAAAAAATATAGGTAGGTATGTAGGGGAGGTACCCCTGTAGGGGAGGTACCCTGAAAAAACATGTTTTTCAATATTTTATTCCAAGATTTAGGAGTTTTAATAAATATGTATATCTATGCCAAATTAGGTACAGTTTTCTAGTAATAAGGGCCTCGGCGCTGTGCTTTGGACAGACGGACAGACGGACGGATGGACGGATGGGCAGAAATGACGAAAATATAAGAGTTCCGAAGTAAAATCGGAACCCATATAGTTTCGTCAATACGTTAAAACGATTTAGTAAAAATTATATTACTTATTTTGGGTTAATGGATCGTTCCGAAAGCAATTTTCATTTTGTATTACTATTTTCGAGTATAAAATAATGAATGAAATAGGCAATAAACAACAAAAAAAAACATTCTCAATTTAAATCTAAGCAATAACTTTAACCGTCGAAATAGATTGAGCTTAACAGTTCTCTAACTAGATTTCCAGACAATTAAACTTTGGTAACGTAAATACATTTAATACTGAAATAATCCTTACCCGCAATAAATACCTCGTCTCTAGAACCGATAGGCTTAGAGCCAAGACATTTGGCAAATCCCAACCTTAACATACCTGAAACAATAAGACTATTTTTAAAACATACAATGGTATAATTTAAGCTAACTTATCCGGATATTTAAACAACCTGCCAGTGTTGCAAAAGTTCCCGATTTATCGGGAGATCTACTGATTTTGGCAATCGTCTCCCGATATCCCGATTTAGCGACCGTTTCTCCCGATTTTTCGCATAATCTAGCAATAACATAATATTTAAAGTTAAAAATAGAAAATAATGTTCTAAATACAAAATACAAAAGAAATTAAGTCACTCAATGAAAATACAGAAGAATTTTGGGCAAGCGTAGGTAGATAAAACGTGGTGATGGCTCACACAGTCATGTTCTAAAATATTTTTTGTTCATACTTATTCAAAGTTTTGAGTTTGCCATATTAGGTCTATCAAAAAAATATTAAAAAAACACAAAAAACCCGACTGCGTACATAATAAAATGCTATAATAAAAATGAGAAAAGAAGCAACAACAAGTAGTTTAGCAGCCATTTATATTTCACAGGGCTCTTTGGGAAGATGTGATTGGTTGAAAAATGGGTTCCGACTGCTTAACAGAACTACTGGGCTTGTTTTTTCATTTTTAGTATTTTATACGCAGTCGTGTTTTTTGTGTTATTTAATAAATTTTTTATTTTACACTTTTTAGTCAGGATTCACTTCTTACCTTCTTTATTAGGATTAAAAGACGGTAAAATTCTCAATAATGTCATTTCATTGAGGGAGTTAATAAATTAGCAAGAATGCTTGTTGAATCATTATAATAATATATCCTAAACTATTACTTAAAATGAAAAATTGTGAAGGAAACCTAAATATCATTTTTGAATACCTATTCAACGATATCCCACTTAGTTCGTTAGCATATTTTTTTCTTACATTTTGACAATTTGGCGTAGATTAAGATGAATCGATTGACGTAAGAATCATCAAAATCGGTCAACACGTTTGATCTCTACAATGCCACATAGGAACAAACATACATAGACTGATAAATATATTACCCTCCCTTCGGTCGCGCAGTCGAGATCGAACGATGATCAAACTTGTTACAATTTTAATATAAATAAAGACATGTTTGCAAAAATGGCTAGTAACATGGTGCGAAGATGTAAATGAATAATAAATTATTTTTATAAACAAAAATTATTGTGATAATAACATAAAATAACTCTTGCTTTATTCAGATTAAGAATCTCCCGATTTCTCCCGATTTTTAGCTGGCAATGCTACCGATTTTTGACATTTCATTTTTGCAACACTGCAACCTGCTTAAAATTCGCAACACTAAAGTGAACTTCTTCATTCAAAATCCAACACTTTCAAGCAATACTTTGCGTCTTTCATTTTCAATTCAAATTTTCTACAACATTGCTTTTCCAAGACTACTTTCCATTTTTCTCGTTGGGGGAATGTACATTTTGCAATCAGGACTACGAAATTAATTTTGTTTATGAAATTGTAAAGTCTTTTGTTTTAGAATTTTTAATTTGAAATAAAACTTTTTGAAGGCGTAATACTGTAATAATTTAATTAGATATGGATATTACGTTACTAATGTTTCATTATAGATATTTATTTAAAAGTAAACACATAGATACTATTATAACATTGATATAAGTAAACAAGCTGTAGCATTGTATTCTATGATTATAAAATAAAACCTAACATTAACTTCACATAAGCATGTGTTATAGATTATCGAGAGTATAATAATACATACATACTAATAAGCAATAACCCATTGAGCAGTACGTACCCAAAAACGTACCCAAAATGTACCCAAAAAAGTTTAAATCAATTAAGGGAATATCGAATGAATCAATATTAGGGGCAAGTTGCCAAATCTTAGTTAATTGGACGAGCTTTAGAATAGCTTCATTTTAATGCTGTCTCCGGTATTCCCAAATCGATGTAAGAAAAAGGTTTCTTGACAGTGGAAGGCAACAATAATAATCTTCTATCTTAAAATCCTACGGATATACTTAATAATATCTTATGTAAATTAGTGTTTCAGTAAATTGATAGCCCCATAGTTTGAACTTTGGTTACATCCTTTGGGGCTAACGATTCAATAGGCTAGTTGACAAAATTTGGAAATTAGTTTAAAACTATAGCTTAGCATCTATTTCACCCCAAAAATATATTATTCTAAGAAAAATAAGTCTTTTACATTAGTATTTTGAGTTTTTAGAAATGAACTTGAAATTGACCGCGAAAAAGGCCAAGACTGTCATGGCGTTTTGAATGACGTCACACCTCGCGAAACAGCCGTGTTTGTGTATGACAGTCAATTGTGTTTTTTAATAAATAATGAATTCCTCGTATTATAAATACTGTATACAGTATTTATGGGGCACTATAGTGCCCCAATGTAAAAGTACAACGATAAAAACGCCAAACAAATTATTCATATACGTTCCAAACAATAAACAAATACGTAGAAAGTGGTTAAATATGGCAAGGAGGCAAGATGCTCTTACTTTATCAACTGATTCCACAATTTATTTCTGTGAAGATCATTTTGATGTAAGTAATAAACACAACTTGATGTATCTATTTATAAATGTATAGTAAAAGAAATGAATTTTGCAAAATCTACCATAATATACCACACATAACCTATAAAATGTTATGACTTGAGTAGGGTTTTATGATTTATTTGAGTTAAAATATTATTTTCGTTTTATAAAATGTAATAATTCATAATCCATAGCAAATTATATCTGTCTTTCAAGATTAAACTAAAAACGAACTGTATTAATTTAACGAGAATTGCTGAAAACTCCAAATAACCTGTTCATTTTATACGAAAATGACAGCTACAACGTAGTGTTTCGCGAGGTGTGACGTCACCCTTCCATGCGCTTCACTGATTGATGTTTAATGTCACGTGATTAAACGCCTCAATTTGTCGATTATATTTTCCAAAAATATTATTAATCTTTTATTATTTTAATAGAAAAGCTGCATTTTTGTTTACTAATTATCATGGTTAATCATTAGAAACTCTAAGCCATTCGATTTATTCTTAGTGGAAACAAGCCTATTCTTCACGTACCTCCTATTTTTCAAGGTAAAAAAATAAGTTTTTCGAATTTCCCTCTCACATTGTCGAGACAAGATATTGAGATAATTATTTCGTACCTGTTCAATATCTATAAACATAAAGTAATTTACTTTATGTTTTGACGTCTTAAAGCTTTCGCAATCATAAGAAATCATTTCAAGTTAAATCTAAAAAAAGTGGCATTCCGACAATATCTCTGTACGCAAGAAATAGTTCTTTGAAAGGCTTTTGGTACAGACGTAACAAAGCCATCTTTACCGGAGTGTGACTGTGAACTGAAGGTGTCATAAAAACAAATCTCTCTTTAAGCTCCTCCAGAATTATTACCGCAATATTCCCAGGATAATGGTTAAAGAAGCGAGGAACTCCTGAGTACCTCATTAGGCAGGTAATTCAGCTAATAGGCGGTGGTACTTGATGCAAATGACTAGCACTAAATGTCCTTTTCTAAAGATGTGAATCTTTTCCCAGCCATTATGTAATAACGTTCGCTTTTATATCTCTTTATGAAAGCAATTATCTCTCCTTTAATTCCAATTCAATGGAAGAAAATTTCAATACCAACCATTTTTCATTTATTTTATCTTTTTTTTTTGTTGTGCTGGTTTAATAATAAGACTTTTTTCATAAAAATTCACGAATGCATCCGTGCTTCAGAGGCCACGTAAAGCCAAAGGCCCCGGTTGTTATCGTTAGTCATGTGGGCGCATTCGGGCGGCATGAAAATTTCCGACACTTGGGCCAATCCAAGTGGCCAACTCCTCCACCAATTCGCACTGGAGTTGCGTGGTGGAGCTTCAGGCCTATGCTCTAGGCCACCTTAAGACACCCGTGCTCAGTGGTAACCCTTAACTGGAATAAATCCATTAAAAATAAATATAATAATTTCTGAAAACAATTACTATATCTATAGGTATATCTACGTCAGGATAAGTATCATAATATGAGGGTACTCCCAGGAACCAAAAGGCAAATAAGTTGTGAATTCTCCACCTTGATCTTTAAAAGCATTACCAGTAAAATGAAAATTGACATCGAAACCCAATGATCATTAACAATTTCAATATACATCACACACAATCAGCTGAGCTTGCGTAATAGGACAATGGCATCGACGCCTGGAAGTGGATTCGCGCAATGTAATTGAAAATCTGTGAGCTCATCCCAAGCACTTACCGCTCATCATTGTAGATCCGACGTTTTCGTCGGATTCTTATCGCTAACGAGCTATAATGTCAGTTCCGACGCGGCAGGAAGCAAGCCATTTCTCTGTCATGGATAAATTGATTTAATCTAATCATGCGATAAATTGCCTCGGCTGATTTAACGTCATATCTGACTAGCAAATAGCAGAGTTTCGTTTTTGAGGACGCTTGTAAAGTTATCCCGGTCTATTTTCTGGCTACCAAAATTAATTAGCAACTCACGCCTTTAAGGAAGGTTTTGAACACGATTGGTAGACTTTCCGCCTCATCAATCATGAGCTAGATCGGTTTTAGTTTACATACAGTCTACTTTATGGTTATTAATACATTACTGAGTTAAAACTAGAGGTAATTACTTAATAATACTATTAAAGCAATATTTTCATCAACAATTACCGGTTAATTAAACTATAAAAATACTGAAAAGGGAAGAAAAGCTATTAATGACAGGAACTTTTACACTGACTAAAAATAATTATTAGTTAAAAAATTAGCACATTAAATTGAAATATGAATAATTTTTTTTAAAATGGACGTGCAACTGAATAATTAAATATAGTAGATACTACCAGCAATTAGAAATCAGTTTTAACTAAAACTTTCAAATCATGTACTGGTCACAGTTAAAATAGATACCTACTTGTTTGTAACATCTAGCCTCTAGGACACTTTACTTTCGTAGTTTTTTAAATTTGAATACTTCTATAATATTGGTTAGTAGATATTCATAATAACTCGTACCGATATTCGCTTACAATATAAGTTTAAACCATAGATACAGATCTGGGATGAATGAACTGAGGTAATGAATTCCAACGAGAGACTCCTATATCAAACAGTTCGATCTATTTAGGTTGACAGCATTCAACGGGCCAGCTAAGTTATTTTATTTGTCGCCTTATACATTACTTAATCATTCCAATTTATTGATTGGTGATATACGATGAACTTGTGTTAGAACGACAAACATTTACGATTCGTACCAGATATTGAATATGATAACAAAGAGACATTATTTAATTTATTGTACAAGAATTGTATTGTTGGTTGTTATCGAGGCTTTTACGAACACAATATTAAATGGCGATTTGAAACAGCGAGTTAGTTATTCATCAAATTCGAAGTGAATTCAAATTTTTACGAGATTGGTTTTCCAAGATTGCTTTTAATTTTCTCGTTCAGTGTCTTAGTTAGATACAAATTACGATCGGAAAGAAGAAAAATATATAAATGTTATTTTTTTAATGGAAGCAAAATGCATTATTTAATCTATTAATAAAATACATTTTTAGTCTTATCTATAGTCTAATAAAGTCTCTTACTATTGGGTAGATCCTTGCTTTAAATAAACTATTTACTGACAGTATTGCCGCGTTACCGCTTCTTGACTGACAACGGGTTGGTGATTCATTTGGCATAACTTACGTACTTAGCTTCATGGGAGGCGGTGACCAATTACCATCAAATGGTCCGATCATCTCTTCGGCTAATGACAAAATTTTATAGCTTAATATCTCAGTATCAGTTCACATGGAAGACTACCATCAACATTGTTATGTTTTTAACTGATGATTTCTCCTTCTGAAGGGATAATAACATCTCAAACGCTTTAGAGTAGATGTTAAGAATTTTCTGATAATGAAGATTAAATTCGCAAGCTCATGAATTAGCACATAATTATATGATCATATTCACATGCTAATTTAGCTTTTATACATTGTCACTATTACACAGTGTGCTACTGTAAAATATAAAAGCACATCCGGCCATGACGTCACGAGTCACTGAAAAACCACATGGTGTGCGCGAATGCTGTCTTTACGAATCCAAAACAAGTTTGTATTGTTTCTTCAAACAACATAATTATGATGATTATCAACTTACGTTTAGGTATTACGTTCATTCTTTTTATGTCTAATTAAGAAGATAAATTAAGCCGGATCTTCAGAAATTAGTCGTTACGGTTGGTATCTAGTATAAAAAACGCATAAAGATAAAAGATGATCACTTTACCTGCATATTTATAATATAATAATATTTTGTCCTTTAACTTTGACCAAGTCAATTAGTCGCCATTCATTTCTATAAAATATGTCGTCATAGTAGGTATACCTAATGTTGTTCTTATTGGAAATAAAAATCGAATATGTACATACTTAAACACAATAAATCCGAAAAGAAAAAAGTCAATTTCTATTAAATGTTCTATCATGAAGATAATAAATATTTATATTTATCATAAATAAATACTAATTGATAGTCAGTACCAAAGGCACTTATATTTAGAGATAATCAGAATTAAACTTGTCAAATGACTATAGTTGTACCTGGTTGAGCTTCAGCCGTTATACAGCTTGTATAAAATGTTACAATTAAACAATGTTCAAAACATTAAAACTCAATGCACTAAAGTGCAACCAATCTATCGTCTCAGAACTTGCAAATACCGAGAAGGGTTGTGGCAATTGGGGCCACATATTGTGTAAACTGGAGCGTGACCGAGGGCGACGCCTACTAAGCGGTCATTTCGTCCTCAACGAAACGCCAATACCTCGAATATTTCGTTCCGAGCTAGTTAACCCGTAACTGACACCGATGCATTCCAGTCCTAGGTCGTATAACCGCCTTCACCTACGGATATCTAGCAGGTAAGTCAGGTAACAGAGATCTGTAATGTAATATGGTTTGGACGAACGCCAACCTCACTAATAACTTAATGTTCAACCACAAACCCACTGTGCATGAAAAGCTTATGTCATAGATTGATCGTTCTCATCGCAAAACCTTAATAATAATCGTTTAAGATGTAACTGACCGTGGTCGATCGATGGCTGACCGTTAGGGACAGAGATTATGCTTTTGTGCTTCGGAAGGCACGTAAGTCTTGTCTTGTCTTCAGACGAGTTAAGCTCTTCTGACGCTCGAAGTGACTAACTTATCAGAACTGACCAGTCTATTTGAAGAAAATGCGGAGGGCGGTGAAGTTGGTAATGCACAGAATAGGTAATAATAGTAATATGCACAGAACATAGTCCGTAGCTAGTACTAGGAGAAAGGTTGCTCAGAAAAAATCCAAAGAACAGATCCCCCAAGATTCGTTCACAAATTTTCCCCGATATCTGTTGCTGTACCAATGTTGATATGCCCAATTCATTAAAGCTGATTTCAAAAAAATTTTGTTTACTTCAAGCAGCACTGATTCGCACCGTAGCACGTAGCTCTTATTGATTTCTAAAATAATACTCCAATCTTTTACTGTTACTTCAACCGAGAGTATCTGTTTCAATAAAAAAAGCAGTGATAGTCTTGTGGTTAGAACGCTGGTCTCCCGAACACGGGGGCCCGGGTTCAAATCCTGGCACGCACCTCTAATTTTCAAATATTATGTGCGTATTACAAGTTAATTATCACTTGCTTCGGTGAAGGAAAACATCGTGAGGAAACCTGCACACCTGAGAGTTCTCCATAATGTTCTCAAAGGTGTGTGAAGTCTACCAATCCGCACTTGGCCAGCGTGGTAGACTATGGCCTGTACCCCTCACATTATGAGAGGAGACCCCGAGCCCAGCAGTGGGACAATTATGGGTTGTTGCTTTGCTTTTTTGCTCTTATATCGTAAAGATATAATGAATACGTTGACTACTTTTAAAAGTTTTGGTTAAATATATAAAAGTTTATGTCATACGTCGTAGGTACTCTGTAATTATGTCTATAGGGATACTATGGGATACTTTAATGAAATTTATTAATTAATTCGTATACTAACACTAATAATACCCATCTGTTTCTTTCACTTTTCCTAAATATTTTCCATAAAAAGCTCGTTTTTCGTATTCGTATGTCATTACTATAACAACTATTTATTTACATTGCTCTCCAAAAATATATTACTCAATTTTTACCCGACTGCCAAGAATAGATATGTTTTTCGCGCATATGTTTATATACTAGTTTGTTTATTCTAAACATTTGGTTTTTAATTGTATTAGTATTGTAATTAGAAAATGTATGTAATTAGAAGTTTCTAATTGTATTAGAAAATCACACGAAGAACACCTACAAGGCCATAGCCCGTAATCCCAACGCAATTAGCCGTTCCCTCTGACAGGCCGCATGCGTGACGTCACGACATCAAAGTATCGATATCCAAGACACGGAAGTGCCCGGGAATCATTCAATAATGTATAGGGCTGTCATTTACCACCATCAACCGCCAGGTGGCGTTTTACGAGTTACTTTTTTTATGAAAAACGCCAGCAAACGAGCTGACGATCCACCTGATAAGTGGCTATTGACACCCATGGATATCAGCAACACCAAAGGCATCATTGGTGCGTAGCCGGCCTAGAAATAGAGAAGTAAAAGAAAGATGGGTTACGGGACATATTGACAATAATTCCTGCGGTTTACATACTAAGGTACTATTACCATTTTATAGAACTTGAGCTCTTTGCCGCGGTCATAAGTCATAACCCTGCCTATAAAGTTGCTTACGTTCGAACGTATCAATAAAATTATTAACGATCGCTTGCCGTTTTCACAAAATTGAACTCATTCTGTTTATCGAATCGAATCAGACGACTTTGCGTTTGTTAATTTTTTATGTTTTTATTAAGTACATCCAAATATTCATAAAAATATTATTGTTTAAGAAGTATAGATAATAACATTCATATAAACACGCAATAATTTATTATGTTACACAAATTACTCAAAAAGCATCCCCTACAATTAACTTGGCGTCCTGGCCGGCGCATCTAGTATTATATTTTTCTGGTGACCGTTAGAATGAGTCACGGTAACCCGATTCGGGAAGCCTGCGGCCGGGGGTCGCGTAGGTGGGCGGTCGCCGCGAAGCCCACAGGTCACCGCCATAACCACCTGTTCACTTCAATTAGTACACCGTTTGACGTGGCTTGACCGCGTCATGACCGCGCTCGATACGTGAATGTGATGTTAATAAGACGAAGACAGTATTATATACTGTGTTGTTTTTATATGTAAACGGCTGATTGGCATTATGCCATTCGTACTTACTAGGTAAGGTAATACTTACCGTCCTTATACAATCAGATTTATTATGAAAGTAAAATGTATTCTCATGAAGAAAGCATATTACAAAGTTGATGAGTATTTAAATGACAAGACTGCTTGAACATGAGTTTTTTTATATCAAATATTGCAATAAGTAGTATTAAGTGCTGTCTGTAACTGTGAGTAGGAAAAAAAATCCCGGGAGTTTCTTGCCGCTTCTTCTCCCGGGACCACTCACGGTAGGGATTTGTTGAAGCGATGGCGTTGAGTGACTTTCGAAAAGTGTTTGTAACAAACCTACTTCGAATAAAACTTATTTCATTTCATCGCATTTCAATTATTTCTTCATTTGTTTATAGATAATAAGGTCGACTGGCAGATAATGCTTATAGCATTAAGTTCACCTTTAGAACCACTTATCTTTAAATTATCATAATAAAGGTAGCTATAAATAAATAAAATAGATAAAAATATATTGGTATTCAGTGTGAGGATGGGAATTTTGCGTTAATACACAATACAGAGTTTACTAGTGACTTACTGGCATAAAAGGTGAATTATTGTAAATTACGCGTTGTGCTGTAGTAGAACTGTACTAGCATTATAAATAATATTTTAAATTATATCCATCACCGACTGCTGCTCCGCCATCTTAATCGGGTACGTTACATTCGGATATCTGAGCACTTCGGTAAATGTAATATATTTTTTATGAAACATTTAAAACTATGTCAGGTAGACCGTCTTCCCGAGGGAGTCAATCTCGGCGACTTCGTTGCGTCCGACCTCGTGACCCGCGTATGAAATAATTTTATATGTGTCAACTTGACGAAATCCAAATCCTTCGAGAATAGATTTATATTGGTATCCAAAGTTATTGAGAGTATGGAATGACTTCTGAGAATTCCAAGTTTCAACAGAAATATCGTGTAGTTGCAAACAGGAATTACCTTTGATTTGAAACAAGTAACTATATTAATCATACATATTTATTTATTAGATGAATGGGGATGGTGTCAGCGGTAGGTACTTTATAGTTTACTTTAATGCATATATTCACGGATTTACCTAACATTTAAAGAAGTTATTAAGAGAAATAAGACACAAGAAAAAAGAAAAAAAGAAGAAATCGCTATGTAGCGATAAGGCTGCCTGTTGTTTTGTACCATCTTAAATGTTATTCTTGTTCGATTGTATAATATGTGGTGTGCAAACAATAAAGAGTTATCTATCCATCTATCGAAGACAATATACCTAATATTCGTCTTTAAGTTACATAACAATACATTAAGGTATGTCCACACGTTGGACCAGTATCATCTTATACACAAGTGTTTTAAATTATCTGATTCACTCGCAGATTCGACCCTAATTTTTTTCTCTTACCCACTCTCATTAGTAAACAACAAGCCAATGTAATATTAGTTCATATACCTATTACCCCTTTATAAATTTAGATTATAATTACAAAGTAACTGACCATTACTCACCCTTCTATTTTAACAACGATGTTGTGTGCGACCATTGTTTACGTGTTTATATAAACATGCTGGTATATGAGAACTGGTGGAGTGGGATCGTGAACCTTCTAGTCGATAACCCTACGTAACTTATTACCGCTGCTCCCCCAGTGTTGCAAACGATTAAAAACATCGTTTTTATTTATTGGAACGAAGTTCCTTATCGCGCGTTGTGAAAGGGGGCTAGACGGAAAATTACGACACTTTTTGATTTTACGAATGACGACACTTTTTTTGAAGTGATTCAGTAAGTTTTACAGAGATGGCGCTGTACAAACTGCGTAACTATATAAGGTAAATGAAACTAAGTATCCAGAGCGAATTCAAAAACATTAATAGTTTCCTTGAACTTACGTATGTTACAAGTATAAGTTGATAGCGTGATTCAGAATTAATTTACTAACGCCATCTATCCGCAACTAACCAAACTAAATATCTTAAGTCTGAACAGGCGCTGTACAACAATACAATACTTAAATCGAAAGGAAATTCGTTCCTTGACACCTCTCATGTTTTTTTATTCATTTTATTATTTATGTACACACAATAATTCACAGGACAGTTACAGTAGGGATATAATGTACAAAGGTACTGCTTATCTCTAATGAAATTTCTTCCAGCAGATCTGCGACTGGAGAGGTGACAGACCTTTTTAATATTTATACGTTTAAAAAACTGCACTATAACAATCTTACGTTTTTACTAAGGCTTAATTAGCAACGCTGCCTAGTATTGCTACTTAAAAGTTCATAAGTAAAACATAAAAGATCACACAAATATGTATAAAGTTTTTTTCTATATTTTTTACTATTGTTGAACATAATTTTTGTAAAACATATTAAGTTAGTGTTAGCACTAGCCTACTTTACAAAATAATGTTCATTTAGTGTTGCCAAGTTAGCCACTTTTTGGCTAGATCTGGCTACATATTTAGCCACAATTTTAGCAACTCATGACTTGACAAGCTAATAATTACTTGTTATTAGCTAATAATATAGCAGTGATAGCCTAGTGGTTAGAACGTTGGTCTCCCGAAAAAGTGGCTAACTTGGCAACACCGCATTGCAACGAATTCTATGTGTAACTTGCGTTTATTGCTGTTTTCAATCACGAGTGTAATTTATTTATAAGTACTAACAAATATGATCTTTATTATCTAAAATAAGTTAAAAAAGATCTAATACAAGATTACGATATGATAATTATTAATTTGATGATAACACAAGGTCATGATTTCCCTCGAAATTCGCCAACTTGACTTTTGATCAGCATACACTACTGTAACAATGATGAATATGAGCTAACCTGGTGTAGCAGCCTGAATGTTAAAGCAATATTAATGTGGGGCAACCCTAAAAGAATATTTTGACGAACTGATGTTTGCCGAAAATCGGGGTATTACTTAAGACAATGCTGGCGACCCCGCGCACGACATAATGTCTCGGCTAGAATAATTAGCACAGTCTTATCTTTGTTAATTAATACTACAGTGCTGGCGGATCGGTCAAATTCTATTCCAGATATCTCACAACGGCTCTTTAATTAAATTCCGCTGGGGAATGTTATCCCACAGAATCTGAATTAATCTACGAGTAAGCGGTAAATTTGCTGACGCGGAATTTTAATAGCCAGATTTTTAAGAGAATTATTGTGTTTATAAACATTGATTAAACAAATAAGTTCGCTTTTGAGTCTGAATTTTAGAGAAAATATTTGATTTGATTTTTTGGCGATTCCGTGGCTCAATTGGTAGGTACAGTGAATTGCAGACAGCAGGGTCTTGGGTTCGATTTTCGGGACATACATATATTTATTTGGCAGATAAAGGATTGTTTTCGAGTCATTGATCGAATTATAATCTTCCTCCTTAGCCACTGCTGGGCTCGATTCTACTATAGAGACCTACTATCTAGTCCTTAGTTACACTTAACACTCCTGTAAAATAATATTGAAGAACTGTAACGTGCACAGACTTCACCGTTATTTACCTTCTCCATTCTTTTAGTATGCCTGTAGCATATTACGTAAGCTTACAGACGTTTGAAGACGAAAAATTCGAAAAACGAATATCAGAATCATGAATAACAAAATGATCCCTTAAACAGGAAGCAGTCGGTGCGCGACCATTAAACGCAACTTCCGGTACAATTTATCTTCATGATCGTGTTATTTATTTGCCCAATTTTCATAACATTACCCAATAGCCTATTAACATTATACATTAAGTGTTATTACGTATACGAGGCAATTTTCATTCTAAAGCAGTAATCAGAAACGAATGCCCCAATCGTGGCCATTAAGGGTGTTTAAAATATTTTAGACATACAAAATTTACTTTACAAAAAAATGCATGTAAACGGTATGAATAAGAAGCAACAAAAGAAAAATAAAATGTAGCCATCTTATCATCAACAATCGACTGCATAATTAAGAGAATAGTTTTAATTTTACATAACAAATAGGATAAAAAAAGATGTTTAATGATAAGTTGATTTGATACAATTACCGTTCCCATTGATTAAACAATCTCATACTCATACATATCAGCTCGCTAAATATCAAAACAACAAGAACATAACGTGCAAAATACTAGAAAGCTTTTGTAATTTCACTGAATAAATAAATCCTTTTTAACGTCCGAATTTTGAGCCGAGGCCAAGGCGATTTCTTGCTGGCGCGGCGATAAGAAATGAATGAGGTGCCGGTTGCCACCCCGGTCGTTAAGTGTTCGCAACTCGCAAACTCGCAACTCACGGACGTTTGTCAAAACGTATTTAAACAAAACACTGGCAACACTGGCCACAGCGCCCACAGCCGTACCTGCCCGCTTGCTCTCAAGCCAGGTAAGTCGGCGGCCACAATGGCATTCTAAACATCCGAAATGAATCAAAATTCGGCGCAGCAACGATGACTAACTCCCCGACCGGTCCCTTCTGATAAATTACAATAATAATACCCACTCCATTGTTATTATAGGGGATGATTTCATTACGGCATGCGTCCGCGCAGGTGCTTTCGAATTTTAAATTTTTAACTACGGGACGTTCCGTTAAATGTCAACTGTATGATTAGTGATTCGACCTTTTCTACAAAAAAGCTACTCTATCAAGCAAGCCGTTCCGGAGCCCCGTATTTAGGGGCCATTACGAGGCTCTAACGAATTTGGAAATTCGAGCCTCATCGATATGTACAATTACAGCGTATACCCTAAATGTCATTTACGGATCCGGCAAACGTGTTTATTGGACCAACAAGTCCTCGCCACTTAACAACTGGTTCCATTATTTGTACGTGCAGCGGCGACCTCCCGCGCCGGCGGGAACAATGAAAGTGAGAGAGGGCAGGAATGCGTGCGGGGAGGTGCGGGGCGGGGAGGCGCCCGTTCCCGGTTCCCAGGCGAGGAATGCCAGCACGAGCAACAAAGCCTACAGCCGCCATTCACCCCGCCCTACCCTACCCCTCTAGCGGTTCCGTCTCAGACGCGTAATTTTTCGTGACTTTCCCCCAACTTACGGAAATGGAGAATGATACTTAGTATCGTTTTATCGTCGCTTGTAGTCTGTTTCGATATTCATGAATCATCGCTTACTTCTTTTTTTAGTGACGGGAAAATAATGATCGTTGATGTATTTCGGAAGGGTGAAGTAGATTTGGGTTGTGTATTACGGCGAGCATTATAGTACAATATTTAATGTCCAGGCAATTCAGTATTTCTGAATAAAGGAGTAGGGTAAGTGTTCAGTGTTTGTTGGAACAAACTTGTAGTCTAGTTGGTTGATAAGTGAAGGATTCCGGGTTAGATTCCGGCAGATATTTATGCAACAGATAAATATTATTCACGGATAATGGCTGTTAGAAATGCATTGTCTCGTTCGTTTGTCAGTTTGTCATAAAAACTTTACATATAAAGCAGTGATAGCCTGGCGGTTAGAACGTTGGTCTCCCGAATGCAGGGGTCTGAGTTCAAATCCTGGCAACCACCTCTAATTTTCAAATATGATGTTATATTATGTATTATGTAATGTACGTATTACAAGTTAGTTATCATTTGCTTCGGTGAAGGAAAACATTGTGAGGAAACCTGCACACCTGAGAGTTCTCCAGAAAGTTCTCAAAAGTGTGTGAAGTCCATCAATCCGTACTTGGCCAGCGTGATAGACTATGACCTATACCCCTCACATTGTGAGAGAAAACCCCGAGCCCAGCAGTGGTACAATTATGGGTTATTGCTTTGCTTTTTAAAGTGAAACTTTTATTACATCGTCTCAAACTTTTTGGTATGTGTGTCGCATGTCGCGTGACGGTCGGTTCTTGACTTATCGGTTCTCAGTAACGAAAGTACTTAGGATGACCTAGCTTTCAACATTTATCTGATTGAGTACGGGTGCTACTACATGATACATTCTGAAGGTCTGATGATGACCAGGTATATACTTATCGGTTCTCAGTAACGGAAGTACTTAGGATGACCTAGCTTTCAACATTTATCTGATTGAGTAGTACATGATACATTCTGAAGGTCTGATGATGACCACCTGGTCATATATACATCTCGGTATATACTTATCGGTTCTCAGTAACGGAAGTACTTAGGATGACCTAGCTTTCAACATTTATCTGATTGAGTACGGGTGCTACTACATGATACATTCTGAAGGTCTGATGATGATCAGGTATATACTTATCGGTTCTCAGTAACGGAAGTGCTTAGGATGACCTAGCTTTCAACATTTATCTGATTGAGTACGGGTGCTACTACATGATACATTCTGAAGGTCTGATGATGACCAGGTGTATACTTATCGGTTCTTGGTAACGAAAGTACTTAGGATGACCTAGCTTTCAACATTTATCTGATTGAGTACGGGTGCTTCTACATGATACATTCTGAAGGTCTGATGATGACCAGGTATATACTTATCGGTTCTCAGTAACGGAAGTACTTAGGATGACCTAGCTTTCAACATTTATCTGATTGAGTACGGGTGCTACTACATGATACATTCTGAAGGTCTGATGATGACCAGGTATATACTTATCGGTTCTCAGTAACGAAAGTACTTAGGATGACCTAGCTTTCAACATTTATCTGATTGAGTACGGTTGCTACTACATGATACATTCTGAAGGTCTGATGATGACCAGGTATATACTTATCGGTTCTCAGTAACGAAAGTACTTAGGATAACCTAGCTTTCAACATTTATCTGATTGAATACGGGTGCTACTACATGATACATTCTGAAGGTCTGATGATGACCAGGTATATACTTGTCGGTTCTCAGTAACGGAAGTACTTAGGATGACCTAGCTTTCAACATTTATCTGATTGAGTACGGGTGCTACTACATGATACATTCTGAAGGTCTGATGATGACCAGGTATATACTTATCGGTTCTCAGTAACGGAAGTACTTAGGATGACCTAGCTTTCAACATTTATCTTATTGAGTACGGGTGCTACTACATGATACATTCTGAAGGTCTGATGATGTCCAGGTATATACTTATGTTGCTATTTCTTGCTTTTGATAAACAACGACACAGTTAGTCAGTCCGAAAAAGTGATCAACGAGGATGATGCCATTTTAATACCCTAAATCGAATATTTATCCAAAAATTTTTAGTTAAATGTCTACAATACGAAAAAAAGTTTCACTTATACCGTGGTTTCATAAAACCACACAATCTTTTTTTTCTTTTTACACAAAAACATTGGCATGACAAAACACTATCAAATTAAAATTACACGTTAGGACAGGAATCGTGACTATTACCCTAAAATCAAGCAGTATAGTTTTTGTACATACTTTAATCTCCATATTGGTATTCGTGTAATGTGATGTAAAAATAATACAAGCGAAGTAATGGATTGTTTGTTCATTCATTGAGCTGATTTGACGTTCAGGGTCGGGTGTCACAGCTGACTACAATATTGCCACTGGATCACGATAATAAATTACCTACTAAAGTTCATCATACAGTTTTTTGCAGATTAGTTAATTACTAGTCGTAATACTTAGTAACAGTTATGAATTATGATGTCTATTCTTGTTTGTTATTCACTGAACGTAAGCTAATAATGTTGGTTTGTTAAAAGTACTTGAATTTTATTCATGTTTATAGTAAGCGTGCCTTGTGTTTATCATTATTGTGTGGTTTATTATTTATTTTAAGCCTTTCATATTATATATTACCCCCTCAGTGGAAAAAGCATAAGTCGTGTTACTTTGAATTTTAGTTATTAATTAATTATTAATATGATTAGAAAGACGGACAAAAGCTGCATAATATGCTCAATTTTTTTCAAATTTTTATTAATCTTGACGGTTTTGTGCAAGAAATGGTAATGTAAATTCCTTTGACTACTTACTTTTAACAGTTTTTTTGCTCTCCTGAAAAATTTCAATTTTCATTTTATGCCTTTTTTGCACTGAGAGTACGACATATGCATAGAAATAGGATATTTTAATGAATTCAATGACAAAAGCAAAGTCAAAATTGGGCATAAACCATGGATCGAAAAAATTGTGTCTGTTACTTTCCATAACATCTTGTGAGCAGTGGTTCATAAATGAATTAATGAATTAGTTTGAATTCGAGCCCTTCAGTTGTCGGTACTTGCTTGATAAACTTTATACCCGAGAGTTCTCTTGTTCAAAAGGTGTTTAAAGTTTGAGTTGCTTTAGCGAACAAAGAGGACTGTGGCCTTAATATAACAAATGTCATAGTGTATACCTTACTCTATCTATCTTCTATATTATAAGATATATAAAAGGCGAAAATGATTGACTGATGTATCAACGCACAGGCTAAACCCTTAGGGCTAGAAACTTAAAATTTCGCACACTTATTCCCTTACGTATTCCTGTTATGACGTAGGCATCCACTAAAGAAGGATTTTTCAAAAATTCAACCCGTAAGGGGGTGAAATAGGAGATAAATATGATAAGCATAATTTCCGCGTGCGCAGCTGCGGGCAACAGCTAGAAGAATTTATTAAAATTTGACATGTCTTCACATATTTTATCGTTCAAACAACAATATAATGTATCACAATGGGCCCTGGACGCCACATTGGCTGGCCACGTTATCAGCGAGATGTCTCGTATGTCGACGGACAGTCTGCTTCTCACTTCATGACGGCCCCCACTGATAGAACAGCTAACAGTAGACTTGATAAATGCCGCTCGCTTGTAACTTGACACCATGAAAAATCCATGTCTGAGATTTATTGAAAATTAAGTTGCAGTTATATGATAGATAGTGTCGGAATTGAGTTATGTATACTTTTATAGATATGCTCTATATAGAGCTTTATGATATTCATAATATTCTCTACATGGTGTGCTCTATTTTTATAGGAACAACGGTCAATTGCTGACGGTCATTAACTGCACCCTTTTGTTTGAATCAGCCGCCAAATGAATGGTCGTATTCTGGTTGAGGACTTAAGTAAGAGCCACTTCTTTCTCTTTTTCTTGATCGGCAACACATCAGTGATGCCTTTGGTGTCATTGAGGTCCATGGGCGATAATAGCTACTTATCATCAAGTAGATCGTCAGCTTGTTTGCCGGCTAGTTACATGAAAAAGCTAACATGAAGTAACTAGCCTACACACACAGTAACATTCTTTTTTCCAATAACTCCTACCTAACTAACTATTGTTTTAATAACTAACTAATAGATTGTTATCTATTAAACAACATTTTCGTATAACAACCCATAAATAGTTACTTAAAATTTTCTTAATTATTTAGTTACTTAGTAATATCCCAACTCAGAGTCACTAATAGTTAATTAAATCGCTCCTTAGTACAGAAAGTGTATGGTGATTCTTCACTAAGAAGCGATTAAAGTAACCGTTAGTGACTCTGAGTTGGGGCGTAAGTGTTACAAGTAACATACTCTAAAGTTCTCTAATTAGTTATAATGAAATAGGGTCTCAGCGGCACATTTTATCACGACACAGCCGCGCCTCCTCTCGACAGACAGGTTGACCGATGTCTGTTCATACACCGTCTTTATCGCGTCTCAGACTTATAGATACAGTTATGATAGTAGAGATCACTTATACAATATTTAAAGGCTCTGGACGCTCCGGTACTCCTTTTGGACGTGATCATTTAATATAAAGTCAAAGTCAAAGATAATTTATTGTGGATCATAGGTACAGTAATTGTTGATAGATAAATACAATGCAGATCGCTATGTCCTACCTGTGATAGGCGTACAATAAAAAAAAACATGAGAGGTGTCAAGGGACAGCCGGATGGAACGAAGTTCCTTTCTATTTAAGTATTGTTTTGTTGTACAGCGCCATCTCTGTACAATTTCAGAAAGTTGTACAGCGCCATCTCTGTAAAACTCTCTGAATCACTTCAAAAAAAGTGTCGTCATTCGTAAGAATCAAAAAGTGTCGTAATTTTCCGTCTAGCCCCCTTTCACAACGCGCGTTAAGGAACTTCGTTCCAAAAGGTCAGAATAAAATCAAAAGTAATATTATTTAATATACAAATAAAATTCAAATCATAACTTAATGGACGTAATGGACTGGGTTTAAACAGTTGTACAGTTCACTTGTAGGTATAAGGCGTTGCATTTGGTTTTTGTTTTTTTTTATTTTACTTTTAATGATGATCTTTCGTGTTTGTCTAGGCGTAGTGTTGTTTTGTTTCCGATGACGATTTAAAACATTCCTGAGTAGGTTGAATCATTGTCATCGGGTAATCTTTTACGTCAATTATGTAATTCCATACTTTTATAACTTCGTCGTTAAATTGTCACAATACGATGTCACAATATGATGAGTTATTTCTATTATACCTAGGATAAGTATAACTACATATTTATACCGTATAAGAAATAACTTCAAGATAATAATAATATTAAGACGTTAACATAAAATTACATCACAATATTTTCCAGTAGTCCTGTTTAGCAAAAGGCTAAATTCGAAAATCCATATTAAAAATCTATTTCAGAGTTGCATTCGATATATTCGTTATAGTGCCCACCAAGTGCTATCTATATTGCTGAAAGATGAAGTAATAGGTAAAATGGAATACCGGATATTAACTTGAGTTCAACTACATATTTCCTTCCTATTGAAGCAGGTGTGAACTCATCTATTAAATGTTCAACTCGAAATTGCAATTTTGTGTTAAGCACGCCCCACAGACCACCCAAGTTAGGAGGAAGCATTTCCTATAATATATCGTTTATGGTTAAGAAGTAAGTTTTTTAATTACATTGATACTTAAAAAAACTGATAAATTATTCGTGGATCACAACTCTGTTCAAAATGAAAACTGGTTTTAACACTTGTCTTGTATATTTATCGTAATAAACACAGTACAATTTTGTTTTTTATTCTGAATAAAGCAACAAAATACTTCCAGCTTTACCTCTAACTTTCAATAGTCAATCTATGTATTATCTCTGGTTAAGTTAATAGATAAAACAGTAACAAACACTATGACTTTTTGACTAAGGATGCATAGATTATTGAGACCGGTCGTAACTGACATTGACATAATAAATAGAAGTTCCAGATTTGAAAAAGCCTCCTCCTGGCATCTATTAGTCATAGGTACGATTTCTATAGTAATTACGAGTAATCCACATGAAGGTTGTTCATCAAAATGCATGTAAAATAATCGCAATACAGGAGGCGGCGCGGGCGCGTGCGCAGGTACCCGACACCGCCTCATATCCGCTCTCGACACACGACGCCTACTGCAACTGTTGGCTGTGTGCTGTCTGCAATTATACCTATATTATACGTATAGTATAGACTAGTGGATAACCGGCGTGTGCGATTATACTAAAAAAGAAACTTTACTTTCAACTCGGTTTCAACTCAGAAATCTTTATTATGGAGAAAAATCGAAAATTGACTACATGAACGGACCGAATGTGCCTAACGCAATGTTTTTCAAATGAAACGGTTTGGGGCAATGATATTATATATTAAGAAGAGGTTAAGAGATATATTTAGTTAAACATCTTTGGTTTGGGGCATATCGGTTGGATTGTTTCAAAGTCTATCTCTATAGACTTTACGGGCATAGGTAAAAACAATTTATGTATTTTATATACAGTACAACCTCCATAATATAATGAAACTGAAGGGAATTAGGAAAAAATTCGTTATATCACGTAATTTGTTATTATGAGGTTTGGTCTATAGAGGTTAGGTTAATCTGCGATTCATTTTAACAAGGTAAAAAAATATATGAGCCATTGCAAACTTTAAAACTAATAACAATGACGAACGGCAGTGTTTTGTTTACATTATTTAACATGAAACAACAATGATTGTTGTACAAAAAATTTAACATGTCTGAACCTGTCGAGACACGAATTATTGTGAAATGTGTGATTAATTGATAGGATACGTTATGTAAAGGTTATAAGTTGCCAAACATCGTTAATTAGAGGTAAGTAATACTTTCTTTCTGTTTGTATTCTGCAATGATTAAAAAAAATCGCATTTTGTATTGGCTCTTACAGGAAGTTCCCTAGAATTTGGAAAAATTCGCTAAATCTAGAAAATCGTTATATCGTCGTCATCGTTTATCGTTATCATCGTCGTCGTGCTCGTTATTTTAAGGTTACACTGTAGATTATATAATATTATACATTGTAGTTTGATACTATAATAGAATAATAACACTTACAAACGAACGACGCTCGATCAATGCCTTCTTAGTGACAAAAAATTTCACAAGTCGCTAGACAGGATGTCAATGCACTCTGGGAGTTTTTCTTTTTTCATTTTTATAACAATTTTTTACACCAATTTTTTTAGAAAGATTTTTAGAATTATTTTTGATACACTTGTATTTGAACATCCATCTTGGGTTGTTTCCATAAATGACAAATTTTTATAGGAATTTTGAAATTTATATCTTCTTAAAATCGTCCATTAAAATTTAATTTCAATTTACTTTCACACTGTATAATTTTGTTAAGTCAGCTCAGCGGTTCACGAGCGATTGCACTTCTAGTTGTTATTATTCTAAGGTTGTAATATAAAACGTCATATTTATGACTGGATATTTTTTGCTGACAATATACGGTCAATGAACTCGTATGTATAATTCCCATGATGTTTTAATCGAAGTGTATTTTGTTGACTAATGAAGTCATATCAGTTGCGTAGGTACAATAAAACTAACATTGGGATATTTGCATGCTTTTAATACAAACATTGACATTGTAGACCTTTTGTCTTTGAGAATTATAATTATATATTTAAATGTTTACATCATATCAAGTCTTAAGGAAATCTACGAGGAAGAGGTCGTAATAATTACTAAAACACTGGAAGGGAATATTGACATTGACATAGTAGTAGACGTTTGCAACTTTTACAGTGAATCCTAGTTTAGGAACACGTGTGGGAAATTTTCATGTTTATACACTACCTGTGGTTTAAATTTCATGAAAATTCATTTAGTGGTTTTTGCGAGAAAAAATAACAAACATCCATACAATTTTTTTTAAATGAAACGGGTACTCACGATTCGTATTTTATAATCCCGATATTTCGACCCAGTTACATGAATCGTGTTCACGCTGCGACTGCGGTGGCGGGGAGAAACTCTTGACAGGTGACAATTGACGTTAATGACAGATAAACCCACACTACACTAACGACATCTTTATGCACTGAACTATTTTAGATTTTCTCTCACACAAACTAATCACGGGATTCCCTGAATGCGCTTATTATACCCATCTTCGAAATATCGGGATTATAAAATACGAATCGTGAGTCTCCATTGAATGTAAAATTTTCAGTGTCCGTGATGATATAAGTTTAAAATCATCCATACAAACTTTCAGACTTATTTATTTTTTAGTAGGATAAAGCATATCAAATAAACTGGCATAGCCGGCCCGCCTAGTGTTAATGGAAAAGATTGATCGAAGCAACGAAGCGGATGGTAGGTAGGTAGTAGATGAGGACCGCTATTAGCAAAAAATCCCAAGCACTTTCGTGCTTCGGAGGGTGCGATAATCCTACAGGCGTTTGTTCAGCTATAATAAGATTTTTTCACTCCATTAAGCACTCACTTCGCTACCAACACGCAGTGCATAGTTATGGAGTATGCTGCAAATTCTCCACAAATCCACACTGGAGCAGTATGTTCTAGGCCTCCTCAAAAGGAAAGACCCGTGCTCAGTAGTGGACCATTAATGTTTTGAAGCCAATGCTGCCAATCCAATGCCAATGCATGTCAATCAATCAGGAATATCAAAGCTTAAAAAGCAAGATTGAGGCTCGAACTACATAAAACATTTCGTAGGTACCTATTCGTTATTTTTCATAAACCGATCTTAATCTTCCAGAGCATAAACTTTGATCAAATTTGCCGTTTTTACATATGATCTGTCATTTAACAACATCTCAATCCAAATCTTAAGATAACGGAGATAGTTACATCGGTTTAATATTACGGGCCTATATTTTTCCATACCTGACAAATTTTATTCAGATCCATAATCGTTTGTCATTGGTATCGCTGATATACTAATGCGCGTATTGTTTTATATTCTCCGGTTTTCTAAGGTCATCAGTAGAGGTCATGGGTCATGGAGTATCATGAAAAAACGGGGAACAATGGTTTAGTCGTTAGCAACATAACCATGTGCTATGTGCAATGCAATGCACAATGCAAATGTTTAATACCTACAATTGATTGCAAGACGCACGATGTAACGCTCTCGCGATAAGCTCGGTCAATAAACGAACTATGTATTTATTTAGATTTACCACTTCCACTTTTATCACCTCGCCTAAGGTAAAAGCTTGAGACATTTGTTTTACGCTTGTTAAGTTTTCTTTTTAGTTTTTTTACTGTAATTAAGTAGGTACCTACTAGTCATGGTAATAGGCTGTCTTTTGACCGTCATTTGTTAAGTTTCATTGATTAATCTAATATTTCAATTTTTTTTCAATCACTGACTATTGTGGACACTATTGTACACAAATATTGTAAGTATTTTCATTGGTACAAAGCCTTTTCGTCACCCTAATATGTATTTACAATGAGGTGATTCTAAGGATAGGTAGAACCCTATTCTGTCGACAGGTTTAGGAGAGCTACCTGAGAAAGCCTGTTATGATTTAGATACCATGATTTGTTGTATATTAAAATACCTGTTAACATATTTAAGGCTTCTACAGCAGATAGTTAATAATTTCTGTTCTAGAGACTTTGTGAGTTGTAATGTAGAGCACACATTTTGAACGTATGTGAGGGTAGAAATGTAGTTAGAGTGATTACGTCGGAGAAAGCAATAGACAAGAGATAAAAGGATTTTTATAAAATGTTCCGATTCCCCAATAATTCAGTTATAAATAATAAAAACTTTCTTCTAAAACAGAATATAGAGCAAAACTATTTTGTGTAAGATTTAAAAACGCCGGTAGAGCTCACGATAGAGTCGCTGTTTCATAAAGAAATTTTATAAAAGTAATAACTATAGAGTTTAGAAAAGAGGACTTTTAAGTGTCAACGTGTTTTATTACACTTAAAAATAATATTTTGCACATTATAAGTTAAAATTGTATAAACTATCAGTTAAATACAAATATTAGAATTTTTTCGCGGGTACACTTGAAACAAACTTGGCTAGTTTACTACATGGCGTTAAAAATTCGCACCTGGTTCATCGCTATCATCAGCTGATACGTTGTGCCTCGCGAAGAACTCATCGGCCAGCCTGCAGGACGCCGAAGCCGCGGCCGCAGCCCTCGCACTGGCCACCACCACCAAAACCAGAACTAAACACCTCATGGTCACAGCTGGCACACAACAAAAAAATAGTTTTCAAATATCGAATTCGTTTGTTTTTAAACCGGACACTCGCGAACGCGCGTTCGAATTTCAAACCGACACACGTGCACCCACATCGGTGCGCCTTCCCAAACTGCCAGTACTGCCACAGAGTAGGCGACGACCGATCGCCGACACCGATCGCGTCGCTTTACATAAATTAAGAACAGAAATAAAATAACTAGAAGATGCAGAGCTCTTGGAATACAATGTAATCATTCGCTAGATGTAATTACTGCATTCAGTTGTTAAATGACGATGACGTTAAGACCGCATAGTTGGCAATATTTTACTTTTGAATAATCTACAGAAAATATGTTTAGAAAAAATAGAAATCAGTCGTCCAAAGTTTTCTTAGAATAGTGAATGATTTAAATGACATTGTACGTAAATAAAGTAAATGACAATATGACTAAACAGTTATAATTATCCTGAGTGATTCCAGCCTCGGTTAGCGGTAGGCGTCAGAAAGCTCGTTAAGCTCCCATAGCTCAGAAGCTACGAGCTTAGTAAGTGTTTGACACGAGCAGCCGTAGGCTTCATCCCGTAAGTAAGGCTGTCATCGCGGGTGGCTGACAGTAGTCTATGGCGCAGTGGTGCGCGCGCAGCTATCGAACGTGACTCGGATGGCTGAGACAGACTAGCTGGTCCCTAGAATTATGTGTGGAAATAGATGAAGTGCATATAAATAATAGCACAGAATACATAATATTATAGTAGCTATTGGTACTAGAAGACTCACTCCGCAAAATCATTTAAATAAATAGCGACTCTTGCTTCGAAACAATAAAGTGTATTTCAAGTCGCACATCGCTAATCGTCAACAGTTATATGTTGCCTCTCTTTTTAACGCTATCTCTTATCCTCTCTGGCAATGTTAAGGTTGTCTTTTTTGAAAGAATAATTAATCTGAAAGTTTAATTACCAGTATATAGTTATATGCCTATGCTACTTTTGTGAAAAAATGACGTTTCAAATAAACCTAGTCTAGGTTACTTAGAAGTTTGTAGATCAGAAAACTATTTTATTCTGCATAGGTTCTTTAACCTAAGAAGATAGGCATACGACGTAAGCGTGTAAAGCAACTGTCTCTTTTATGTTTTTATATAAATTATAAAATTGAAGTTCCATAAAACGTAGTAAAATTTTAAACTGCAATAGATAGTAGAAATGTATTTTTCTTAAAATGCCTGAGAACACATAAGTGTTGGATATAATACCCAAACTATTATTTGTGCGCTCTATCTCTTGAAACACGTAAATCTACGAGACGTCCTGTCCCAGACGATCTGACTTTGTCACTCTTCGTTCTACGCTAATTACTGACAATCCAACTCGTAAAATTTTACAATGAACCAACAAAGAACAAAGAATGCTTGAGCTCTATTCAGAAACTTTTCTACCATTATGCTTGGCAGCTTATTTTTCGCTATCAGAGTATATTTTTGTACTTACTTAAAGTTTTCTACATTTTTATGACGGGGTTCTGGGTAAAGTTCTGATGAGATGGTATAGCACTTTTTGTATGGCGCATATTGTTTGCGTTTTGGTCTGAAGGCTCGATATAGTACTCATAAGAACCATAATTATATTATTGACCACCATTAATGTCTGATCTTCAACCAATATAAGTCAAATTCCTCTACGTTGGAGAGTTGCTAAGAAAAGGAAAGTAAAAGGAAAAGTTGATAAGGGTCTCTCTCTTTCCTTAGCAACCCTTTGCCTCTCTAGGCAATATATTGTCGGGAATCAGGATTCCACATAACCTGTACCTCATACATAGAGATCAATTATTTTTTAAGTATAATTCCTGGTTAACAAAAAAGGCCCAGTTCCACGTATTCTTTATAAAGCGAAAGCATAAAGGGACGATCCTAATCAGCGGATTAGCTAACCGCTCTTTAAAACACTATAATATGAACTCATAGCTAGGCTTATTTACTGATGATTACTGATGATCAAAGTGATAAATATCTTCAATACTGATCATGTTGATCAGATATCTGTAATACTAGCTGTGCCGCGCGGATTCACCAGCGTTAATTTGTGGAAAAAACTAACTACTAAAATATAATTATTATGTTATATAGCTTTCCTCGATAAATGGACTATCAAACACAAAAATATTTTTTTAATTCGAACCAGTCGTTCCTGAGATTAGCGCGTTCAACTAAACTCTTCAGCTTTATAATTTTAGTGTAGATTAATCCAGTTTATATCGTTTATCGTAATAGTTTTATAACATTTATATTTATAAAAGAAAACCCCTATACTTAATTTTATTAAGAAGATTTTTTTAGTATGAGTAACCAGGACTTCAGGTAGGTAAAAGGAAAATAATATCGCTTGATTAGTCATATGGAATTTAAGAATGTGTTAAAGCGTTAACATAAAAAGTTTAGTCCTTTTCGGTTGCGTTAAAATGTTGTAACTAGCTTTTGCCCGCGGCTTCGTCCGCGGTAGAGTGGTTATGAAACGAAATTTTTAATTAATTAATTTAGATTTATAGAACTATATTACATATTATGTAGATGATGCCCGTGGCTTCGCACGCGTGGATACCGATTTTTTACAATTCCGCGGGAAGCCTAAACTTTTCCGGGATAATAGTAGCCTATGTATTAATCCAGGATATTTGCTATCTCTATTCTAAACAGCCAAATCGGTTAAGTAATTGTGGTATGAACAAACATCCAAACATCAAAAAATCTTCACAAACTTTCACGTTCATAATATTATTAAGATTTACGGTAATTTAAAAATAATACAACTTAATAACAACAGTCATTTATGAGAAACCTTCTTATTATTATAATATTATAGTTAACTTCAAGATTGATTATGGATGGAAGATGATAATTTGATAATATAAACTCTGTCACCAAGCACTTTATTTGAACAACTTTATACGCAAACAAAAAGCAAATTTTGATATAATTATAACAAAAATATCCATTTAGTACAACCACAAGAGTAGCAACTTGGTTGTTTCCAGGACCCAATAAAACAATCGAACACAGAATACAAAACACTTAACATTTTTTTGTAGACAATAGCGTTCCACGGCGTCGTCCGAAATGCCCCATTCTGATGATGAATGCCGTTCGAACGCCATATTTTTAATTTATCACCCGATAGATAATCCAGGTAGGGGCTTCATTGAGCCTCTTTGGCCGACACCTCGCCGCCCGCCGCGCAACGTTCTATAAGGAACGATGGCTGCCCACACCGGCGCAAGTGTTAGGATACTGCGTGTAATAATGTTCATTTGTTTTACTCGATTCTACAAAGACTAGGATTACTTATATCGCAGGTACAGGTTTATCATTTTTGGGACAATTCTAGTAGACCCTGCAAGAAATCTGAGGTTTTTGGTAGGGGTCGACACGCACTTTAACAAATTTCAATGTAGCACCCCTTTTAAAAATAGCGCCGATATTTTTGGCGCTTCTTTAATTTCAGCATGTCGACACGGAATCCGAGTAAAATTCCAGGACAATCCCGGATTTCCAGGCCATCTAGCAACCGTACTAAGTTATTTATTTGATGTTAGGTAATATGTTATTTTAGAACCTTAGGTCTTTCAAATTATAATCTTTCTAATCAAACCTCTTCCAAATAAAATCAGCCAGCGGGTATCCCAACACTTGACCCACATATATTTATGCGGTCCCGAACTACACCGTACACCGACTATGAATGTTGTTGGTAATAAAAGGGACGTCTCATTTATTATTGACAAATATTTCGCGTTGAAAAAAATTGAAAGGAGTCTAACGGAAGGCGCCAGGTCTTATTTTATTCCATTTATTACGCACACTGAATAAGAAGGCACTTTGGCGGTAAGATACTCGTATTTTTTGTATCAAATGGCATAAAGGACAGGAAATTATATCAATTCTCGTGTTCGTCGAGCGTGTGAAGGGAATGAGACTACACACTGGAACTGGTCGCCTGTATATCAATGTCTCAAAGTCTGCAAAAAGTTTCATATCACGAGAAACAATATTCCCGTTATTATGCCCTGTACGCGATGATAGCCAAATGGTTTGAGAATTAGGATAGAATAATTTTTGTTTTCATGAAGAAAAAGACAACAGAATTAAAAATTATATAAAAATAATGCTCTAAATTCATCTCTCTTCAGTTTCTTTCTAGCTTTACTATCTATTGCTGACCTTTTGGGCTTAAAATATTGGGTTTTGAAACACAAAAAGTACAAATTAATAGATTGCGAATCGAAATATTAATAGATTTTATACAGTTTTCGTTGGAGAACTCTCAGGCTCGTCATGTGTTCACGATTTTTCCCCCACTCAGTAAAATCACTGAAAATTAATATCTCAGGAGGCTTTTGTTATTGCTATTAATACTGAAACCTTATATAAGTGTACGTTATCCTACAGAGTAAGCGTTACAACATATGTCGCGGAAAAAGTAATCTAACCTAACCGATAAATATAATTATAACAAAGTACTTATATTTAACACATAATTATCTGATTATACTTTGAATTCTGTTAGAATACAGAACTTTCGTACAGGGCTGACATAGTCACAAGAATTAATATGAAAGTAAAAGTCCTTGACTTTTCAACGTCACAAAAGCTTGAAGTTCACGCGTTTATGTCTATTCTATGAAAGTGCGCTTACGCCATCGCCTCACTGATGTACTTATAATTTACTTTGTCAATTATTAATTTTGACATAATTACTTTACTTTAATTTTGACATAATTAATTTGATATAATTTACTTTGTCAATTATAAGTACTTAGTTTACTTTGTCAAGTTCAACTATTAAGTTGACAAAGTCAGTTATATTTTAAATGTAATTTTAAAAAGGATTACCGTAGTCCCAAAACAAATATTTGCAGTTCATTACTTGGTAAGACAGATATAAACTGTTAAGAGTAAAAATATTTTGGCCATTTATTGTTGGGTTTGATTCGTGACTGTGCCACTTTTACATTTTCGGATCTTAGAATTTCTTATGATATTTTAATTATATATGTCCATTGTCCATACTTATGCTATTCGCTATGTGAATTATGAAACAGTCAAGTTTATATTTTCACTTAATTTTTTTCCCCTCGACATTGAATTATATTGTATAATTATAATACGTAACTTAACTATACGTAACTAAAAGTAACAGTGAATAAGATATAATCTCTAAAAGATCTTGTTAAAAATAAAATAAAACAATTTGAACCGGATTTTTATAACTCTGCATAGAGTGAATCGAATAAAAAGTTACGAGTATTATATTAACCGCTGTGCACAAAACGATTCAAAAAATAATAATTGATTGCAGTTCCGCTTCAGAGTAATCAGTTTCACAAATCGATTTTTTATTCCATTTACGAACCATAAGTGGGTAATTGAAATCACTCTTTTTATAATAAAAATTAAGTGTATGTAGTAGCATGAAAATTCTTAAGATATTGTTACGAACCAAACTGTCAACTTCAGACTTTGATACTGGTTTATTTGCAAACGTCCGTTGGTAAAATAGGTCAATTTATTATACCTTCAGATTGAGTCTCACTATTAATAGTCATAAAATGTATTACAATATAAGCTTGTAAGCTTGATTAGTGATAATGAGATGTTATACCTATAACTGATGCGTGACTTATCTTCGAATTCTTTGCTGATTTGATTTGTGAGTTTTATAAAACACGAGATTTCAGCGTTGCGCAAATCGCAGAAAACGATAAGTTTTGACGATGGATTCTCCAGGATAACATAAGTGTTTTACGGTATACACAGTCCTGGATTTGTCAATAGGCCGAATAGGCCGCGGCCTAGGGGCGGCAGATTTCAGAAGATGATAATTTATCGATGATTTTACTATTAAAAAGTGCCGTAAAAATTGTAATTCTTGTTTTTTTACGCACTTTCTTAGTGACTAATTCAGTGCCTTCCTCACTATGAATGGAAAATTATTATTTTAGAAAGGTACATGGGGCGGCGGAAATAAATTGGCCTACACTCAAAAAATATATAAATCTGGCACTGGGTATACATTACATTACTGTACCACAGTGTCCACAGTACAGACTACAGACAGTTTTCTACAAGTCGCATCTTGTCATCACGAGTCGAACGATTAGCGCCCAGCCGGACAAAAAACATCCACAAAAACACTCGGACACAATGCTCCATGATACCGTGAAAAATCTCCACAAATAAAACAACCTTTGTATCGCCCGCCAGAACCGATGCTTTATTCGCTTAAATATGTACATATTATTATCCATTCAATAACGCGACGTCATCATTTACCTACGCGGCCGGTGGATTGGGTAAACTCACACAATTGGCCGTGTAATATTAATCAGACCCTTGAAATGTAACCTGTCGATGACTGCGAGGTATCTCACGTTAAATGGGTTCGTTCGCACATCCATTCGTAATATTTTAATTGATTTGATCTTCGTCAGTGCCCCGTCAATTATTATTATTTATTCAGTCTCAGTAGGAATTTGTTAATAGTGTTAGAAAATTACTGTGTTTACGTCAGCTACTGATGTCGGTACCTTCAGATACTATATACAATATAAATACATTTTATATAGTTAAACAAAAGGAAGACGATAAAGTAAAAAACATAAGCAAGTCATCTGATATTACTAGACAATTTAAAACTTAATTAGACGTAAAATTTATCAATATATACAGAATAGTCACAGGCCCTATTAATTATTTTTCTTCATATTGTTCAGTATCTTTAAAACTTTGAAACTATTTAGTCTGTTATTTTACCTCTGATTACTTAAAGATCTTGTTTTATATTGATCAACCTTAAAAGTATACCTAGAAAAACGCCAGCGTCGATTTCAAATTGTCTACAGATTGAATATTGGTAAAATTGCACTCCAACATGAAGAAGAAATATCTAGATATTGCAGACGAATGCACCGAGGACTTTGAAGTACCAGTTAATAGAAAATTTCCTTTATTGTGAACTTTGCAAGAGTGGCGACTCAATCAGCCGATAGATAACGATAGACTGCAGCGCTAACAATACAAAACGGGAAAGATAAAACATAGAAAGAAAGAAAAATGAAAAAAACATGAGAGGTGTCAAGGGACACCCGGATGGAACGAATTTCCTTTCGATTTAAGTATTGTATTGTTGTACAGCGCCTGTTCAGACTTAAGATATTTAGTTTGGTTAGTTGCGGATAGATGGCGTTAGTAAATTAATTCTGAATCACGCTATCAACTTATACTTGTAACATTACGTATGTTCAAGGAAACTAAGTATTAATTTTTTTGAATTCGCTCTGTATACTTAGTTTCATTTACCTTATATAGTCACGCAGTTTGTACAGCGCCATCTCTGTAAAACTTACTGAATCACTTCAAAAAAAGTGTCGTCATTCGTAAAATCAAAAAGTGTCGTAATTTTCCGTCTAGCCCTCTTTCACAACGCGTGATAAATAGAGAAAATGAGAAAACTCAGTGCGAACGTCACTTTAAACCGCCTCCAATAATAATTGTCCAAGACTACAAAGGTATCATTAAGTCTTCTTGGGGGGTGTG
Organism: Thymelicus lineola; assembly: GCA_963932265.1. Taxonomy (NCBI): domain Eukaryota; kingdom Metazoa; phylum Arthropoda; class Insecta; order Lepidoptera; family Hesperiidae; genus Thymelicus; species Thymelicus lineola. The sequence continues at coordinate 14,473,722 of OZ010685.1, forward strand.
GTAAGTGGGAAGGTATAGAGCTAAGATAGTCATTTCGACCTTTAAAACCCACTTCAGGCAATGAAAATGTGTAGTACCTACCTGAAAAATTATGTTCATTAAAAATAACAATCATGTTTTAGGATTTATGTACAAAGTGTGAACTTCTTGGTGGGAATTTCGGAAATATCGTTGAATATCATAGTTTCTCCAAAAAATCAGTAATTGGATGACTCCAAAAGAAAAAATTGTTTTCGAGGAAGAAAACATGTGTTAATATAACTTTAGAAAGACGATGATAGTTCCCGATTTCATATCATCTATATATCTTATGTCTTAACCTAGAGCGGTATCGCGTCTGCAGGAATGGGGCGAGACTCAATAAAGGTAACAATGACATAGCAACGATAACAAAAAATATACTTCTCCGCATTGATACAGCAAATTGAAGACCAGCTTTTAGTTACGTAAAAAAGAACTGCAAGAAATAATAATTTGATACAACTGAATAATTTATATACAGCAATTCCTACCTTTATTTAAAACCATCGCTTAAATCAAGAAAATATTAAAAGATATCGGGTTATTTATAGCAAATGACACGTACACGCAGTTTCCTGTACACTTGGATTCTACGAGTATAATATGACAAGTCCACAATTTTATCATAACCTGACATGTGACGGGAAAAAATGTTATGGAGCAAACACTAGAGATTGTAGATCGGGTTCATTCCCATCCCACCCCTTCACAGCCTGTCACCGCGAGAGGCGAACAATATATAAAACTAATTTATAATATCGTTGAAACGTCCGATAAAAACCGTACAGGATCACTCTGGGTCAGAATAGATCATGAGATCATTACAGGTCACTAAACTTTATCCATTAGTAAGCGACAATGATAGTGAATAACTGATATCGTCAACAAAAAAATCCAATTACTTCCGTATTTAAGTTCAACAAAAGTTATAAGTTTACGTGATGCAATTTAAATATTAATCGCAACATAAATGAGAGTTATTAAGTAGTATAATAGTACTTAATAATAGTTTTTAAATAAACATTATTTCTAGTTATTATAACTAAACTACTCGTCAAACCGGGCAAAACCTCTGGCAGGGGAAAAAACTAACACTTAAGAGCCCTGATTTGAACAATAGACCAAAACTAAATTTCGAAATAAAATAAAATGAAAAATATATTTTATGATGCAACAATGCTAATTTAGCTATTAATTTGTTATATATTCAAAACATATAATAGCAGGTGCAAACAACAAAATAAGTAATTGCTTAATCATTTTGTTGGGATAAATATACTCGTGCGAGGTACGTGCAGCTGTATGACATGTAGTTATTACGCGATTAAATTAATAGTTACGTCAATTACTCTGACCGGTTGTTAGTTGTGCCTATTACGAGTATGTCTTCTGTGGTTGTGCTATTGATACAGCGACCGTTTTATTTATACGCGTATCGTTATTTAGAAGGATTCTAGGAGTTGGCTTCTGATTATCTTATGGAGGCCATATACAATCAAGTGTACTTGTTAAGTCTGCAGTTTGACTTGACGTGCCATTCGATAATTGTATGGCCAGATAGCTTACCGTGGCCATACTGGATCAAGTATACTGAGTGCCGCGTCTAGTCCGCTTGACGCTTGATCAAATACACAAGTGATGATAGTGTATGGCCTCCATTATGTTACGAGTTAAAGTTAAAATTATTTACATTTTATATACTATAGATCCGAAGATCGCATCAAGTAAAATATTTGAATACCATTATAAAAAAATGGTCTTTAAAGTTCTAAAACGCAACATTGCAAATATTCTCCTTAGCCTAATTCAGTTTTAAAGATGATTTGGATAGTTGTGAATGTAAAATCGGAAAGCCATCCCCTTTCAAGCAAAACATGATTTCGTTGGCTAATCCGCTAATTTGAAATTGAAACTTTAAGCATTGATATCTTAATGACTAGTTGATCTCCGCTAACAGAGGCCTGAGATCAAATCCCGAAAGCTCATAAAATTTTTAACATTATGTCAATATTAGATAGATTTTAATTAATTAGCACTTGTTTCAGTTAAGGAAAATTTCATGGAGTAACCTACTCCTAAAACCTTTGTTACTTTTCAAAGATGTATAAAGGTTTAATGTGTCTATCCCTCTCATTGTGAGAGGAGACCGGAATCCCGATATCCAAATACATTTAAGGATTCTGATGATGATATAGTTACAACTAGAAAATAAATTAACTACAAAGAATCAACTATACCCAAAATTCAAACAAAAATATGATTGTAATAAAAAACTTCATCCTCCGCCATAAAAGAAGCCTACCAAAAGTCCATAAAACGTAGTTGAATAGTACAATAACTTAAATTTATTCGAAAAACTGTGTCATATTCAAAAATACAGACATCACGTCGAGAGTTGAATGGAACGTTTTCACAGAAGGAGTTCACAAATCAAAGCCGCGGCTCTAATTATCCTGGTCGGATCCCGCTCGTCGTTCTGATAAAATCTCGATCTCCACTAATCCAACGCCTGTGTGACTAACGCGCTTGGAATGTGGTGAGCGCCGCCGCCGCCCGTCGCCGCCCCGTGCGCAGGAGTTGACTCGCGGGAACCTGCTCGCTACCACTTCATCACATAAAAAGCTCACCTATACCTTCACAACAGTCCAAAAACGACTCTATATTGTTCCGCTAAGATTGAAATTCAATCGCAGCAACTGGCGCTCAAGTTACTTAAAAAATAGGCAAGCGCCGGCGACAATCTCGCGCTCCCAATTGCGATGAAACCTTTCAAGTTGAAGGATGGATTAACCGCTTCCTTTACGCGATTAATTATCCCCATTCCGCGCGGTTCGCTTTTTCTTAAATGAAGGCAAGCCTTTGATCTTCGTTTTTTGCGTGGGAAAAACAAGAACTGATCGATGATGTAGTGTTGCGGAGTAGTATGTGGTCAGCTCTATATGACCTCACACTAAGATGTGATACTAGCAAATATTTGATAGGATTTGTAATCTATCTAAACTAAATTTGTTAAACAATAAAAACATATTTGTAACCCGACCCGTCTTGGGTTCGTACATGCCTACATTTTTACAGGGTGCACGCTATTAAAGCTATCGTCAACAGATATCGTGATATTTCAGCCAATTCACATAAAACCTTTATGAAAAACACTTAACATTTATTCATGAACCACACAGTATACTTCTGGAAATTGCACGAAAATCCCTTTGGTAGTTTTTGAGTTTATTGTGACCAGACAGATAGACACGGCAAGTTTTAAGATAAAGCCATTGATAAAGCCTTATTGATAAGTACATTATTTTATAATTATAAAAACTACAAATAGTTTTATGATTATTCCTATGTACTAAAGATACTTAATATACCTACCATTCATACGATATCAAAATACAAACCGACCACATTTACAGAGTCTCGAGGGGCAAAGAGACGAGCATCACAGATAACTAATGTCGCGACTGTGGGGACAACAAGAAATCCAATAATCCGTTTAAAATAGGTCATGGGTAAATCTATCACTTAATATGGATTCGCCGAAATTCGAGCAAGTTAAATTTAAACAAAGTGAATTCGGTCTAGGTTGTATGCTCTTTCAGATTTCACTAGGTATTTGTGGTCGCCGCATTGTCGCACATGGTCATCAGTTACAACAAAGACATCACCAATACGGTACCAGACCAAAAAGAACAGAGTAGAATCTCATACTGGCTCTTTAGCTCCCAGCCGAAACGCGAGTAGTTTTCGGCTAAGTCAAGCAGTAGGGTAGCTACCATTATACTTAAGGCCAGCGCATATATTATGGCGGAGCGCAACTGTCAAAGTATTATCGACATTGTCCTCATTGAAATAATACCCAAAATCTATTAACACAATAATTAATTCATGAAGTGCATCGAGGCAACTACATCAATGATAGACTACATCCGAAAAGTAGCGCGCAGGAACGCGATTGCTAGCTACTCCGCGCGCATCCGCTTTCCGTCACCGGTTTACACATCTTGACTGCCAAAATATGTCAACCCAAAATCTTCTTTTTCTTCTTTTCTCCATAATTCTTCTCTTTTTTAATTCCTCTTCTTCCTCTCCTGCAGATTATGTTATCAACAGCACGTCCCAATCCATCATGTTATTCTCTAAAGTACAAGTTTGGACTCTCGAAAAATTGCAAAATGAATGACGATGTCATGTCGTCTTTACGCAGTCTAGCGCGTACTCGCGTATCTACGCATAGGTAGAAATTCGCTCGGATAGAAATTCATCTAATGTGTCACGCGTTTAGAAAACTTCGTAGAGCATGTCTACGCTGCGTTCCGCCATAATGTGCGCCGCCCCTTGAGTCCGATTTACACGTATTTACACAAAAGTTATTTTTTATTGTATCAAAATATGATCTTTAAAAAAAAAACAAAAAAAAAAACATAATATTGGAAATATTGCGACAAGTTAATGTCATAAATAGGGCTGAAATGTGCAAGAACTTTAAATCAAACCAATCAAAGAGACTTCCTTTATCTAAATGGGCTTAAAATACGGCAGACCCCTTCTATATGCCTTATATAACGTTTTGACACTATTGAAAGTTAATCAATACATAATCATGATATTATTATATCTTTTTATAAATAAGACCATTAGAGCGCAAAATTAAGCAATTGTATTGCACTTTTCCACCATTCATGCCCCAACTCAGAGTCGCTAAAGGTTACTTAAATCACTCCTTAGTACAGAATTTGTATGGTGATTATTTACTAAGGAGCGATTAAGTAACCGTTAATGACTCTCCCAATGACACGATCTAATGTTGCTCATGACGATTAGTCTGGCAAACAATCAAGGGCATTAGTATGCCAAAACCAAAAAGTAAAGCGTCAGTGTACCGCAATAACGTTACGCGGTAGGGCGGCAGAATGTGTTCCGCTCTGCAGATACTCGAGCTTGCGTCAAACGGCCGCGACTATTTTATCACGATAGCGACCATCGACCACCGACCACTCGGCAATTCCATTAATAGTCACGTTGAAATGATTGGAGAGCTCTCAGTTGAGAAAACCACGGTTCATATAGGACATATGTATATGGAGATATAAGTACATAATTAATGACTAATAGGGATGTTGACACTAACTGTAAATTAATATAAATTTATGTTTAAAGAAAAACCTACAATATTATTCTTTTGTCGTAATCAATCCCAATAAATTAAATATAATTAATTTAATATATTAAAAATAGTACTCAGTGTCACGCGACCTCAAACGCCATTTTGAGCTTATGACGTCATTGCTCGTATTTTATATGGAAGTTCAACAAACTTCAGTAGAATGAAATAAAATTGAATCCTAAAATTAGGCAACATCCCAATTGGTATTGTTAATAATTGAAGTCATAATCAAGTAATATTTGTTTATTGCATTTAAACAAATACCCTCTGCCTAGCAAGTCTAATTTATTTCGTAAAGTATTTCGTTATGAGAAAACTGGCAGATGGATGTAGACATGTGTAAGTGGGACCGCTGCCGCCCATACATATTTGTAACGTCAAGAGAATCGCCAACGTGTTAGCGTCCAAAACGAAAGCGGCAAACAAGCTTGTTGACAATCTTTCCAAAATTGCAATCAAAATTTTTAGTTCTGCGCAATCCAGCGACCTACAGAAGTAGAAATTTAATATCTCAAAAATTTGTATTTATGCTTTAAAAGAAATACACAGCCTTCGCGGTCGTTCGCCGTTTCAAACCGTTTCAACCTGAAACCGAAATTGCAGCGTTAATGCTATGCTCTTTGGAATTTGATAAATAAATTCTTGAAGACTCCCAAATGTTAGTTGTATTTTAGCAGCCTTTAGCAAAGAAACATAATATGAGATACCTAGCCAAGTTTGAATTATAGCGAGTTTGTGTTCCCTGAGTTGCTGACGTTCCGATAGCACCACGCATCACAAAGGGCATCCGTTGAGAACGACAAACGTTACACAACAAGAGAACAAAATTCAGTTTCCTGACAACTGTACAGTGAAAATACATACTCCTAATATTTATAGATACTACTTTGCAGTAGTAACAAAACCATAAGAAGTAAGTGTACCTAACCTAATACTAATATTATAAATGTGAAAGTTCGTTTGGATGTTTATTACTATTTCACGCCAAAATTACTGAACGGACTTTCAATGTCAGATTGAAACCTGATTGCCACCAGGATTAAAGACGCTATAAAGAGCTGGCTGACAATGATAAAAGAAGTCAATGACTGACCAAAAATAATAATTACATACTACTGTTTAAGTAATAAAATCCCTATTATCGGCTATAGTGACCAGCTAGAACCTAAGCAATTCGTAACTTTCTGATCAACAGAAAAAAGTTAGTCATAAAGTCGTCGAAATCTATTTTGTTTTCATACTTTATTATACGCTTTCACGACGGAGTTTTCCCGGCTCATCAATCATTGCCTAACTTGTGCAAAGCAACAAATTCTTGCTGTATTCAAACTTGTAAAATGAGCAAACATTACACTGGTGTTACTTTTATCACTTTTATCTAGTAAATAATAATAATAAATGCTTTACAGGCTAAATACTTTATTTGTGTAGTCTCTTTTGCTTATTTTTAAATTAATTTGCTTAGCTTAACGATACCTACTAACGATAAGCTGTCACGCTGCATGCGAGTAACGCAAAATGAGGAACTTCTAGTCTAGAGCTTCCCAAATATCCCGATATTACTGGATATTGCGTAGAGAAGATACTAATTTTATATGCCCAATATCTATCGAAGGGACGAAGGAATCTCATTCATGAAACCCGCCTTAATACTCCTCCAATATTAAAAACTCAGTCATATCAAAAATCAAACCCATATTCAAAGCAAATACTGACTCAACTCCACGAAAAAACTACTACCGCGTGGGGACGAAACTCTTCACCTTTGAACTTTTGCAATCTCGGCCCTTGAGCCGCTCTACCCACAAAGTTTGCCAGCCAACGTCAGCCAGAGTGAATTGAGGCAGCTACCGCCTCTAATATCGATGAATAAATAGTGGGAATAAAATTGAATAATTAAACAAAAGGGAATAAAATCAGATGTCAAGCATAGTCTTCTAAATTACAGAATAGAACTAATGGAATTTTTTTCTCATTAGTACTGTTAACAGAACTACTCAACATGACAGGTGGGAATAAAATCGGGTGTCAAGCATAGTCTTATAACTCACAGAACTAGTGGGAATTTTTTCCCATTGCAGTCACCGAATCACTTGAAATTCAATCCAATTTCAATAAACTTGGCCGTTCAATTTGGAATTTGAATCTGAATGTTTACGATGATTTCAGGTTGATGCAATGATATGGATTTTTAGCAGATTTTTGTGACCTGTGACTTAAACATGCTTTCCGTGCGTAGATAGCCCTTATTTACACGGTACGAAAACACGAACTAAGTACTTAGGTCACGAAACAGGATAACACCAAAGTACGGGGTTTTAGGTCACACTGTACTATAAAATAGTATACAATACTTGTAACTTAACTATATTTACTATCATAGCACGGATGGTAGATAAGGTGCCAAACGTCTTCCGTTTAAGTAGATCAATGGACTGTCACCCCACACCCCCCTTGCAGATCAGAATACAGAGCCCAGAGAAAATTAAAATTATATTCCCGTGACTTCATTATTACCAGATTTAGGTAGGATCTACTTTTAATAAACCATTATTTTTGGATGAAGCCAGAAAATCAGGGCTATTAAAAAGTTATTTTAATATGTACCAAATTCACAGACGTGTGGGCTAATATTAAACGACCTTTATGCAGTGGTATAAATTCATATGTTGTATAGAATGGAATAGGCTTTGTTACGGGTTTATACAACTTTACGACTAATGCTAGTACTTTACCATAAGCCACAGGATTGCAAATAAGCTTTGTAGTTTGTACCTCACGCAGGTCGGCATAATCGTAAAAACGTAATAAGGCCAGAGTGTTAGCAGTAAATTAGATGCAAAATAATAAAGACTTCAATTATAACTTGGATGATTAGAGGTATTTTATAACATTAAAATATAGTAAAGTAGAGCAATTTAGTAATCTGATATGTTTATTTTAATGTTTTAACCCCTAATTATATTTATTTAAATTAAGGTGTTTTTGTAACGAAGCTTGTTAGTAGCAGATTGCCGCTGATTTGGCTACTTTAATATTGAATAAAACCTACTCACTTGAATATTTACTTCATCTGGACTTGTCCATTAGGATCCTCTGACAATCTCCTTTAGGGATTACCTAATTTAAATTTTTTGGCCTAACAAGGGGTCCTCCGAGGAAACAGGACCCTCTACCGTAATGGAACCATTACGGAGATAACCTTTGATGTTACACCAAAAACAAATTTTACCGGGCTATCTTGCATGCTAAGGAAATTGTTAGTTTATAATCTAATTAAGTACCTCAGTACTTACATTCCTGTATGAAAATTATAATTATTACATGTACCTAAGTAATATTTATTATACATTTAGAAATCCATTAATAGTCTTTAGCCTTTAGCCCATGGCAATGTTTACAAAACACACTTGCAGCAAACAACGTTATTTTAGTGCTTGGCTAGGAGTTCCGTGACCTGCATAATTTCTTAACAAAATTCCTCGTGTGATTTCACAATGACTGGTTGTAAAGTATGTTTACAGCGTCACGCCCGATAAGACATGTTCGCAAAGCTTTTGTTGAATGAAAATTTTCTATAAAAGTTTCAACTTTAGATAATATGTTCAGTTAGCTGTTGCAAATATATGCACATACTAGGAAATCGCCCTGGCTTCGCTTCGGGAAAAATAGTAAAAAAAATATAATATAGCCTATGTCACCCGGGGATAGTGTAGCTTCCCAACAGTGAAAGAATTTTTCAAATCGGTTCGGTAGTTTCGAAGCCTATTCAATGCAAACAAACAATCAAATCTTTCCTCTTTATAATATTAATATAGGTATGTAAAATGTTGGAAAACTGTACTGAATGGTTGAACCTGAAGTACTTAATAAAAGAGTAAATACTGACAAATATGAGTTTACCAAGATGCTAATTAGGGTACATGAACACAAAAAAATACTAGAAATATTATGTTTTTTTTGAAGTTATACTTCTTTTGGCGCGATGGTGAAAAATGATGAGAGTGAATTTCTACGATGCGCGCGCACACCGACACCTAAATTCTACAACGTGAAGTTAGCTAAATTCTGTATTTTTTCTGTATGCAAAAAGTTTTCACAGTATTTACCTCATTACAAACGATTTTATAATCGATTGAATTGATTCATAATAATCGATTGATGGAATATAATAATATATTTTATGTATTATTTGTTAATTATAATTATAATATTAATTTATTTCTTACATGTTTTCGTATTCCATACATATTAAAACTATGTAATATATTTAGAATTACCATTCAATCGTTACGCTAATTTTATTAAATTACATTTCGAATATTTTGACATCGATTAATCGATTGACAACAAAGATGATGTCATCCCTAATAATGTCATTTTGGTAACCATAGTATTTATAAATAACACCACTGTACTGTCATATTTGTCATCGATCTTTCATGTTTCTACGCGTGGTTTTTTGTATTTTTCTATTAAATATTTTCAGTGTACCTATTTGGAGTCCTATTTACTATTGAAACTCATCGACACGCACACAGTTATTTTAATTTACTGTTGTATTCGATTTCGTACTTGTGTTTTGGTGAATGTGTTTTCGCAGTTTTTCTACAATTCCTGGCAAACCAATACTATATGAATATGGACTACTTAATCGCCTGTTTTGTGACTGACAAAGGTTCAGAATAAGTCCTGAACACTGGATAACGTACCCTATACATCTTTAGAAGATCAGTAGTTTGCTGTGGCCATACTTACAATGAGTATGTTATGGTATCTTGATTGGGCAAGGTACCAACGAAATATAGCGCCTCCTGCACAACTAGACGAAATATTAATATAAATGATAACTAATAAAATCTCTTGAAATATGCAATAGCTTTTATTATACAACCTTTTTATGACATTCGTTTTGGGTAAAAACCATTTAAGTAGTAGATAGTATAATAGACACCCGCCAACTTAGTTTTAACCATTAAACTCGTAGATTCTATTGGCAAGTCACGTATTAATTTTGGGATTTTATTATAGAAATGTACACCAAGCCCTATGAAAGATCGTTGCACTTTACTTTGGCGGAACGAAGGCGTAATTAATTGATACATTCTTTTTGTTTGGCGATTATTAATATCAAAATTTTGTTTATACGCGTTTATATTCTTCCTTATAAAAACTACATTATTAATTTATTAAGTTGGTTAACCTTAGCTGTGTGTTGTAATGTTTAGTTTGTACGATTCCCTAACATGAAATATTACATGTTTCTTCTGATGTATATAAATATTATTTACTAGGTTGATCAGTAACGACAGTAAAAATGATACACGTTCAAATAAAATAATGTATTATTTTACAGTCTCCTAACTAATCAGTTCACATTCTCGGTAGTTATATTAAAATTACAACAAATTGAATTGCTTTAAATTGGGTTGGCATACGAATGATCCAAACGCACGCCTAATGATAAATAATCACTATCGGACGAACATGAATCATCAAAACTGCTCTCAGATTCCGTATCACACTCGTCTTTCAATTCTATAATAAATTTATCAATTTCCGCGTCTAAGCTTCCATCCATTTTACAAAACTTATCCTCAATATGTCGCACATGTTTTATACGCAGTCGGGTTTTTTGTATTTTTTAATTTTTTTATGTGTAATAGACCTATCATTGATTCAGTTGGAAAAAATATTAGAACACGATTTCGTGAGCCGTGACCACGTTTTATGCTATAATATGTACCTACGTTTGCCCAAAATTCTTCTGTATTTTCATTGAGCGACTTAGTTTCTTTTGTTTTTTGTATTTATAACACTATTTTCTATTTTAATTTTCAATATTATATTACATTGGTAGAAAATGCAAAAAATCGGGAGAAACGGTCGCTAAAACGGGATATCGGGAGACGATAACCAAAATCAGTAGATCTCCCGATAAATCGGGAACTTTTGCAACACTCGTCACTTGACAGCAAGTAATGCTAATCTAATGGGAAGGTAATGACAGCTTGTCAGAGGTAAAATAACTGTGAACGGACTGTAGTAGTAAATAGTAATCGATACTTGTCTTTGGGACTAGGAGCACATTCTTTTTCTCTCCTTAATTTGTATTAAAGTTTAATGCCTGTCGGAAAATAAATTATTCTTCAACTGAACTGAATAAAATCTTTCATTCCCTCCCCCCCACAAAAACTGGTTGTACAGCATGGTATCGTAATAGTTCTCGTAATAGAACATAGATGGTGTTTTTACAATTGTAAAAACAGAAAAAAAAAGATTTACAATTGATTTCTTTTTGCAATTGTAAAAACACCATCTATGTTCTATTACGAGAACTATTACGATACGTAGCAAAGTAATATTAGAATATACTACAAAATTAATCACAGATGGCGCTTAACACATATAGTTTGGATATAGAGATTCGTAAATTAAATTATTTCAAAATATTATTTCATTTTTATTTTTAGTATTGCTGTTTTTGAATATTGTATTTTGAACAATGTTTTTTTAATATTGTTTTTTGATTTTTTTTTCATGTCAAAGAAGTATAACTTCTCACGCGCGTACAAAAGTACACGCACCCTTTTTTTTTATGTAGGTAACTGGCCGACAGACGAGCTGAAAATCCACCTAATGATAAGTGACATCCGTCAAGAAGAAGAAGAGATAGAAAGAAAAAAAAAGGGTGCGTGTACTTTTGTACGCGCGTGAGAAGTTATACTTCTTTGACATGAAAAAAAAATCAAAAAACAATATTAAAAAAACATTGTTCAAAATACAATATTCAAAAACAGCAATACTAAAAATAAAAATGAAATAATATTTTGAAATAATTTAATTTACGAATCTCTATAGCCAAACTATATGTGTTAAGCGCCATCTGTGATTAATTTTGTAGTATATTCTAATATTACTTTGCTACGTATCGTAATAGTTCTCGTAATAGAACATAGATGGTGTTTTTACAATTGCAAAAACAAATCAATTGTAAATCTTTTTTTTTCTGTTTTTACAATTGTAAAAACACCATCTATGTTCTATTACGAGAACTATTACGATACCATGCTGTAAAACCAGTTTTGGGGGGGGGGGGGAGGGAATGAAAGATTTTATTCAGTTCAGTTGAAGAATAATTTATTTTCCGACAGGCATTAAACTTTAATACAGATTAAGGAGAGAAAAAGAATGTGCTCCTAGTCCCAAAGACAAGTATCGATTACTATTTACTACTACAGTCCGTTCACAGTTATTTTACCTCTGACAAGCTGTCATTACCTTCCCATTAGATTAGCATTACTTGCTGTCAAGTGACGAGTGTTGCAAAAGTTCCCGATTTATCGGGAGATCTACTGATTTTGGTTATCGTCTCCCGATATCCCGTTTTAGCGACCGTTTCTCCCGATTTTTTGCATTTTCTACCAATGTAATATAATATTGAAAATTAAAATAGAAAATAGTGTTATAAATACAAAAAAACAAAAAAAACTGAGTCGCTCAATGAAAATACAGAAGAATTTTGGGCAAACGTAGGTACATATTATAGCATAAAACGTGGTCATGGCTCACGAAATCGTGTTCTAATATTTTTTCCAACTGAATCAATGATAGGTCTATTACACACAAAAAAATTAAAAAATACAAAAAACCCGACTGCGTATAAAACATGTGCGACATATTGAGGATAAGTTTTGTAAAATGGATGGAAGCTTAGACGCGGAAATTGATAAATTTATTATAGAATTGAAAGACGAGTGTGATACGGAATCTGAGAGCAGTTTTGATGATTCATGTTCGTCCGATAGTGATTATTTATCATTAGGCGTGCGTTTGGATCATTCGTATGCCAACCGAATTTAAAGCAATTCAATTTGTTGTAATTTTAATATAACTACCGAGAATGTGAACTGATTAGTTAGGAGACTGTAAAATAATACATTATTTTATTTGAACGTGTATCATTTTTACTATCGTTACTTTTGGATCAACCTAGTAAATAATATTTATATACATCAGAAGAAACATGTAATATTTCATGTTAGGGAATCGTACAAACTAAACATTACAACACACAGCTAAGGTTAACCAACTTAATAAATTAATAATGTAGTTTTTATAAGGAAGAATATAAACGCGTATAAACAAAATTTTGATATTAATAATCGCCAAACAAAAAGAATGTATCAATTAATTACGCCTTCGTTCCGCCAAAGTAAAGTGCAACGATCTTTCATAGGGCTTGGTGTACATTTCTATAATAAAATCCCAAAATTAATACGTGACTTGCCAATAGAATCTACGAGTTTAATGGTTAGAACTAAGTTGGCGGGTGTATACTATCTACTACTTATATGGTTTTTACCCAAAACGAATGTCATAAAATGGTTGTATAATAAAAGCTATTGCATATTTCAAGAGATTTTATTAGTTATCATTTATATTAATATTTCGTCTAGTTGTGCAGGAGGCGCTATATTTCGTTGGTACCTTGCCCAATCAAGATACCATAACATACTCATTGTAAGTATGGCCACAGCAAACTACTGATCTTCTAAAGATGTATAGGGTACGTTATCCAGTGTTCAGGACTTATTCTGAACCTTTGTCAGTCACAAAACAGGCGATTAAGTAGTCCATATTCATATAGTTGGTTTGCCAGAAATTGTAGCGAAACTGCGAAAACACATTCACCAAAACACAAGTACGAAATCGAATACAACAGTAAATTAAAATAACTGTGTGCGTGTCGATGAGTTTCAATAGTAAATAGGACTCCAAATAGGTACGCTGAAAATATTTAATAGAAAAATACAAAAAACCACGCGTAGAAACATGAAAGATCGATGACAAATATGACAGTACAGTGGTGTTATTTATAAATACTATGGTTACCAAAATGACATTATTAGGGATTACATCATCTTTGTTGTCAATCGATTAATCGATGTCAAAATATTCGAAATGTAATTTAATAAAATTAGCGTAACGATTGAATGGTAATTCTAAATATATTACATAGTTTTAATATGTATGGAATACGAAAACATGTAAGAAATAAATTAATATTATAATTATAATTAAGAAATAATACATAAAATATATTATTATATTCCATCAATCGATTATTATGAATCAATTCAATCGATTATAAAATCGTAATGAGGTAAATACTGTGAAAACTTTTTTGCATACAGAAAAAATAAAAGAATTTAGCTAACTTCACGTTGTAGAATTTAGGTGTCGGTGTGCGCGCGCATCGTAGAAATTCACTCTCATCATTTTTCACCATCGCGCCAAAAGAAGTATAACTTCAAAAATCTGACTCCTAAGCCCCCAACCGATGATGGAATACGATGAATCGAGCAGTGGCCCCAGTGGTTGCAGTCTCGGATTTGTCAAGTATAGGCCGCGGCCTAGGGGCGGCAGATTTCAGAAGATGATATTATACATAGATGATTTGGCTTTAAAAAGTGCCGTAAAGAATTGTAATTCTTGTTTTTACGCACTTTCTTAGTGACTAATTCAGTGCCTTCCTTATTATGAATGGAAAATTATTATTTTAGAAAGTTAAATGGGGCGGCGGAAATAAATTGGCCTACACTCATAAAAAATATAAATCTGGCACTGAGTGGCTGTCTCAAGCAAGCAGGCTTCACGAAAAGATAAATCCAGTAACAATACTTAGCTAGTATTGACAAAAAATCTAAAAGAGTATCTTAATTAGCGGCTTAACATTATCTACGCCGGCTGAGAGATACACAACTTCTCCTATCGTCTCGTTTTTTATACCTATCTATAACTATGTATAAAGAGCCCGAAACTATGAGGAATAGTGAAAAGAGTGAAAGGACGGGCGACTCAGGCATGATTTTGATGAAAACGAAAACTTATCATTTGATATTTTTTTAAATTATATCCAATGACGCTTTAGCTTTTAGTTCCAGGACGTCCTTTGGATTGGTAGATGGTGGAAGTTCTCGTGCAATCCCAAGAACTCTAGCAATGTGTACAACTGGTTAGATACTAAGATATACATATAATACAACAGCCATCAGCAACAGCCAACATCCCATCAGCATAACATGTAACAAGTGCCATCTATCAAATCTATCATATAAACATGAAAACGGTAGTAAAATTTTGCCTCTAGCGGTCACACACTCAACTCCTGACCGCCGCCTCTGTTTATCTACGTGGGGAGGTGAAGATTGACAGGCACTTCATAACAATAACATGCCCTCGGGCGGCGCAAAAACCTCTGACATTTGGGATGGCTCTAGGCCTTCTCTGCATTGGCTCGCTAAAGGGTTAAAAACAAATCTTACAATGATAATGGTTCGATAAGAGCAATAAATTGGCAGAACTATGTTATTTATTTATGCTGAGGCAGAATGCCAAAATCAATAACAAACGAATGCGCGATAGACAAATAATTACGAAACATTTAAAAAGTTTCACTCTTTCTCTCTTCCAATCTGAAGGAAAAGAGAAAACAAGAAGATTGATTCAAGGGAACCCGACACATTCGTAATAAGTACGCAATGAATATGAGTAGATAGAAAAAGTACACCTTGAGTTTAAACTTACTTCTTCATTTAAGTACATATAAGTTATATGTGGACTCATTAAATCGAACAGTCGAAATAGTCGTGGCGAACCAAGTTCCTTAAATACAAAACCAAAACTTTTACCAGCGACTCACAAATTATTGAACAAGGGAAAAACTAATAATAGTTACAATTAATCAAAATCGGCGCCTACCACGAGTTTTCTCGTATGCAAATCACATCATTTTATGGGGGCACCTATAGCTTTTGATATATCGACTGGCGCCTGCCATTAAGCGTGTCAAATCGTCTTAACCGTAGCCGCAGGCAGTAAAAATTTACATTTAATTATCATTATTTTAATGTGCCTACCGTATACCAACTCAACATTAGGCTGACTAAATAGTTTGGATTTTTAGCATCATCAATAGATATTGCTTAGATAACGTTGAATCGATATTGTTCGAATATTCAAATTTGGTAAATAAATTATTAAACTGAGGGTAGAGCGAGATTGAATTTGCTCGATCACAAATTTTCAAATGGTGTAAGTCAAAATTCAAAATTCTTTATGCATGTACTTAAGTATCACAGATATATTTATGCACGTCATTTTTTAATCTACCAGCTTTTCGGAAAGATGTTTTCTCATGGAGGAGAAGAAAAGGCGTAAAGAAACTCCTCAGTCAAAAGTGAAACACTTAAAAAGACTTGCCAATATCGAACCACTGTCGACGCCTTCTCTCCCTACTCTAGGGCCGGCTGTCCTCATAGGCACAACGGCACTATTCAAGGCGAAATCGCCGTAAGGCCAGAATTATAGTGCTACTCTGTGACGTAAGGGGCTCTATCTGTTCTTGAGTCCACTGTCCACGCTAATTTATCTAGGTCGTGATATAACCTACTAGAGTAACAAACTACCTTACATACTGGACATGGACAACTTATCTATTAAACACTTTATTGTGGGAAGAGAATATATACCAGCAACGCAGTTGAAAGCTGTGAGGGGACGTCTGAAAGGAAGTTCACGTTCAACTTCAATAAGCTTTTCTTTCAAGAGATTTCGTAGTTCAATAAATAAACGTATATACAAAAAAAATCCTGCTATAAGATACCCCGAATCGTGGGTGGATGGACAACGAATCGATTGATGTAAGATTCATCAAAATCGGTCAACACATTTGGTCTCTACAACGCCACATAGGAACAAACTTAAGTAGACTGATAAACACATTACCCTTCTTTGCGTCGCGCAGTCGGGTAAAAATGGTCTTTGCAGACCCCTAATATTTTTGATAGACCTTTTTTACGATAACCCACACTATGGGTGTTAACATTAACATTAGCATAAAAATATATTTATTGTTAAATAAAAAATCATTCAATAATTATTTTATGAAATTCAAACAAAGATTGAATATTTATGTAAAATAATAACCTCAGTCGATTATGTGAAAGAAAATTACATTATGTATAATATACCTGCAGATAATCTTTCATAAAATATTAAACTTTTTGAAGTTTTTATTTATTGAAAATCCGATTCTTCGCTCCTCTTAGTTTCCTCGCTGCTATCACTATCACACAAATATCAGAATCTCTCTCATTATTAAGTAGTAGATATTATTATGATGTTTTATAGAATTATGTGGCATATTTTCAGCTTGCATAGGATGACTCTATGAACGCAACAAACTTGCAGCGGGATCTTAGACCACTACCAATTATCTAAACACTCATTAAAAATTAACCAATTCAAATCTACGTAGTCAACGCGGTCATTTATTATTGGGGTATTGGTGTACTTTCATTATGTAAATGAATTGACATTAATAATGTACGATTCGTCTATTATGCCGTTTATGGGAGTGGCGCATATCTTGTGTTCGTGCCGTTACATTAAGGCATGTTTTACACCGAGCCGCCACGAACAAACAACTCGAGATGCTATCAAAAATACTGCTGTAGCGTTGCAGGGAATGTAACATGTCCACAGTCCGCTTGGTCACGCAACCAGCCAAATGTATGTAGCCTCTGTGGCCGTGGCGTTTCACACGCCGTCTTGTGACGTCACCTCAACGACAGTTAATCCTCCATTTCAGTGAATAATAAGACGAATATCGTTAATTCTAAACTATAACAATAGTCTATACATCAAGAATAAATGTTAATCTAATCAGCCTGATCGACTGCATAAGTCCGGAAGCGTTATTTCTAAGTTTTAGTTAACTTACTACAGTAAAGGTATGTAATTAAAAGTAAATAAAGTAAGTAAGTAAAGTAGTGCCCTTGTACAAACTATCTCTTGTAAATGTTTTTGTGTGTACAAAATAAATAAATAAATATTATGTTGTAATGTGATAGACCCCGAAGCCGCATATCCCGGATCTCTACATAAGTATCTTATATCTGAAACTTAAAAATGTATGCATATACGAACATAAGTGGTATCATTAATATTAATTATCTCATCATACATAGGTACTCACATTTCACATAGATTTTTCGGACAAGAAAAATTAATGTCTTGGCCTGGTTGCGCCGCAGCGCCACCGTGCCGTTAAAGCATCTCACTGTGTAACCAGCCTAATGCAGCTCCGATCGCGATAGTAATTGGCCAGCGCGGTAACACTGCTGCACTGGTCACAGTCCGTCACCAGTGACAGCCAGACCTGACCGGGCAGCTCGATAACAATCAACTTGCTCAAGTATACCATTACATTACATCAAAACCGTAAATACGGCCGCTCAGACGGCTCCCGTTCGATATAACGGTGGTCGGAACTGCACCTTGATAATCACTCTTTACTTAATAAATCGATACTTTATACATTCTTGTTCTAAGCTTTATACTAGTTTATACTATAGTAGGTTACGTACAGAGTGCAGCGCATTGGATTAATTCTAACAGTAGGGATGTTCCACTGACGAATAGTTTCCTGTGTAATAAAAAAAAAAGGGTGCGTGTACTTTTGTACGCGCGTGAGAAGTTATACTTCTTTGACATGAAAAAAAAATCAAAAAACAATATTAAAAAAACATTGTTCAAAATACAATATTCAAAAACAGCAATACTAAAAATAAAAATGAAATAATATTTTGAAATAATTTAATTTACGAATCTCTATAGCCAAACTATATGTGTTAAGCGCCATCTGTGATTAATTTTGTAGTATATTCTAATATTACTTTGCTACGTATCGTAATAGTTCTCGTAATAGAACATAGATGGTGTTTTTACAATTGCAAAAACAAATCAATTGTAAATCTTTTTTTTTCTGTTTTTACAATTGTAAAAACACCATCTATGTTCTATTACGAGAACTATTACGATACCATGCTGTAAAACCAGTTTTGGGGGGGGGGGGGGAGGGAATGAAAGATTTTATTCAGTTCAGTTGAAGAATAATTTATTTTCCGACAGGCATTAAACTTTAATACAGATTAAGGAGAGAAAAAGAATGTGCTCCTAGTCCCAAAGACAAGTATCGATTACTATTTACTACTACAGTCCGTTCACAGTTATTTTACCTCTGACAAGCTGTCATTACCTTCCCATTAGATTAGCATTACTTGCTGTCAAGTGACGAGTGTTGCAAAAGTTCCCGATTTATCGGGAGATCTACTGATTTTGGTTATCGTCTCCCGATATCCCGTTTTAGCGACCGTTTCTCCCGATTTTTTGCATTTTCTACCAATGTAATATAATATTGAAAATTAAAATAGAAAATAGTGTTATAAATACAAAAAAACAAAAAAAACTGAGTCGCTCAATGAAAATACAGAAGAATTTTGGGCAAACGTAGGTACATATTATAGCATAAAACGTGGTCATGGCTCACGAAATCGTGTTCTAATATTTTTTCCAACTGAATCAATGATAGGTCTATTACACACAAAAAAATTAAAAAATACAAAAAACCCGACTGCGTATAAAACATGTGCGACATATTGAGGATAAGTTTTGTAAAATGGATGGAAGCTTAGACGCGGAAATTGATAAATTTATTATAGAATTGAAAGACGAGTGTGATACGGAATCTGAGAGCAGTTTTGATGATTCATGTTCGTCCGATAGTGATTATTTATCATTAGGCGTGCGTTTGGATCATTCGTATGCCAACCGAATTTAAAGCAATTCAATTTGTTGTAATTTTAATATAACTACCGAGAATGTGAACTGATTAGTTAGGAGACTGTAAAATAATACATTATTTTATTTGAACGTGTATCATTTTTACTATCGTTACTTTTGGATCAACCTAGTAAATAATATTTATATACATCAGAAGAAACATGTAATATTTCATGTTAGGGAATCGTACAAACTAAACATTACAACACACAGCTAAGGTTAACCAACTTAATAAATTAATAATGTAGTTTTTATAAGGAAGAATATAAACGCGTATAAACAAAATTTTGATATTAATAATCGCCAAACAAAAAGAATGTATCAATTAATTACGCCTTCGTTCCGCCAAAGTAAAGTGCAACGATCTTTCATAGGGCTTGGTGTACATTTCTATAATAAAATCCCAAAATTAATACGTGACTTGCCAATAGAATCTACGAGTTTAATGGTTAGAACTAAGTTGGCGGGTGTATACTATCTACTACTTATATGGTTTTTACCCAAAACGAATGTCATAAAATGGTTGTATAATAAAAGCTATTGCATATTTCAAGAGATTTTATTAGTTATCATTTATATTAATATTTCGTCTAGTTGTGCAGGAGGCGCTATATTTCGTTGGTACCTTGCCCAATCAAGATACCATAACATACTCATTGTAAGTATGGCCACAGCAAACTACTGATCTTCTAAAGATGTATAGGGTACGTTATCCAGTGTTCAGGACTTATTCTGAACCTTTGTCAGTCACAAAACAGGCGATTAAGTAGTCCATATTCATATAGTTGGTTTGCCAGAAATTGTAGCGAAACTGCGAAAACACATTCACCAAAACACAAGTACGAAATCGAATACAACAGTAAATTAAAATAACTGTGTGCGTGTCGATGAGTTTCAATAGTAAATAGGACTCCAAATAGGTACGCTGAAAATATTTAATAGAAAAATACAAAAAACCACGCGTAGAAACATGAAAGATCGATGACAAATATGACAGTACAGTGGTGTTATTTATAAATACTATGGTTACCAAAATGACATTATTAGGGATTACATCATCTTTGTTGTCAATCGATTAATCGATGTCAAAATATTCGAAATGTAATTTAATAAAATTAGCGTAACGATTGAATGGTAATTCTAAATATATTACATAGTTTTAATATGTATGGAATACGAAAACATGTAAGAAATAAATTAATATTATAATTATAATTAAGAAATAATACATAAAATATATTATTATATTCCATCAATCGATTATTATGAATCAATTCAATCGATTATAAAATCGTAATGAGGTAAATACTGTGAAAACTTTTTTGCATACAGAAAAAATAAAAGAATTTAGCTAACTTCACGTTGTAGAATTTAGGTGTCGGTGTGCGCGCGCATCGTAGAAATTCACTCTCATCATTTTTCACCATCGCGCCAAAAGAAGTATAACTTCAAAAAATGGCCTGTTACCATTGAATGCAGCGCTATAAGTAACTCAATTATTAATTATTGACTTGTTTTCTGTTAAGTGTTGCATAAATAAGAAATAAAATAATCGTTTTATATAAGTTATAGCTATAAAATAATGTTTCTTATTCATAAAGTAGTAAAACTGACTAGGTTACTAGCTTTCAGTAGGGGTAAGCGTTAAAATAAAATCAGCATAATTATTTACGTACCAACAAGTAGATTCAGGTGCACCAATTTCTATTCTAATTTGCTATTTCTAAACGTAGTAAAGATTAGAGGTGTCCTGACTCCTGAAGGGAAGCGAATATGAGTTACGGGATAATAAAGAGTACCTAAAATCCCACTGTCGAAATTACCCCAATTTCGTGCAAGCAAATATAGTTTCAATTCCATTAGCAGCTTATTACCGGGCACGGCCTGAGTCTTTCCTGGTAATTAAGGTGGCCTAGAAAATACTCCACCATGCTGCTCCCCTGCGAATTCTCCATTAAGTACTGTATGAAGCGCTTTTCACACAGTTTTAATTCGCTGAGGGGCAAATAGCAAGAGGCCCAGCTGGGTGAGGGCGCACACCAGTCGCTTTTCTTGTATCATGCCATCCAATCAGGTCAAGAACATACATAAACATTTAAGACAAACATAAAATTGGTAACCCCGACAAAAGCATAAAATTGGTGACCGCGACGGACGTGATATAGTCCGGCGGCTTTTGTCAATCCGTGATGGCCCGAATTAAGCAACAGTGGGTACGGTGGGTACCTGGATGGATGGATACAGATAATGGCACTTCCGTGCTTCGTACACATACGAAGGACAATTAAAACCGTCGATCCTGGTTGTTATTGTAACATAACAGGCGTTAAACGATGTGAGAGGCCGTCCGAGCGACCTGAAAACTTAGGATGGCCAAGATTGCCTCCACCAAACCGCAGTGGAGCAGCGAGGTGGAGTATGCTCTAGGTCTCCTCAGTCTACGTCGAACAAGACTTCGATCATATTGGAAATTGTTCATCTACCTATTTCCAAACTTAAAATATAGTTCTTGCCTTTTAAAGCTGTAGAGTACAAGTACAAGAGTAACCTACATATATAGGAGTAAATAACCATCAAAATTCGGTATCTAACATTTTAATCAGTGTCTTATCCCAACCGAAATAATTCTAAATCGTGGGACGGAATACGAAACTCGCAAAGCGAAAACAATACGACCTAGAATTAGATGTAAACACAAATTTAATCATAAAAAGGTTACGTAATAAAAAAGACAATTTGAACACAGAATTGGCTTACCAATCGCATCGCAAATCTCATCGACGGGGGTTACCTCCTTTAAGTTATTACTTTCATAAGCGAGCAAACGGGAAATAAATTTATTACATACTCAGCCTACTGCCGAGATAGCAAAACAAGTTCAAATGCTGATCCCATAATATCATTTGAGAATGTAACTTTCCACTTACGTATCCTTTTATTCAAACTATTATTCAGTAAAGTAGTTATTACTTTAAAAAATACTCGTACCTGTGTAGTGGAGTGGTTGTTTTTTTATTGAAATAACCGACAAACAAGCTGACGATCCACTTGATTGTAAGTGGCTATCGTCGCCCATGAATGTCAGTAACACCAAAGACATCAGTGATGCGTCGCCGGCCAAGAAAGAGAGAAGAAAAATATAAACAAATAAATAATAACTATAAAAAAAAAAGATATATATTTGCCGGTCAGCCAAGTGATGACTGTGAAATGGAAAGCTTGACATAACGAACAAACTAGAAATAGCGTTGCTTCATTACTTTGTATGTTTTTGAATAGATATACTTAGAATATCTATAAGTTAAACCCTTTAAAACTGTAAAATTAAATTAGCCGATCACATGGATTCAGCACTTTTCTAACATAACCGCAAAATTATCGCACTTGATCATAGATAAATATTGTATACTGGAGAATCTTGATCATAGATAAATATTGTATACTGGAGAATTGATCTTCCCCAAGTGTCGCTAATATATAATACAACTGGTACTTACCATAAAACATACTCTTAGCATGTTAGCAAAGATTTTACTACGTACATAATAGTTATCACGCTGATATCGGTGCAAGGCCTCGCGGCATTCCTATGGGAATGTATGCGTGCCGTCACTGCCGCCATGTAATTACACCTATGAAATTACCTTCCAACTGGTATTTCCTTGCATCGTAAATTGTCAATGCAAATTGCGCAAACTGCGTATCGATGATATATGTAGTATTATTACAAGATTAAAATTAACACTTGACTGAGTTGTTATAATTTTGTTTTATCCAACTATTCATGTCAAGTAAATGATTATTCCATTTCGCTCAAATAAATAAATAAATTATGGGCATCTTGGATAATTTTGAGTATAGTTAAGTTCTAGAAACGGTTAAAAAGGCTCCTTTTTTCGCTACGATACTTCAAAGTATTGGGAATGATGTATTTTAAAAATATCTTCACTAGAACTGTATAATAAATGTTGGTAAAATAACGTATAAAATATAAATTGATTTTGTGATTAAATAAATAATTACTGAACCCAATAGACTATGTATATAATAAACTTCACCAGCTTCATTTA
This sequence comes from Thymelicus lineola, assembly GCA_963932265.1. Classification (NCBI taxonomy): domain Eukaryota; kingdom Metazoa; phylum Arthropoda; class Insecta; order Lepidoptera; family Hesperiidae; genus Thymelicus; species Thymelicus lineola. Next base: position 14,497,665 of record OZ010685.1, read on the forward strand.
ACCGTCCTTATAATTTCGTAATAAAACAAAACATATTGAAAATACTTTTATTCAGATCAGTCATATTAATCAATCAATCAATCAATACAAAAATAACATTGAATATTTCTTATCAAACACGATTCAAGAAACTTAAATCTACCTGTTAACACTAGGTTTGTACTTATATGTATGGTTATGAGAAACAATAAATGAAGGCAGTACGAGGCGGGTTTGGTTCACATGAAGGTAATCTTCGTCCTCACTTGGTTGACTTGCCACACATTCAGGTTTTCATACTCCTCGATGCAAGCGTCCACCTGCAATACATACACAAAGTTAAGAGGTATTTGGTTCTATCTAGATTAACACTGACATACATTTCAAGGGTTATGGGTGGAACATACAAAAGTCCTGACAATAGGCCGAATATCTATAGAAGTCCCGAAATATTGTTGCAAATGTAATTAGCATTTTTTGGAATAAGAAATTGTTCTCTATTAATTAATTCTCTTATTACATAGCGGTTAGTACTTTTTTTTACACAAATAAGTTAATGCTTGACCACAATCCTACCTGATGGTAAGTGGAGATGTGGTCCAAGGTGTTGAGCACATTAACTTAGTAAGCTATTTACTCTTTTCTTGAAGACATCCACATCATAGTACTTGAGCTACTACTAAAATATTTGTGCACTGTGCCTACATCACATGACTAATCGCACGCCGCATTCTTAAAAAAATATGAAATTTCTTAAATCCGGCAACGACCCTGTCAGAACGAAAGATCTAAAAACTCTGGATAAATCCTGAAATATCGACCTAATTATGAACCCAAAATAGACTTAAGAAAATAATTTGCATATGACCTTGGTCGCACAATCATTAAAATCAAAACAATTTTTTCTATCAATTCTAACAGGTATCACTGATACACTTATCGTTTATTTTTATATTATTTTTATGTTATATTTTTGTATTTACCACCACTTCGGAAACTTACTCTTGGGGAAGAAATAGCGAAAGAAAATTTAGTATGACAGTAAAACATACAGAAGGGACATAACAACCAAACCAACCTGATCTGGTTTGAAGCCCTTGTCGATGCAGCGCTCGATGACGTCACCGATCTTCACAGTCTTGCTGGAGCCGGCCAGGTCGCGCACTATCGCGAAGATGCGGTCCGTTGAACTTATGCCCCTGTACGAACACAAAAAACCCCTTGAAATAATAAAATAAGTAATACCATAAGTAATTAACTTATTTTTAAGTATAAAGAAAACTCTCACGCACTAGGTTTCCCTGTGTCGTGAGTGGCATGGACAATACAAATATCGTATTCCTAGTATTCCTACTATTATTATAAATGTGAAAGATTGTGAGGACGTATGGATCTTTATTCTTTCACGCAAAATCTAATGAAATTTTTTTCATAAAATTTAGCATACAGGTTGACCTTGACCTTGAATAACATAGGGGAGTTATTATCTGGAAAAACGCAGGAAAATCCACGGACAGCGCTAGTGACATCATAAAGCCACGATCCGATGTAACATATTAATATCTACCGTCACATTAATCATCGCATTGCATGCTTGACCAACTAAACTGCCATCGAAACCATGGAATATCGATTAATGGAAGGAAAATTTATATTGTAACTATAACAATTACTCTCTAATGATACTGAATTGAATGGAATGCTTACCTCTGCACATTCTCCTCGACATGTTGCAAGGATTGCTTCGACATCTCCACGAGGCGGATGGCTTCCGACACGTCTTCTTTCTCCACCACATCCGACAACCTACAACCATTAAACTGAATGCTATCAGTCTCTCTTAAATTGCGCGATTACCCCCGTTGTAGGCGCTAAAGACGCATTTGGAGACGTTAGGGAGATATTATAATATCAAAATCCTTTATTATATAAAGGATTATTATAAAGGATAATATTAAAATCTTGTTTTTTTACCCTCGATGAAACCGGTATTATATGCGTTAGGGGTTTACTGTTTATTCAAACGAATGTTTTCTATACATGATGGTAGTGATAGTACAAATTAAAAAGATAGCAATTTGAAGATTCTTGAATCAATAATTTTTTTCAAAAATGGGTAAAACCCATGTGCGAATGTCTGTAACTTTAAGTTTTTTCTGTATTATAATTGTATGGTGCGCATAAATTCTTAAATAAATAAATAAATAAAATAAGTATAATCAAAATAAATCCGGTTAATATGATAAAATATACAATCATACAACATATTCATACCTCAGCCTAGCGAGAGCAGTCGACAACCGTAGTATGGCGAGCAAATTCCTGGCTGAAGTGAAGGTGACGTCACGGGCGTTGCGAGCTTCCCGTCTTAGTTCTACGTACGAGGCTGTAACAAATCAATGCAAATTTATGTTTTTAATATTCATATAAATTTAAAATATTTTTGAAAGTCAACCTACGCCATTCTATCAACAAAATCCTACCTACTGGACGTGGTATAATCGGCACAGAATTTGAATCCCTAACGCATATGCCCAGTCCCGACTCCCTTCGGCCTATTATGAATGTTCCAGTGTAAACGTCACATTCGTTGCCAAAGCGGTCACATGACACTTTTTAGTCAATCATGCGTCGTTTAAAGCCCGATAAATGACTAGGGATGACAGTAACTGTAAATTAATATAAATTTATGTTTAAAGTATTAATGGTAACATTTAAACACCTAAAATATTATTCTTGAATCGAAATAAATCACAATAAATTAAATATCATTAATTTAAAATGTTAAAAATAGTACTCACTGTTAACGTGACCTCAAACGCCATTTTGAGCATATTATTATTATTTGAATTTTCGGGCCTGGGACAGCTATCCCGGGGGACACTGCGACCAGACTTGATCTATTGTGGCCGTACCCGTTTCGAGCATACGACGTCATTGCTCATATTTTCTAAGCAAATTCAACGAACTTCAATAGATCGCTAGTATTGAATATAAGTTAGTGACATCACGTGACGTTTTTGGTGGGAAAGCTATTGATTTTTTTTTAAATTGAACATTATTATTTTCATAATATTTTTTTTATGATTATTAAGGTTGTCTATATATAAAAAATAAAATTGAATCCTAAGATTAGTCAACATCCCTAATGCCTGAAACATGTTTTATTTTTTAAGTTGATAATAGGCCCGTCCCGCTGTGAGTCGGGGTACAAGGATGCGGTGCTCAGGTAGTCAGGTAGTCGGGTAGTCGGGTACTCACAGACGAGGTAGTCGGCGAGCGCGGTGGGCACGACGGGCTGCTTCCGCTTGGCGAGCGCGACGTAGCGGCGCACCAGCCGCATGGGCAGCGCCCGCGCCGCGCCCGCGCGCTGCGGCTGCGCGCTGTGCTGGTGCACGTACGCTATGTGCTTGGCTAGCTCCAGGTCCCTCTCTCTGGAGAAAAGGGGAATAATCTATTTATTGATGTGAAACATCTATAGGCGAGGGGTAAACCTGATTTTTGGCGCGGTAAGTGGCGACGCTTCGCCGCACTATATTATTATGGTAGGGCAATATAAAAAAAATATATAATAACACAATGTGGATAATCATAAATAAACTCAGTTTGATAGGCTGTAGCATACAGTAGGACAAAACTGTCATCATTTTCTGGAGACAATTCGTAATATTGTATTTTTTCAACATGCCATATTAAGTTCCTCTCATAATCTGTACTTTTTATTAGTTGTATAAAATAATTTCGATGTTTCACATCTGCCAGCCGCCCCATGACGGCTCACATTTTTTATCCGCTCCTTAGTAAATACTACTAAGGAGCGATTTAAGTAACCGTTAGTGACTCTAGTTGGGGCGTAAGAGGCCATTCATTCGTTAAGTAAGTCATGTCCTTACTTTGGTGGGGGGGTAAGGCCATTCTTAAGAAATAGTTTACTAGGTGAAATACCACTAATTGAAAGTAGCTAGTAAATAAAACATAACGACGATGACGTATATGTACCATAATTATGTATACGCTAGGTCACATCTCTATGGTGGTAGGGTTGAGTCCCACCCTACCACCAAGGGTATGGCCAGGGGTATGGTGGGTCCGCAGTGATAAAGACGGCTTATTCCGTATTGCCGCCTTAAAACGCCACCCTAAGTTCTCGGAATCATTCAGAAAACGTTATCCCGTTTTGCCACCCTAGAAGATCCTCAGCACCTCTGGTGGGATGGATATTGAGAATTCACTTCTGATTATTTTTCCTACAGTCATGTATAGAAACCAGTTGGGTTTCAATATCTTTCGGATACCGCGACATCGGACGCGTAAAAGCGTTTCCTAGCGATTTATACGACAAAGATACCTGTTGGGTTTATCCTGGATGAGCCAGAGCAGGTCGAACCGGGAGAGCAGCGCGGCGGGCAGCTGGATGTTCTGCTCGATGGTGCGCTTGGGGTTGTAGCGGCCGTACGCCGGGTTGGCCGCCGCCAGGATCGACACGCGCGCGTTCAAGCACGTCATTATACCCGCCTGCGGACAGAAACACTTTATTTTATTGAAATAGTCGGCAAACGAGCTGACGATCCACCTGATGGTAAGTGGCTATCGTCGCCCATGGACATCAGCAACACCAAAGGCATTACTGCGTTGCCGGTCAAAAAAGAGAGAAGAAAGGGAAGAAAGAACTGGCTCTCAAGCCCCCAGCCGGAACACGAGTCGTTTGGCGGCTGACTCATGCTCAAGGGTGGTAGCTATTCAGGCGAACTCCATGGAGAAATAATAATATAAAAGTATATTAATAGTAGTATGACGTAGCAGATACGTTCCTTTTTGAGGATATTACAAACACAATGACACGATTTTCTGGAACTTTTGCGATCCCTTCTTGCAATTATTTATATTATTTTACACGTCCAATGTCTACTATCTGCTATCTACTATCAAGGCAAATTAAAAAAATCGCAGAGTAAGTACTGAAAATGTCCATAATGAATTTTCATTTTTTATTTAAAGAAGTATTTCGTGGATATTATAGGTATCACAACATTATAGGTAGCAGTCGAATTTATCTTTATTTTTTATGGAACCAAAGGTATCATTGATGCATTGCTGGCCAAGAAAGAGAGATTAGAAAGAGAGTGTTGACCTTGGCGATGCTGATGGTCTGCTGCTCCATGACCTCGTGGATGGCGGTGCGGTCGTTGTCGGCCATCTTGTCGAACTCGTCGATACAGCACACGCCCTGGTCGGCCAGCACCAGCGCGCCGCCTTCCAGCATCATCTCACCGGTGAACGGGTCCTGCACGATAATGTCTTATTAAGGCCATCTAGGTTACACGAACTTTGTGGTATTTGGAGTTCCTGCCTTCTCCTTTGTTTGGTGTAATCACATATTTTGAAGTTTAATACCATGGTATGCTGTGATAAAGTTGATAATGTTTTCGTGTCAAATAGTAGTGATCAATTTGCAGATCTGTAATGTTTATAGGTTGATTTTTTGGCACAATAAACAATTTGCCGTAAACGAGCGTCTTTATTATTTGAAAGATTTATTTATTTGAGCCTTTTTAACTCAATATAAGTTAATGCAAATCCCACCTGATAAGACGATAAACATACTAACTTAGTAACAGTCTATTCACTATTTTCTTGAAGACTCCCACGTCGAAGACTCTAATATGCGGGATTCTAGTCTTTTGCGGTACGCATAACGAATGACGAGTCAAACCGCGTCGTCTAAGCCAGTGTACAATTACCTTGAGCACGGCGGCGGTGAGTCCGACGCCAGAGGAGCCACGGCCGGTGGTGTACTGCGAGCGCGGCGCCAGGCGGTCGATGTAGCCCAGCAGTTGCGACTTGGCCACGCCGGGGTCGCCCATCAGGCAGATGTTGATGTTGCCACGAATCTTCATGCCGTTTGGACGTCTGACACAAAAATAATGAATACATTAGATACTATACCTTGTGCGCTTAGCATGTTGCGGGTGACAGTTGTCTATATGACGTTTACATCTGTCAGTACCACATGAAAATACGTCTATGGCGTTACGTTATACGCATAAGTCTTTTCTTAAGTTTTCTTTCCAATAGGTTTTATTTGTAGATTAGAACATTCTGGTTGGGTTTAATTTAATTTACTTCAATAATTAATGATTTAATATATTACGAATGTGGTACAGCTGAAATACTAAGTCATAATTTGTAAATTGCGGTAATTTTCAAGAGTGAAACGAAACGTTATTGAAACTGTCACCCGCACCATACTACAGCGCACAAGGCATAGTGTAGTACGGCCGACGTATCTTGGCGCGTCTGAACATAAGATTTGCAAACTTTAGCGCATGTAAGTTTGTGGATCTCCCTAAATGCGGTTTTTTTATGGTCCTTGAATAAGAAAGTTCAATCGTAAAATGAATCGTTCCCACACCAATGCAGCAAAATTAAGGAAAAGTAAAGAAAGCAAAGTTACTGTTTATTAAAATTCGAGTTTAAACATTATAAATATTATTTAATATTTTAAACTTACCACAGTGGCCAGTCTGTCTGTTAGGTGAATTAAGTTAGTAAAAAAATATTTGTTACCATCAAATAGGGATGTTGACTAATTTTAGGATTCAATTTTATTTTATAGATAGAACCTCAATATTCACGAATAAAATATTATAAAAATAATAATATTCAATTTAAAAACAAAAATTGATAAATAAAAATCACTATCAAATTTCCCACCAAAAACGTCACGTGACGTCACTAAACTATATTCAATACTATCTGTCTACTAAGTTTGTTGAATTTCCATATAAAATTGTTCCAATGACGTCATATTCTCAAAATGGCGTTTGAGGTCACGTGATTATGAGTACAATTTTTAACATTTTAAAGTAATGATATTTAATTTATTGTGATTGATTTCAATAAAAGAATCATATTTTAGGCTTTTAAATGTTACCACTAATATTTTAGACATAAATTTATATTAATTTATAATTAGTGTCAACATCTCTATTAGGTTACGAATGCACCCATAAAATCAAATGACACAGTATAGGTTTTTAAGTTACGCCATTGGAAATATAAAAATGATTAATCAAACATACTTATCAACGCCACCAACTAGCAGAAGCAAGAGAGCTTTCTTCACATCCTCGTGTCCGTATATCTCGGGCGCGAGGCTCTGCGCCATCTTGGAGTACAAGTCCTCGTCCGCTAATTCCGCCAGTTCCTCTTCTGTGAGCGCCTCTGCCATCTCACTCTCGTCGCTTTGGTTCAAGCAGGTTACACTCTGCAACCAAATATAATTATGAACTTTAATATGCAACGAAAATTTTATATATTTATCAATGTAGGCAATCGATCATTGTAGAACAAATGGAGCTCAAAAAATATTAATTTTGTTAGTTATCAACAAATTTCAAAAAGAGTATGATTATTATCAATTTGTCATTTATGGTGACCATGACTTTTTAAGTGATTTGAACGTAATGTCTTCCCACACTTCACTCATACCTTAGTCTTTCTAATGCTCCTGCTACATCTTAACGTTAACGGCTGTTCCAGAAAGCGTCTTAGCGCTATCACGCAAATGAGGCCAACACAAATAGGCGTGAATTTTAAGTCCTAAAAATTATTTTAAGTGACGAAAAACCCACTACCCAGTGGGTTTTTCGTCACTTAAAAGAATTTTAAGCTATCACTTAGCGTATAATGTCATACCATAAACACGGCCTATTTTAGCGCACTGCTGGCCACAGCTGCGTATTGTCATTCTTAACGAGTTAGGGCGTGAGTGTAGCAGGGACATTAATATCGATTAACGACTCACTGTCGTTAACTTACCAAAGCTCGTCTACTGATTTCCCAACTATCCACATTTAACATGTCCAGTCATCACTTACATGAGCCTCAAGGTACGAGTCTGAGAGCAGCCCCTGTACGAGCTACCAGAACGTCGCCGACACCATCAGTTGGTTCGTCCGCTAGTTTTTCACTAGGTATTTACATCAAACAACAAATTACCATTAATCATATGAGCCCCAAGATATGTACTAAAGAGCATCTGAACTATCCGTTGGAAGACGCCACCAACACCATCAGTTGACTCGTCACCTCATTTATCGGCATAAAACATAGTCCCCAGTCATCACTCACATGAGCCTCGAGGTACGTGTCAGAGAGCAGCCCCTGCATGATCTGTCGGAAGCCGGAGTTGAGCAGCGGCAGGAAGACCCCGCTGACAGCCACGTGGTCGCCGGGCTGCGCGCGCCGCGTCTGCTGTCCGCGGCAGTACACCGACAACTGGCGGGGAATGTGCCCCACTGGCACTTGGTCCGACTGGGGATAGGACGTTGTGTATAATGATGGTGTTTTATTATCTAAAGGTATGTGGAAAAGGAGGAGTTTCTTTCGAAAAATGTATGAATCATGCTGATCCAAAGTGCTATTTTGCACCATAATGAATGATGTATAAAGAATGTAAGAGCACGTTAGAAGTTTAAAAAATACAAAAATATTTGTATTGCAAAGAATGTCACTTTGACCTTTAGTCTTGATACAGTCGAGTTGTTCTTGTCAAAATATATTATCTAAATAGTTGATATTGAATAAAAAAAAAAAAAAATTACATAAAAGAAGGAGAACACAAATCTCGTCAACACACTCACATGCTCCTGTATCTTCAACTCCTGGAACTTCTGGAACCTTGAGCCCCTGGTCTGTAGATGCAGCTGTCCCGCGGTCTTGTTGAGGCGGCACTCGTCGGCGGTGCAGGCGGGCGGCGGCGTGAACTGCAGCGCGCGCACCGGCTGGTAGGTCTCCGCCCCGCACGCGCTGCACGAGTACGTCGCCACCACGAGGAGAGGCTTCACGTCCGTGCAGCGGGTCACTATGCCTGTGGATGTAGTGGATAGAATAAATACACCGTGTATTTATTCTTACACGCTCACACCATTCACTTAAGGATAATAATGCACAAGGACAAGCATGCATATGTCTCTTAAATTGGTCAAAGGACTCCAGTATATATCATTCAACTGTACAATACTGATCTGACATAGATCAGAGATTAATTATAGTTTGAATCTTTTTTTATGGAAATAGCTGGCAAACAAGCTGACGATCAACGTGATGGTAAGTGGCTATCATCACCCATCAACATCAGCAACACCAAAGGCATCACTGATATGTAGCTGGCAAAGAAAGAGGGAAGAAAAAGAAACAAAAACTGGCTCTAAAGATGGTAACATACATGGTTTAAGAAAAACTATTATATATTTTTTGTTTTATACCACAGAACACTAGATGAAAAAATAGAAAGAACAATGCCCAAAAATTATTTTTTATTTTTGTTAACATCAGTTACACCGAAGCAATTCAATTATTTTTTTACGTATTTTAAAATTAATACCTGTACCCGTATTACCCAGCGTAAAATAATTTTATTAATAAGTGATGAATTGACTATAATAACAATGATGTCAATAATGTCCATTTTCATTCGGGCACTCACTTCGATACATAGCTTGTATCAAGCACAAGATAAAGGGAGACTTCTGGCCAATATTACAGACAGAATTTCGTTATAAATGTTGGTATGACAAATGTAATGATGTCAAATTTCCATTTCCGGTTGTCAATAAAAAAAAAAGTCAGAATAAAATAATGGTAAAAATTACAGGCAGCCGTAAGTCTCCCCTACTCTATGACTCAATGGTTATAAGAATTCAATCTCAAAATACTTTGGTTCTGGGGTGTGTCTGCTGAAAATTCTTATATATCTAAGCTCAGAAATTAAAGCGGCGATTTCTAGAATTTTTTCATTTTAAGACGCTAAAGTTGAAAATGAAATAAAACGATGTATGGCAGTTGGGCATTGTTCTTTCATACTTTTATTCCTGTGTTCATTATAGTGTAAGTTCAATGTAATGATATGACACAGGTTATGTATGTCTCCTAATCTGTGCTCTATTATTGAAGTGAAACTTCTTTAGAATCGTTGTGATTTCAAACCGGATGCAACAGAAAAAACGACAGGTAAGAGACACAAATACAGATGAAGCCAGGAAAGAATGAGACAGAAATATTCGTCAGTTAAAATAAATAAAAACGACATCGCGACAGTAAAAATGCTAAGTTGTATTCATTGATGGCGCGAGGAATGAGATAGAAGATTCGTTTTATTGCTAGATAGATGGCGCTAGCTGCTCATTTTACTCTTCATATTATGTTAAGAGATGGCGTTAGTTACCACTGTTTTCTTTTTCTTATGTTCGTGGTTATCTTTTACAAAGTGCTAAGTTGTATTCATAGATGGCGCGAGGAACAAGGTAGAAGATTCGATTTATTGCTTTTTCATCTCATTATCTTGAAACCAAAATTTTGGAAAGTTTCACTTCTACCACGTGTGAATTGCACACATTTTAATTTTTATATTTGTGTGATTTATCTCAATTAGCTCTATTATATAATTGTGTGAGAGCCAAGCCTGGCAGTGTGGTATTTATGGGTTCTGATGATAGTATGAGGTAAAATATTGCGTTGCATTTTATGAAATTACAAACATAAAATCCTTACCTCTTACAGTTACAAGTTTGCCAATGTGTTCAGCTTTCACCTCTCGAATTGGAAGTGATTTTGAGCTGGACATGTCTTTGAAATACACCTCACTAAAACAGATAAAACATTAATCAGTAAAAAACTGTCATGTTGTTTTCTAAAGAGATCTTAGAAAACTATCATCTGATTTCAATGATAAGTAGAAAACTTACAATCTTCTGATCAGCTCAGGGGGATATCTGTTCCTGGGGTCTCGCATCTCACCCGGGATCCTGTGGTTTCTGGCTTCCAACATTATCCGGTGCTCTATGTACACATCCAAGGAATCCTTTGCAACCGCCTAAAAAAGTTTAAACAAGTCTATATATATAATTATATTTATTTATGTAGCGTGTTTAAAAAAAGGTAAAGATGCGTAACAGGAATTTTAATATGCTAGAACAAAAAAAACATGTGAACAAGAAGTAATTTCATTTTGAAATAAGCAGTGCCTATGTACTATAGATTTAAATGACGTTTTAATTTAAGTTTACTCATGTACATAAATTTTTAAATAAATAAATAAATAACTTTATACTATACCTATACTAATATTATAAAAAGGAAAGATTTGATTGTTTGTTTGAATTGAATAGGCTCCGAAACTACTAAACCGATTTAAAAAATTCTTTCACTGTTGGGAAGCTACACTATCCCCGGGTGACAAAGGCTATATTAAATATTTATTTTTTTACTATTTTTCCCGAAGCAAAGCAAGGGCGATTTCCTAGTTGTTTAATAAATAGACTCAATAGTTACCATTTAATTCTTCATTATTGTTTTTATGTTAAGACCAACAGGTGATTTACTACAGAAAATAAATTCAAATGAACTTTAAAGTAAAGGTCTATTTTGTGGACATAATAATGTATGTAAAACATTACTCAGTAGTTATTTTAGTCTTAGTTTAAGTAGAGCCAGCTAATTGTGTACATCTGTAGCAGCAGAGCTCAACAGACCTTCAACAGAGAAGTAATAGTTACAACTCTTGTTCTGCAGTATCACAAGCAGTGAGCTTCGTTTGGCATAAGGATGGATAAAGCCCCTTACAACTGAAGTACACCTTAATATTATGTACTAACCTCTCGATGCTTGTAGTCGGGAAGCATCTCATAAACAATGTCAGACACCATGTTGGTATATCGTCTGGTGTTCTGGCGGACTGCTTCCGCCAGCTCTTCATTGTGTTCATGTAGATCGTCGAGCTCCACTACAAAGGCCACCTTCAAGAGATAAATACGATACAGATGCAGTAGTTTATGAAGAAGGTATGTTCGACGTAGGTAACCTTAAAATTCCTCAAGTTTGTTTCGCTTACCAATTCTCTGTGAGCCACTTTAGTAAGCTGCTCTGAGTACTTGAAAAACTTGTGTCCTTCATCATCAGTTTGGCAAAAATCTATGAAGAAGTTTTTAAACGTCTCTGAAACAAGTTACCGGTAAAGATTTAATACTGTAATGTGCAAGGGAATACATGATAAACCTGCATTCCATGATTATATATGTACCTTTGTCAGCTGCGTAGTCTCTCATAGCCATTGTTCCAGAAAACAAAAGTAATAATCCGGCTTGAACGTAAAACTATCGACCTGCTGTTTGCTGCTGCAATGTTTTCTATGTTGACATTTGTACTTTGTTTGACAGTTAAGATAACAATTTTTGGCGCGAAATAAGCATAGAGAAGCCATAATTTTTTTATTTAAATTCCCTTATTTTGTCATCATCGTTCTAAAATATAAGAAATATGCGAAGAAATAGAAAAAAAAACAAGATTTGGCTTTTCTATTATAAAATAACTGCATTATTGAATTGACATCACTAATTTATTAATTATTATTCCATTGGCCCCTTTTTGCTTGTAGGTATGAATCATCTGTGGCTACTCATGAAAATATGTGTATGTCTATGGAAATATATTTCGCGCCAATTTCGATGTCTTGTCAAAGTCAGTTGAGATTTTGAGAACTTGAGAAAAAGTCAACTAACTTTTAAACACAAAAATAGACAAGATATTATTTTCATGATTACTAACTTTTGTAAAATTTTGTGAACGACAAATAATATAAAAAGATTTTGTACCAGCAAAATGGCGGAATCCCTGGGTAAATATACCATTTGAATTATAGAACCTTTTTTAACTCCAATGTAAACTAAAAGTAAAGTTTCGAATTTTCAATTATCTTGCAGCGGGTTCTAGGGCAAAGCGGCAGAAAATTGATAAACATGGTCGTATGTCTGCTTTCGAGAGGTTAAAGCAATGTAAAGGCAAAGGGTCTAAAAACAAGTACGATGTAGACGATATGGAGAATGTATATGACACGGTGGATGAGAGGGAGTACTCAGAACGAGTACTGCAGCGTCAAGAAGATGACTGGATCGAAGATGGTAATGTTGGCTTGAGAGCCAGTTCTTTCTTTCTTTTTCTTCTCTGTTTCTTGGCTGGCAACACATCAGTGATGCCTTTGGTGCTGCTGATGTCCATGGGTGACGATAGCCACTTATCATCAGGTGGATCGTCAGATCGTTTGCCGGCTGTTTCAGTAAATTAAAAAAAACTATTGTTTACACAAATCCTTACCGAGGGATTGTTGATAATGTCCCTATGGTTATATTGACATGCCCCAATCACAGTCTCAAGTAGCTCTTACCACTTCTTCCTCTCCCAACAAAGATAAAATATATATTCATTGCAGATTAAATGTTTTTTTTTTATATTGGGCAAAATCTGTTAAATTTTAATATTGTTAGTTATTTGTATTTAGTTCTTAAATTTTGATTTAAATCTGCTTTAAAACTTATTTCATTGAATCTTTAGATGGCACTGGCTATGTTGAGGATGGCCGAGAGATTTTTGATGATGAGCAAATTGAAGATACTTATGTGGCATCCAATAACAAGGAATCTGGGAGGGGCCAGAAAAGAAAAGCAAAGGTTGCCCCTCAGCCCACTGGCAAAGGTAACATAAGGAATCTGCTGGGTGCAATGCCCACTAAGAAAAAGGAGGTATATATTATGCATTATTAAGTTTTATTTATTAAATAGACAAGTAGCAATTTCAAATAAAATTTTAATTCAATTCAAGATTAATATAGCAATGCATTGGCAAGTGTAGATCATGTTCATTTTTGTTGTATTTTTACATTGTAATAACAACAATGACATTGTAATTTTTACTACATAATCCTATATATATAATTTTCAGGATGTAAAATTATCAGAAGACAATATTCTATCTGACATTATGTCAGACTTGGATGGCAGTACTGCTTCTGCAGTTATCAAACCAAAACCAGCAATGGTTGCAAAAACAAACACTGTAGAGTCTAGTAAAAAAGAAGCTCAGAATTACTTCAAAAGTCTATCTTCCTCTGTTAAGAAACCACGTCCTAAGGAAGCTCCTGTAAAAGAAGTTCCTATAAAAATAAAAGATGAAGTGGTAAGTGATTTTAAAATTAAACAAAATTAGCTGATGTAACCATTGAAGTATGTCATAGAACAGACATCTCAAACAAAATGTGTGTCCCGCCCGGAAGGTTCAATTTTCAAAATTGAGCCCCCGTTCTCCTTTCAAAATCGAACGAATCCATTGAAGGTTGAAGCCACGTGGCGTCAATGCATTAGGACATACATGATGTTCGCCATGTCGGTTCTATATGCCAGTAATACTTCAATGGATGTAACTGATAGCAATTACAAACATTATTTTCATAAACGTAAAGTGTAATAAGTGTTAACAAAGCATTGAACATTACAGAAAGTACTGTCAGTTGAAATGAAACCACCAAATGCACCAAATGGCAATATGGCACCAAAAAAATCGACTTGGAAAATAGATAAGGAAATTAAGCAAGAACTGGAAGATTCTGCCACACAGAACATAGAAGAATTTGAATCACAAGATGATCATATTGATTTAGGAGACGACTTCAGTAATGATGCAGCTCCTCAAGTCAATGAAATCAAGAATCAACCTCCTGCTTCTTCAAATACAGTCACAGATTTTGCTGAGGAGTTTCTGAATGAGGATTTCGAGATATTCCCATCTGTGAAGAAAGAGTCACCAAAGGAATTAAAACCGTTAAACAGTTCCTGGTCAGATCAGATGGGTGACAACCAAACTGTGGCAGCAATACAGACGGATGGACATTTGCCATTACAGAAAAATAAGGAAGGTGACGAAGTACTCAAGTTCTATTGGTTGGATGCCTGGGAGGATAGGTTTGTGAAGCCTGGAGTGGTGTATCTGTTTGGGAAAGTTTATGTGAAGCCAAGAGATAAAAAGGCGGGCTCGGCATCATGTTGCCTTGTTGTAAAGAATGTTAATAGGCAGCTCTTTCTCTTACCCAGGGAATATGTAAGCATCTTTTTGTTACTATATTAGTCGGTCATGTTTTCAGCGTCCTGTGGTAGTGTTTTTAGGTTCAGTTGAAATTCAGTTAAACTTTTAGTGAATTTTCTTTATTACAAAATAATGTCTCTGTGTTATTTTTACACTAATATTCGTGTTACAGAAATTAGATCCAATAACTTTAGAACCCACGGACCAAGAAGTGACAATAGCAGATGTATATGAAGAGTTCAACAGCTCTGTGGCCAAGGAGTTGGGTCTCAGTGAGTTCAAGTCCAGGAAAGTCACAAAGAACTATTGTTTCAATTTGCCAGACATACCAGCACAGTCTGACTACTTAGAAGTTAAATATTCAGTGAGTAACATCTTATTCAACTTATTCAATAATATCAAAAATTAATTTGTTTGGTTGATGGATAATGTGTAATTGGGCATAGTAGGGCAAGATTATAATTAAAAGCCTAACTTTATTATAACTTTTATTCACTTACAGGTAAAGTACTAAAAATATTATTTAACATTCATATATCCAGGGCCGGTGTTAGGGAGGGGCAAGGTTGGGGGATGGCCTAGGGCGCCAAATTTGGAGGAGCAAAAAAAGAAGGATAAATAAAATTCTTAATAAACATTCCCATTGGTTCAGAAAATTTTTCGAGCAAAATAAACTCGATTTTGATTTTCTTATGTTCTTCTCTTTCTTCAATATTCTTGCCTATGGCTTACTAAATCATTACACACCATTTACATATTTCACATAATATGTTCATAAAGGTTTTAATTGCTAATTTTCTGTTACAGGCATCTCTGCCACCTCCAAACACAGGCAAAAAGTATCTGACGTTCTCACACATATTTGGAGCAAACACATCATCCCTGGAGACCTTCCTACTGGGCCGGAAGATCAAGGGTCCATGCTGGCTGGAGGTGAAGCAGCCGGAGAACGTCCAGGCCAAGGTCTCGTGGTGCAAGCTGGAAGCAGCCGTGGACAAGATGGAACAAGTGTCTGTTATCAGGAATGATAGTGATTTGGAACCACCGCCTATAGTTGTTGCTACCGTAAGGATTCTTTTTTGTGCTTAGTACAATAATACTCATGGCTCCTTTTACATTTTGAAGAACTGATGAAGAGCATTCTGAGAAGTAGGTTAACATTTGATGAAAATTTACAGGAAGTGGAAAGGAGTACAAAAAAAAAATATAACTAACAAATTTAAATCCATTTAAATCATAAGTATCAATAATCTTGATTTAGAACTTTGTGTAAAAGCTATTTTATGTACTGTTTGTGTTGCAGATAAACATGAGAACGACAATGGATCCGAAAACTAATAAAACAAAAATACTTATGCTGAGCTGTTTAACTCACAATAGCTTCCCGATCGACAAACCGCCGCCGAATCCACCATTTCAACAACATTTTTGTGGTGAGTAATAACCTTCATATTCATCTTTAGTATGTCGATATAAAAATTGATAAGTTTCTTTAATTTTACAGTGATTACTAAATGCAACGAGATATGGCCGATGGACCTCAAGCAGCACTTGGCACAGTTCAAAGCGACGAAGCTGAACAAGTGTGACACGGAGCGGGAGCTGCTCAACTACTTCATGGTGCAGTTCTGGAAGCTGGATCCGGACCTGGTGGTGGGCCACGACCTGCAGGGCTTCCAACAGGACCTACTCATCGGGAACATTCTGGACTTGCGGATACCAAACTGGTCACGACTCGGAAGGCTAAAGAGGTCGGTGGCGCCGCAAAGAAAGTTCGCTGCCAAGGACGCGTTTCTAGGAAGACTGGTGTGCGACATTAAACTCTCTGCGATGGAACTCATTCGAGCGAGGAGCTTCGATATCGACACCTTGTGTGTTAGTGTGTTAAAAATGAAGGAGGGTGACCGCTTCGACGTAGCGCTCGAGGATTTGCCGCGCTACTACGAAAACAGCTCGGAGTTACTGCAACTAGTCACCCTTAGCATGCAAGATGCGTCCTACATCCTCAAGATGATGTGCGAACTGAATGTGATCCCGCTAGCGTTACAGATAACGCAGATCGCAGGGAACGTCATGTCCCGCACGCTGATGGGAGGCAGATCTGAGAGAAACGAGTTCCTTCTCCTGCACGCCTTTTCAGAGAAGGATTACATCGTGCCTGATAAAGTGTACGGTAATAAAAAGGCCAGCGACGATCCCGAGGACCAAGAGGAAAGCACTGTCAATCCCTCAAAGAAGCAAGGGAAGAAGAAGGCTGCATACTCGGGTGGTCTCGTTCTAGACCCGAAGAAAGGATTCTACGATAAACTCATACTGCTCATGGATTTCAATTCCCTGTACCCGAGCATCATCCAAGAATATAACATTTGCTTCACGACGATAAAGAGAAGAAATGCTATCGCTTCGGACGACGACATCAACAACTTGGTTTTGCCGACGTCGAAAACTGAGTTTGGTGTGCTGCCGACACAGATCAGGAAGCTCGTGGAAAGCCGCAGGGAGGTGAAGAAGTTGATGAAGCCGCCCGACCTACCGAGAGACCTGTACATGCAATACAACATCAGACAGATGGCGCTTAAGCTTACAGCGAATTCCATGTACGGCTGCCTTGGATTTACCCATTCTAGATTTTACGCGAAACCGCTGGCGGCACTGGTCACCATGAAGGGAAGAGAAATTCTCATGGATACCAAGGAGATCGTTCAGAAGTTAAATTACGAAGTCGTCTACGGTGACACCGACAGCATAATGATCAACACGAACTGCTTGGACTACGATTACGTGTTCAAGATCGGCAACGACCTCAAAAGGGAAATCAACAAGAAGTACAAGCAGATCGAACTCGAGATCGATGGAGTTTTCAAGTACCTGCTGCTTCTGAAGAAGAAAAAGTATGCAGCCGTGTTGATTACCAAAAATCCGAATGGGGAATTTGTTTACCATCAGGAACATAAGGGTTTGGACATCGTTCGACGCGACTGGTCACAGCTGGCGGCGGAGGCGGGCAAGTTTATTCTGAGTCAAATTCTCTCGGAACAAACCGCGGACGAGAGACTGGAGAGCATCCAGACCCATCTCAATAAGCTGAAAGATGACTTAGTTAGCAACAAAATACCCCTGTCGCTCCTCATTATAACGAAGCAGCTCACAAAAAATCCTAACGAATACGCGGACAAGAACGCGCAACCCCACGTGCAGGTGGCCCTGCGGCTGAACAGCAAGAACAGCAGACGGTTCAAGAAGGGGGACATCGTGCCCTACATCATCTGCGAGGACGGCACAGCCAACACGGCCACGCAGCGGGCGTACCACATCGAGGAGCTGAAGAACTCTGAACATCTCAAAATAGATTACAAGTACTACCTGGCCCACCAGCTGCACCCGGTCATATCGCGGATCTGCGAGCCCATCGAGGGCATGGACCAGGCGCGCGTGGCCGACTGCCTCGGCCTGGACCCCTCCGGCTACCGGCAGGCCGTGAAGAAGGAGGCCAACACCGAGGCGTACGAGGTGGAGAACGAACACGAGAAATACCGACACTGCAAGGACTTCACCTTTATATGCGTCAACGAAAACTGTAAAACCGAAAATCGGATAAGAGAGACGTTTACGTGTAAGGACGTGACGTTCTTGGAGCAGTGTCAGAACGTTAAATGTTCAGTGAAACCGGTGGAGTACCTGGCTTGCATCCACAACCGGCTGAGCGTCCAGCTGCGGCAGTACCACGCGCAGTACTACGGCGGCTGGCTGGCGTGCGAGGACCCCGCGTGCGGCCACCGCTCCGCGCGCCTGCCGCAGACCTTCGCCGGCGGCCACCCGCTCTGCCCCCACTGCGAGAAGGGCGTCATGTTCAGGGAATACACGGAGAAGGACTTGTATCTTCAAATAAACTTCTTCCTGTTCTTGTTCGATGTCAGTAAAAGTAACACGAGTGAGTATCATGTTCAACAATAACAATGTTGTGTTTATATTTGTTTTTTTTTTATAAAAATTAAGTTTTTTTTTCAATTTCATGTTTCAGAGTTAAAACTTCCTCCGCAAGTAGCCACGGCATTTAATGTTCTGAAGGAGACGGTTGAAGACTGGTTGTCATATTCCGGCTACTCTGTAATAAACCTGGCGAAACTGTTCAGATTTTTTTCCTTGGACCCGAAGAATTGCAAAATCAAGTCTGAGCCAGTGGAAATCGACATTGTCCCTGAGATGGAACATATTGATGCTTTAATGGAGTTAGGAAGCTACTGAAATGTACTCTAGTGATTAACTACTGTTTTAAAATGTAGACGAATCATGGTACTGAAGTTAACCAGATACTTTTGTCTGGATAAATTATGGAGTTTAACTCTTGACTGTTGATACTTTTTAGCATTGGTTTCACTCAAAAATGAGTTGTGATGGACATACCAGCAGAAATTATTATTGGCCCTTTTAGCAGCAAAAACGATTTTGATTAAATTCGTTGTTTCTGTATTACCGCCTAAACTTGTCATTTCAGCTTAGTTTATTTACAAAAATCATTGGGATTTCCTCACGATCTTTCCTCATTCTAATGCACCAAGGACAGTTGGTGTTGGCACTAGCGGCTTTTAGAGCTTTATGGTCGTAGCGCACATATCAACTAGGAAAGGGATCGTCACCGGATCGCCTCGCCGTCAACCTAACGTAAGCGCGTTACCAACCGACTAGCAACTCCGAGTCGACTCGGCTACGGCTAGGCGACGCCGCGCTTACGGCTCGCCGGCCGCCTCGTTGCCTCGTGAATGACAGCAGTTCTGCGACGCAACGGTGCCGCGGCGCGGGGCGTGCACGAGGAAACGGAAAGTCGAAGGATAGCGTACGGTGAGACGTAAGCGCGGGTACGGCAAGTCGTCCACGCACCGTACCGCGGTTCGTGAGCTTGTCTCGAGGCGAGGCGATTACGTTACGAATCAGATAACTATGCTTTACAGTAGGAAGTTTCATACAAAGAATACTGACATGCAAGAGTTGATACGTTTACGTTCCGTTTACGAGTTGATATGTGTGCTACGATCATTATACGGACAGAGGGCGAGCTTAAAAAGGCTTACGAGGAATATAACTTTAAAAATTAGAGGTGCTGCATTCTAACTCAGTACCTACATTCGGGAGACCAAAGTTCAAACCGCTGAGCCATCACGGCTTATAGATATTATTATAGATATAAAATAATTCATTTGCATTAAATTTTTAGATAGATATTATTATAGCATTTGTACATATAGTTAATAGAATGTATAATAAACGAATACTTTAAGAACTTCTTTTATTTAATTTTTATTTATTACAACAATAAGCAATGAAACTAGAAAATCCCACTGATTGTGCTATTTTAATATGACTTGTTCTCGCTTCCATTTCGCATACACCTTCGCATTTACATAGAACCAGTCTTATAATCATATAATTTTTTCTATGGAACCTAGAAAAAAACTTAAATTGTGTACAAAAAAGCGTGTTCAATAATGTCAAATTTTTCTGTTACATATTACAGTATACTAAGTTTGCTTTGAGTTACTAATTGGAAATTTTATGTGCAATAAAATAAGAGTGATGGATATTTTAGTTATACAAAATGTACTCGACATACTGTGTCCTGTACTCCTTATAGCGTATAGCCTTCTTCGTCAATGTGGCTATTATACACAAAATGAATCATATCAGACCCGCAGTTCAAGAGAACAAAATCTAAGCTATATATCTGGATGTGCTAAAACTAAATATTGGTTTGGTCGAATCCACACTCGGTCATTATAATATCTATAGTCTTAAATAATAGCTGTATAGCAAACAACAATATTATTAGATCGCTCAAAGAAATCATTCAAAGCCAATGAACTAGTAGTATATTCGTTCACTGTTCAAAGCGAAGAAAGAAATACTAGAAAAAATAAAACAACACGATTATTTATCATTCTTTTATTACTAACTCATCTCACATACAATGTCATAAAAATCAACCCTCTCATATCAGTTGATACGTAAAAATAATATTTTAAAAAACACTTCATAAGGTTTTTGCACACAACATTAATTTTAATTACAAATAACATTTTTGAGTGTGTCATTGTCCAGTATATAAAATAAATGTTAGTTTCGTCAGACAGCGTGGCCATCGACAGTAGGACCAATAAAATCGTTTTACTCTTTGTAGTGAGACTCAAGAACACCAATCACTCAAAAACCAAGTCCATTCCAACCATCTCTTACCCTAACTTACAGCACAGCTCTTAGGAATAAAATTAGTAATTACACGGAAACTATTTGAGCCACAGTTTCTTTAAATTATTATTATAACTTTCGGATAATACAGTACTGATACGCATTATGCTACTTTTTCAAATTGTCACCATGTTTTAAAATGTTATCTGTTGACGTCTACCACGCGCCTCGACCACGCCCCCGGCCTCTGTTCCCGAAGTTCCCGCCGCGACCGCGATAGTTCGGTTTGGGTTGATTACCATACTGCTGTTGATTTGTGTTCTGTGGTCGCGCGTCGTAATTTTCTTGCATTCGACCACTATTCATGTTATTGTAACCCGCTTGCGGTCTCTGATTGTACATGTCCTGGGGCCCTCGATCCCCGTGGTTGTAAGAATTATCTTGGGGATAGTTGTTGTACCCCTGATCCCTCGGAGGTCCTATTCCCATGTTGGGCACCTGCCTCGGCTCCCACATGGGCCCGCCGTGGGGCGGCGGCTCATTGTATATGCTAGGGTTGCTCCCAAACGACTGTTCATTGTGCATCCTAGGATTGTTCCCGCCAAAACGCGGTTCATTACGCGCCATCTGATTGTTCCCGTAGCTCTGCTCGTTGTACGCGTTACCGTTGTTGCCGCCAAAGCGTGGCTGATTCTGCATATTGTGCGGGTTGTTGCCAGCGAGCTGGTCGTTATGCGCATTGGGGTTGCTCCCCCCGAACCGCGGCTCATTGGGCGTGTTAGGTTGGTTTGCTCCAAAACGGTGGTCATTATTCAAATTCGGATTCATGGGTTGGCGCGTCTCGTTAGGTGTGTTTGTGATGTAGGTGAGGTTTTGCCGCGTACCAGGTTGCTGTTGTTGTTGTTGCTGCTGCTGCTGTTGCTGCTGCTGCTGTGGCTGCTGCTGCTGCTTGAAAGGTTGATTCTGTTGTCGGTCAGCGTAGCTCGGCTGTGGGGCGATGGGCGGTGCCGTTGGGTTGATGGGGTCCGGTTTGTCCCCGAACGACCTGGGTTGCGTGTTGCTGGTCACGACGTCGGCGACCGGCGGGGCGGCTGCCTGCGCCTGCTTGTTCGCGGACTGCAGCGACGCTTGAACCAACGCTAGCAAGTTGGCCGCCGACGACATATTGGTGAGATCGATGCTGGGTGCGGGCGCGGACGTTATCACTTCTGATGGCGTCACACTCGACGACTCTTCTAGAGACTTCTTGACGATTTCCATTTCTTGACGTATTTTATCCTCTTTTACTTTTGCTGTTGCAGACTTAAATACCTGCAACGATAAATAAAAAAATATTTCAACCAAATTTTTTTGAAACGATTGGCAGGTCGATATTATAGTAATCTTTGGAAAATGGATGTTAAATTCCGGATGGTATATCCGGAGTTTAACATCAGAGCCATTAAAAACTTAATCACAGTTACAATACCTCTTCAACGGTGTAGTCGTCGTCATCGCTCTCGATGGGCACGGGCTGGTCGGCGGGTGCGGGGGGCGCGACGGGTGCGGCGGGCGCGGGGGGCGCGGGGGGCGCGGCGGGCGCGGGCTCGGCGGGGGGCGGGGCGGCGGGTGGCGCGCGGGCGGGGGCGCGCGCGGCCGCCGCGCTCACGTACTGTCGCAGCCGCTCGACGCGCTGCGGCTCGCGCGCCTCCAGCTTCTTCAGGTACGCGATGAGGCTGTGCTGCTCCTCCGCGGACAGCTCGTTGAAATTCTTCAACAGCGTCTCCAGGTCAGAGTCGGACAGACCGTCCATGGCGTCAGGCGCGTCTTCTTTTTCTAACCTGAAATTAACACTCGCATCATTTTTATAGTTGCATCGTAACGTTTATAATGTAACTGATTAGTAAAAGTACGCAATACTCAATAGTGAACTTTTATGCTTTTAATAATTCATCCAAAGCTCAATACTTTCAACAGGCTTGCTCTAAAGTTTAAATTAATCAACTCTTATCTTTCCCACAACTTTTTCTCATCCTCACCCCCCAAAGCAGTTGGAACAAGCCAAAAAGTTTATTATGGTGGCCTCATATACTGACCTCTTGTCGTCGTACGCGGACTGCAGCATCTGCAGCGCGGAGGCGGTGCCGCTGGCGGCGGGCGGCGCTCCCCGCGCGCCCCCCGCGTCCCCCGCTCCCCCCGCGCCCCGTTCGCTCGCCTGCTTCCTCTCATCCGCTTCCCGCTTCTTGGCTTCGGCCATGCCCACCTGAGGACCGGAATGACGTTAAATACGGAAACTCAAATCAATTATGTAATAGGGATGTTGACACTAATTATAAATTAATATAAATCTATGTCTAAAATATTAGTGGTAACATTTAAAGGCCTAAAATATGACTCTTTTATTGAAATCAATCACAATAAATTAAATATAATGAATTTAAAATGTTAAAAATTGTACTCACTGTCACGTGACCTCAAACGCCATTTTGAGAATATGACGTCATTGGAACAATTTTATATGGAAATTCAGCAAACTTAGCAGGCAGATAGTATTGAATATCGTTTAGTGACGTCACGTGACGTTTTTGGTGGGAAATTTGATAGTGATTTTTATTTATCAATTTTTGTTTTTAAATTAAAGATTATTATTTTTATAATATTTTTTTCGTGAATATTGAGGTTCTATCTATAAAATAGAATTGAATCCTAAAATTAGTCAACATCCCTATTGTGTGAAAACTCAAATACATAAAGCTACTATAAAATTTGCTGAAATATACATATTTCTTAGGTATTGCTTCCTTAGATAAAACCCCCAACATCCAACATGTCAGAGGCAGCTAAGATTACAGGTCTATTTCAATAACTGAACACACCACACAATCGATTTCGCTGACACTAACATAACACTATCACATGTACTCTATAACCTATTTCAGATAAAGGTCTACCCGTGTGCAAAATTTTTTAGTTCAGTAGTTTTTACGCGAAAGAGCAACAAACGTTAACTTATTTATGTAAAAAAAATGTCTACACAAACTTGCATTTATAATTTACTAGATGTGCCCCTCGGTCCCACCCGTGTTAATTTGTGGAAAAAACTAACTACTAAAAATAGCCTATAGCTTCCTAGATAAATCGACTGTCAAACACAAAAAGAATTGTTCAATTCGAACCAACAGACTTCTATAGTCCAGAATGCCCAAGACGCTGAATACCGCAATAAGTGGAGACGCATCGCAAGGGTTGCACGGGCCAATGACAACAGAGCATCATTGACCACGACCACTCTGTCAAAAGTGAACGACTGAGGAGGTGTGAGCGATACTTATTTATTTATTTAAACTTTTTGAAGTGAAATTTCTTTAGAATCGTTAGTGAATTCAAACCGGATGCAACGACAGGTAAGATAATATAACCGCTAATTTCGTCTTTGAATTTAACTTCTCCGTAGCTCAATGGTCAGGACGTAGATACACAATACCTGATGCGCAGGTTCGCGTCTCTCAGTATTTCTTTTTTTTTAGTTTTATTTTTATACTGTTTTTAAATACTTTCAAATGCTCTTTTAAATATTTTCAAAGAATTTATCAACAAAAAATAAGAATTTCATTCTTTCATTCTGTCGATCGACCGACCGATTATACAGACAGTAAAAATGCTAAGTTGTATTCATAGATGGCGCGAGGAATCAGATAGAAGATTCGTTTTATTGCTAGATAGATTTTTAAAAAGTGCTAAGTTGTATTCATAGATGGCGTGAGGAGTAAGATAGAAGATTCGTTTTATTGCTAGATAGATTTTTAAAAAGTGCTAAGTTGTATTCATAGATGGCGCGAGGAACAAGGTAGAAGATTCGATTTATTGCTTTTTCATCTCATTATCTTGAAACCAAAATTTTGGAAAGTTTCACTTCTACCACGTGTGAATTGCACACATTTTCTTTTTTTTTGAACCATACAAAATGTATTAGGACAAAAGGCGGACTTAATGCTAAAAGCATCCTCTGCCAGTCAACCTTAGGGCAATTGGACAGCAATGAAGGCGGTTGCAATGAAAAATTATTAAAAATGCATAAACTTAAGTAAAAAAAACATTAAGTAAATAGGAAATCTAAAATATATACCTAAATATATACATATTAAAACATAATATAAACGACTATATACTTACGACGGCATCAACGAGCTGCGCGAGCTCCTCTTCAGAGACGTCGGTCTTCCCCTGCGCGACGAGCGCGGCCGCCATCTGTGCCGCGATCTGCGCGCGGTCCACGGCGCCCACGCCCGCCACCGGCAGCGCCACGCCGCCGCCCGCACCGCCGCTCTTGCTACTCTCCGCTTTCTATCAAACAACGTAATGTTACAGCGAGTTCGCCATGCACCTGCGTGTGCCTCGCGCGACACCGTAGGTCACATTGAAAAGCAGCGGCCGTCGCTGAATGCGACCTTTTTCAGTGCCACCTGCTTGGCATTGCGATTAATTTTTAAGCATAGCATGTAGGTATCACTGATACTCTTATGCACGTCATTTTTTTAATCTACCAGCTTTTCGGAAAGGTGCTTTGTCATGGAGGAGAAGAAAAGCCGTAAAGAAACTCCTCAGCTATTACTATTACTTTTTAGCATATTGTTGTATCTATTGCAGTGCCTTGAAATAAATGTTTTTCTTTCTTTCTTTCTTTCTTTACCATACTCATTGAAGTACAATATTATTAATAACGATAACGTATAGAACCGACCCGGACACGATGTATGTCCCAATCAATTGGCGCCAATAGGCTTCAATTTTCAATGGTTTCGCTCGATTCTGAACGGGGGGGGGGCTCAATTTTGAAAATAGAAACTCCCGGCGGGACACACATTTTGTTCGAGATGTCTGTGCTATCGTGTAGGATCGATATGCATAAAAATATTTTTTTTTGGATTTTAGCACTTTTTTCGCTGACTATACATTTTCTCAAAAATCTGTGAATGCAGTTCAGAATATCTTAAAAAGTTGTGGATAGTCTCCTAGGAACGTTTTCCTGTAACTATAACGGTTAAGGTACCTGCCCTTACTGACCCGTCTCAAAAATCCACCCTGTATAATAAATTAGTAAATCAGTAACAACGCTATCTACATTCTTGGTTACGAATTACAAAACTAATCCATAACGTAACGGTTTGATTTTGCTCTCCAAAAATTTTCATTCACCGGGCTTATGTATATGAAAATTGAATCTAAAGGAGTTAAGACTCCAAAATATAAAATAATAAACCGTCGTTCTCACTGACCTTGGCCCTCGCCCGCTTGTCGGCCTCGTGCAGCGTGGCGGCGGCGCGCACAACGGCGGCGCGCACAGCGGCGGCGGCGGCGGATGCCACCAGCCCCGCCTGCGCCGCGCCTTTCAGCTTCTCCTTCGCCGTCTCGATCAGAACTAACGCCGTCTCGCGCCCCAACAGCTGCTCCGACGAGTTCGCCTTCTCCTGTGCAACGTGACACGAGCGATCAGTAAATATATCAACAGTGCAGTGGTTTTTTGGCTAAAAATTGTTGTCTTCCTGCTACGCATTCAAATTAACGAATCTATACAAGTAAATGTATAAAATACAATAAAAATTCTACCTATGTCATTAAAAATAAAATTAGACATAGTTCAAACTTTAAAACCATCCAACCGATGTACCACAGACCGGTTTCAATTGAAAGCGAATGTGCAAATGTGAATAATGCGAAAATGGTTTTATACCACTAAAACAATACATAAAGCACATTCCGTCAATTCTCAAGCGCCTGCAAGTCACCGCAAGCGACCCCTAATACAAGTTGTGCTCGCCATCACTCTGCAAGCGTTGGCCAGCGTGTATGGGTAGCTTTAGGAAAGAGCAATAATCACCTTCTCCATCCGGATCGCCTCGGCCAACAGATCAACAATCTTCGGTCCGAGACTCCCCAGATAGTCTTCGAGCGCGACGAGCATGCGCAGCGTGGCCACGACATTGTCGGCGTCGCCCACGCTGCCTCCACCGCCCCCTCCACCCCCTCCGCCCCCCGTCCGTACGCTGCCCACGGTCCGCACGCTGCCGGTGCGCGAGCGCGGCGGGGAGAGCGGCGAGCGCGCGTCCGGCAGCGAGCCTAGCGACTCCAGCGAGTTGTCCGAGTTCCACGGAGACGCGCCGTCTTCCCTGTCGCGACGTCAAACACAATACGTGTAATATTATACTGTTTCATTATGAGGTAGCTACAGTACAGTTAAATGCAGTCGGGGCCTGAGCTCCTCAAGGACAACGCTACACTACAAGGAATTATCAATAATTATCACGCGCATTTTTGATATCGATTCAGTTATATTTAGTTTGCTTGAAAATAAAGCTTAAAAACTTATGTTTTAGTCAGATTTTATTTTTTATCAAAATCGGTTTAGTAGTTAAGAGGACACGTCCGTGGTAACAAGCATTCACATTTATGATTATATTAAGTTTCTAATTCCAATTTATCGAAATATCAATAATTAATTACAAATTAATTAATCACAACGCTAGCCGCATTCCTTAGCTCTGCAGTCAACTCACACGGCTACTGTACCATATGGGCTTCAACTCATTAATAATCTGCTACTGAGGACGTGTCCGCTTAAGGAGGCTTAGATGGCATTGCGGATTGGTCGGGAGGTTCATTGCCACCTAAATTGTCTGACGTTTTCTTGCCGACTGAAGGCTGACATAGCTTAACGACTGTTACCTTATGATGACAACCAGGACCGACATCTTTACGTGCCTTCCGAAGCACGGAAGCGCGCAAGATTTTTTTGTAAATAGCTGTATCCCGTCAACTATCATCATCATCCAACTACCAACCGTCAGCTGTTGCTTAACTTTCTCGATCACTTAGGATTGACACAAGCCGGACTACGAGTCCTTCATTTTATTTCCTTGCTAACGTCCTTTCAGCCTCAGGTTGTTAACTAGCTAATGCCCCAACTCAGAATCGTTAACGGTTACTTTAATCGCTCTTTAGTAAAGAATCACCATACAAATTCTGTACTAAGGAGCGATTCAAGTAACCGTTAGTGACTCTGAGTTGGGGCGTAAATGAATCAAAATTTTCAACTTCATTACACTTACGGCTTCAGTTCATCGTCAGATATAAGCACGGTGTTAGGCAGGATAGGGCTGCGGTTGCGCGAGCTGCTGTGCCTCGAGACCTCTGCCCTAGAATAATCAGGACTGCGGTTGCGGGGGGGCGGGCTGCGGTTGCGCGGCATGGAGCTGCGGGCGAGCGGCGCGGGGCTACGGTTGCGGGGCGCGGGGCTGCGGTTGCGGGGCGCGGGGCTGCGGTTCCGGGGCCCGGGACTACGGTTGCGATGCGACGTCTCCCGGCGGGACAGCGGGCTGCGGCTGCCGCGCGACTCCAGCACGATGTGCGTGCGCGCCGGACTGCGCATGCTACAAAAATATGTAACATATTTTGTTATTTCACTTAGAAAGTGACGTATACACATTTTTATCATAAGCAAGAATACATGAAAAATCAATGTCCTTTTTTAGCCCCCAACACAAAAGAGGGGTGTTTGACGTGTCAGTGTATCTGTGTTTATA
The DNA here is from genome assembly GCA_963932265.1 of Thymelicus lineola. NCBI lineage: Eukaryota > Metazoa > Arthropoda > Insecta > Lepidoptera > Hesperiidae > Thymelicus > Thymelicus lineola. The sequence goes on from OZ010685.1 coordinate 14,526,296, forward strand.
TGTGTGTCTGTGGAATTGTAGCTACTAAACGAATAGAGATAAGAGCATTCATTGAATCTCGAGATTAGTTTGTGTGAGAGAAAATCTAAAATAGTTCAGTGCATAAAGATGTCGTTAGTGTAGTGTGGGTTTATCTGTCATTAACGTCAATTGTCACCTGTCAAGAGTTTCTCCCCGCCACCGCAGTCGCAGCGTGAACACGATCCATGTTACTGGGTCGAAATATCGGGATTATAAAATAGGAATCGTGAGTACCCGTTGCATTTATAATGTTCAGTGTCTGCGATGATATTAGTTTAAAATCATTTGAACAGACCGATTATGGTACGGTCCGAAGGCTCCGAAGGAAAATCGGAACCTTTATTGTATAGAAATAGTCTCCCAAAAATATTATGGGTCTACTAAGACGATATTTCGACGTAGGTGTCCGTTTGCGAAATATATGGCAATAGAGTGCTAATTTTGGTTAGAGCCAAGTGTCGTTCCGCTTTCAAAACGCTCGCAAACCGCCAGTGTGATAAGGCCCTTATGGATAACATACGCACCCGTGCACGGGACTCCGCGAGCGGGAGCGCATGACCCGCAGCGGCGAGTGGCGACGCGGCGGGGAGCGCCGGGGCAACGGGGAGCGCCGGGGCGGCGGAGAGCGCCGGGCCGGGACGGGGGATCTACACAACAATAACAATTAGTTGTCTGGATTAACATTTAAGAAACACTAATGTTGAAGCCATTGTTAGGAGTTTTAGGTAGATTAAAAAAAAATTACGTGCGTAAGTGTATAAATGATACCTATATGAATTAACGAAAATGATTTAGAATTTTCATTTATTAAGCCAAGAGATAACATTAAAATTATTTTTAGAGTCTATGTCCATATTATGTGCGTCCCAGTTAATCTCAGAAACGGGTAAACCAATATGGCTGCGATTTTCACTTATGTATTAGTAGTCTTTTCACAATGTAAGCGTAATAGTTTCGTCTTACATGATGTTTTGAAATATTCACATTAGAAGTGTGGCGTAGTGTTGAATGTTCCGCAGCACTAACCTGTGGTCTCGCCTGTAGTGCGGGGAGCGGCGGCGCGGCTCGGCGCGGTACACCGGCGGGGAGCGCCGCCGGGGCTCCGGGGACCTGTGGCCGAGACAGCGGGTCACACTCAACGACAACCGAAGTAAAACACATGTACACATACCAGACAGTCTATAGTCTAGACATGTCCAAGTAACACAATGAAGAATGACAGCAGGTCCATTAAATCACTTGAAATTTCATAACCTTTTAGCTTAAGGGTGAGTTGCACCATGTAACTATAACGATAACCATGCTGTCAACAAGCTGTCAAATCTCTGGTCAAGTAACGTTTGCATTGCACCATTTTAGCAACACTTGTAATGACGTCATAACTTAACGCTAACGTTAACTGCTAGATTTTGGCCGGTTATTGCAATGTCAAATAAACTTCACAATAAACTGCAAATTGTTCAATTGTTGTGCAACAAACAATTGTTAAATACTATTGTCACCGTTATTGTTACCGCTAAAGTTAACTTTGACGGAAACTATAACAAAGCCTATGGTGCAATCCACCCTTAATGTTAGGAATGAATGAATTTGGCAATCGACGCACACTTGAAAAATTCAACCTGCATACATAAAATATACATACATAAAAGACGTCGAACAAAAATGGCTAGGATATCGGGTCAGGCGCGGTGTAATGTAGCAGTCAGACAGTACCTCTTCCTATCCTTATGTTCGGGCTCAAGCCGGCGGTCGTTGGTGTCGGTGCGGCGCTTGTCCTGCGGCTCGGCGGGCGGCGGCGTGAGGCACATCTTGCGGTAGATCTCCACCACCTGCAGCCGCAGCTCCTCGCGGTGCAGCTCCTTCATGCGCCCCGTCCAGTACACTATCCACTCCGGCTTGAAGTCGTGCTTGGATGGGTCCTTGCCCTCTGAAACGGAATTATTCATTGTTACCAAGAAACTTGTAGTAATCTGGAGGACACGCATCGAAAAGGTACCTGAAGAAGGATCACGTGACATTGGATGAATAATTTCGACTAATCATAGGCATTGACCTTGAGACTCGTAGCTTCTCGTAGTATTGGTGTGTAACTTTAACCAATGATATGGCTCAGATATTCATCAAATGCCATGTGACCTGTTTTCAAGCACCTCTTCGAAGTGTGGTCTCCAGTTTACTACAAGTCTTGATTGTAATTCTAAAGTGTGACAATGCTTCGCCAGGACACGTCTGTAGTCAGCGCCTATAGATGTCAGACCTTTATGCCTAGTACATTAAAAAAATCCTTAGTTATTATAGGAAGTGATGTCTGGCTGTAAAGCAAAAAGTAACGGGTCAGCGTCAACGTTAACGACAAATCTCTGCTCGTGTACGAGGTCACGATTTGGCGCTGCAAATGCAAAGCGATATTATTTGAATTTGAAAGCGAATTGACATTGACATTTGTATCGAGGCGTGTCGTTTCGCTCACCAGCCTGAATCTCTTTGTAGCGTCGGTTCCAGAACTTCTTCCACTCGTCGGGGTAGAGCGGGTGCTTCTCGGGGTTCTTCTCGTGGTAAGCCAGCGTCTTGTTGGCCGCCTCCTCCGCCGCCGCGCGCCTATCGCCCGCCACCTGCATCTTGTACTCGTGGTTCGGTTGACGCTGCACACATATACGACGGAATTTACACTTCATTTTTAACCGACTTCAAAAAAAGGAGGAGGTTCTCAATTCGACTGTATTTTTTTATGTTTGTTACCTCGGAACTTTGGACTGGGTGAACCGATTTTGATGATTCTTTTTTTAATCGAAAGCTGGTGCTTGTCGTGTGGTCCCACATAAATTTGAGCGAGATCTGACATTAGCATCCATGTCAAAAGCATATAATTATATAAGTCTTAAATTTGAAGTCGGTTATTTTTTTGTTAAAATTTTAGATTATTCAACGAAACATTTTATTCATATAGGTATCACTGATACACTTCTGCATGTATTTTTTTAATCTCCTTTTTTATTTACTTTTAATAATTTAATATTTTTTTCACTGTCATGGAGACGTAGTAGCGAAAGAAAGTTTCGTTTTCGGTAAACTCTCAGTTTACATAAAAGCAATGTTCGGTTCCAAAAGTTTTTACGGAACTTGCGATGCGCGAATCATTCTTGTCCGGTTTTTTTATTAGCCGGCAAAGAAGCAAGCGAGACCTGATAGTGTCACCGTCACCTGTGAACATCGATAACACTGTATCACCAAAATAAATAAAAAATACCGGAAAAAAATAAGAGCGAATAAAGAACCTATCTACGAAGCTCATAGCCCGGCGGCTTGCGTCGATCCTAAGTGATCGACAAAGTTAAGCAACAGCGGGCGCGGTCGGTAGTTGGTTGGGTGACCGCTAGTTGCAAAAAATTCTTGAGCGTTTCTGTGCTTCGGAGCGCACGTAAAGCCGTCAGTTCCGTTCAGTTCCGGTTGTTATCATAAGATAACATTCGTTAAACCATGTCGGAGGCCGTCGGGCGGCATTAAAAACTTCTGACACTCGGGTTGGCCACTAACCCCTCCACCAATCCGCACTGGAGCAGCTTAGTTATTGTCAAAAACTAATTACCTTGCCATCAGATGTTTTAGTCTGTGACTTCTTAGCAATGTTCAGTGCGGCGTACTTCCCGCGTGGAGCCGCTGCGTCCCGCCCCTTGTCCGGATACGGTTCGTACCGCGGCTTCTGCGGCTGCGGTTGACCCCTAGAACTTAAAAATGGCACACAGGTTACTTTATGCATATCTACGAAAAAGTATATATTATTTTTTATGCATCATAATTTTTTTGTATCATACACTTGTCATTTATACTTTTTGTGTAGACCACACCCAACCTAACACTTAAAATGCACTGAAAATCAGTGATCCTGGTTTGACGCAATATTCATTAGGTAAACGGAAATAAAACAGTCGGAAAAAAAAGAACATGTTATATATCGCTGATGATACATATCAAAAAAAGTTTTTTCAGGAACAAGTGAATTAACTGTACAATTTTGATCAATGGATTTTATTATAACACTTATAGGTGTAAAGTCGACATTAGACATTGTTATAATACCTCTTATATCGGTTCGCCATGGGGCTCCTGTTCACGTAGCGGTCCAACTCATCGCTGAGGTCCGACACCGACTCCATGGACACGCGCCGCTCGCGACGCCCCGCCCCCATACCTCCCGCGCGCTGACACACACATACGATATTATACTAAACGCAAAGACTCGTGGCAGGCGGAGTAATAAAACGTGCAAAAGAGACGGCGCACATCATTTTCTCTCTCGCACTTGCACTGTTTATGGAAATTAGGTGTTTCGCATCTATGTGCGTGTGTGACGTCATCCATAAACAGTGCAAGTGCGAGAGAGAAAATGATGTGCGCCGTCTCTTTTGCACGTTTTATTACTCCGCCGGCCACGAGTCTTTGCGTTTAGTATAGGTATTAATCCAACTAAATAGATCTCATTTCATATTAATGCGTATTGTGTTTACACTATGAGATACAAGTATACACAATTTCTATACTGAAGCCAATATTTCGGACCAAATGCTGGATCGTGGACACAGCAAAACTAGCTAGGCAGCAAAAAAATTGTGTGATTTTACTATATGATACATTACGGAATGAAACAAGTAATCTAGTAAACAATACTAATTAGATTTTTTCATGATTGCAAATTGTATAATTTCTGAATGTAAAATTATACTACGAAATAGGTACATGTAAGGTAATTAGATTCTTACGTTTGCATTATTCGGCTTCGGCACTGCTACGATGGGAGGCGACGGATCTTTCCTAGAAAAACAATCAAAATGTTCAGAATAATATTTCTCGAATAATAAATTTAAAATCTATATAATCAACTCGAATTTCAAAAAACAAGAATTTAGTTTTAGTAAAATTTTAATTTGCAATCGAATAACAAATGCGTCAAAATTTCTGCACATGTTTGTAATAATAAGATATATCATTCAAACAATGTTTCTGTAAAATAGAAAAAAAATATTGAGTCACTTACATTCCTTTTTGTGTACCTGTGGACATAAAATATTTGACGTTAATACATTACAATTCCCACAATTATCAAGGAGTAATAATATCTGACATATTTCTACTCCGAGAACAATAAGGCACAGTACACAGTAAACTGACCGGTTTTATAGAGAGTGTTGATCAAGTCGATGTCGACCACCTCCTCGAAGGTGCAATCGTCGGTCTCACTGTGGTGCGGGCCCTTCACGATCCACTGGATGATGCGCTCCCTGCAACAAAATCACAACTCAATATGGTAACAACTCAACAAAGTTATATTTTTTTATGTAACTAACGTCAAACGAGCTGACTCCACCACGATGGTAAGTGGCTATCGTCGCCCTGAACATCAGCAACACCAACGACCGATACTTTCCCGACTAAGAAAGAAGAGAAAGAAAGAACTGGCTCCCGAGCCCCCAGCCGGAACATAAGGCGAGGGTAGCTAGCCAGACAGACTTCACGTAAAACTAATATTAATGTGCTCCTTTTTCTAGGCCACTGGACACATGCGAGCGTAATTAGTAATAATTTTGTAAGGAGCTGCATGTTTTTGTTTTATTTTTAATTTCTTATTCTGTTTTTTTCTTTTTTCTGTTTTTTGTATGTTTCTATTATTCTATTCTAATGACTTTACGTCCAAACTAAATGGCTACAAATTAATTATTAGTTGAGAACACAATGTTTATTTATCAGCTTTTTAGGTAACTATGATCAAATAATAAGATTTCAATTTCCACTGTGTTCCATCCATCCATCAGCTTATACGAGTCCACTGCTGGACATAGGTCTAGGAGAAGGAAATTAAAATGTGAAGTTAGTGTCAGTCGGTGACTCACTTCTCCTTCTCGTACTCCTCCTTGTCGATGTTGATGGGGCGCATGCGGCCGTACTTCTCGACGACGAGCTGCGCGATGCGGTTCATGATGAAGGCCACGCCGTCGCGGTACTTCTGCTGCTGCCGGAACGGCTTCAGCAGCTCCGCCGCCTTCGGGAAATGACGTTGCTGCAACATCAAGGATCACTTTCAAGTAAAATCCTTGTCTTATAACTGCTCAAAGGGTGACTGGCAGAGAATGCTTTTCAACACTATCGGTATTTCGGATACCTTCCGTATTTTCAGAAATGCGTGCGGACGGTGCGGATGACATATACCGACGCATCTGTCATCCGCATCGTCCGCATCGCATTTTTAAAAATGCGGAAGGTATCCAAAATGCGGATGACGTCATACGTAGGGCGTGTGCTGGTACTCAGTGTTGCCATGCCACGATGCTTTTGACAACGCATTAGGAGAAACGTTTCATAGTAAACGAATCCTGTGAGGAGATCTCGCCTTCGTGTTTATACCTATATATCATTGTTTTCGGACATTCGAGATTCCGAATGGTGTTCCTCAAACTGCGATAACTAACTACGTTATTGAAATATGAGACAAAGTCGAAAACTAATAAAAAATAATAAGTATCGTGTGTGTGTGTGGAAATTAAATTTCCCTCAAATTCAAGTTACAAATTAAAGTTTTCAATTATCTAGGTTCATTGACCATCATCCACCAAGCCGGGAAATAACGTATAGAATTTGCCGTTCAACTAACTGCCTTTTCAAATTGATATTGTGAACCTAAAATCTTCTTTTTTCGAATTTGACTTTCTTCGGCCAATATGCAGGCTACTACAACAATTTTTCCATAGCTGAATCAATCTTAACCGTCTTCACCGTTTTTCACTAGAGGTTGGAAGAAACTGCAAAAATTGTTGGCAATACTAAAAAATCCGTATGGCGAATCCGGACATAATATATGTGCGAGGGTATCCGCATACGGAGCGTCCGGGGCGGACGATGCGGATATATCGCACCTTCGGTGCAACAAAGTCACAAATAGCCAAAACTGTAAAATTGAGTTAGTATGCCAAATTGTCTATAAAACGAGCATTTTACGTGAAACTATAGCAAAAACTATAAACAATTAATCTAATATATAAAATTCTCGTGTCAGTTTTCGTTGCCATACTCCTCCGAAACGGCTTGACCGATTTTGATGAAATTTTTTGTGCTATCTATTGTGTATCTATGAGAATCGGCCAACATCTATTTTTCATCCCCCTAAATGTTAGGGGTAGTCCACCCCTAATTTTTTTTTTATTTATATGGCAAAACAACGTTTGCCGGGTCAGCTAGTAGTATATATATATATATATATATATATTTTTTAACCTATTACAGATAGTAATCCAGTAATATGAAAATAAATGCGAATGTGAAAAAATCTTAAAGTCCTCTCATGCAAAATTACAAAAAAAGCTGTCGTGCCTTTGTTGCACCGAAGGTGCGATATGTGCGTTCAGCTTTATATGGTACATAAAGAAATAAATAAATAAAACAACAAAAAGGAACAGAAGTGGTGAGGCGTGGTGAGCTGCTGCGAGGAGAGCTGTATTATATTGGTCTTGGCTGGTATTTTGTTGTCAAGAATGTTATAAATCATTACAAAGAGTAAAATGTATTTATTTTCAGCGTAATAACATTATTAGCCTACTTCTAAAAAGGAGGAGATTCTTGATTTATTTGTATTTTTTTGTAATGTTTGTTATTCAGAACTCCGTCAGTTATAAACCGATTTGGAAAATATACTCGTAGAATGACAACATTCTGTCTAACATTAGATGTTGTCTTTAATGAGATGATAAACATACTGTTCTTTTCCCGACTTCTTTTATGTAACTGGCTGACAAATGACTTGACAATCCAACCGATGGTTAGTGCGTACCGTAGAAAGATAAGAGAGAGAGAGAGAGAGAGAGAGAGAGAGAGAGAGAGAGAAAAGTAGAGAGACAAAGAAAAAACTGGCTCCAAAACCCCCAGCCGAAACACGACGAATCATTTGGCGGCAAGAGGGTGGTAGCTAGCCTAATAATAATTTTGACAATATAATCTTTACATAAAACCTTACCACCAAGCGAGCCGGCTTCCGTTGCCTGTTACGTCACCCTAATATGCCGGCGTGTGATTGGTGTTGTGTGTAGGGAGGGGGGTATAGTATATTACTCACGATATAGTTGTGTCGGTGCCAGAAGCAGGTCATGTGGTTGACGATGGTCCGCGGGTGGCCCTGCTTGTAGCACAGCGTGCACGTGTAGCTGGGCTCGTAGTGCGTCTCCTGCGGCGGATGCTCCACCAGGTACTCCAAGCCCACCAGTGGGGCGCTGGGGGGGGGGACACATACATAATACACTGAACATTACTACCGTATTACTCCAATAGCGAACTTGATCGCAATTCGACGACAACAGCGAATAAATTCGTGCCTACTTAATACGTACACGTGCTTACTTCGCACGTACATTCCCGTTTCACACGACATCTGCGTCATTTACTCGTACATCTACCGTACATCTACCCGTGATAAAATTTAAATAATGTTAATGAACCTTCATTTCATGTCGTCAGCTGGTTCAAGACTTTCCCCCTCCCCCGTGCCCTAAAACGTGGCACCCTGGGAAGAAAAAGGCTTGCCACTTTCCAGCCGTCTTAAGGCCGCTATTGTCGGCGCCCCTTGCCCCTCGCGATTGTTTACTAAACAAGACAAGTGCGAAAAACAGAATATTCTGTCCAAATTTCGCTGTTCTAGCGTCGGTGTTCTCGGTTCTGCCAGTCTCTATTAGTAGTATTAGTAGTGATATGATTGGCTTACGTGACTTCATCCAGAGTGTCCTGTATGTGGCAGCGCACATCCTTCAGCTTGCCGTACTTCTTGTCCATGTCCGACACGGTCTTGTTGTACAGTTCCACTTCTTCCGCCATTTTTTTCAGCACTTTTGGTGTTGCTGTCCAACAAAATGCATGTTTGGATTGATAAATTACAAAGGCTCACACACTGGTTTTTAATAAGTAAGTACTGTTGGGTTGTATGTAAGAAACCGCTTGTAAGCGATGAGGCAGCCCTCAATAAAAATAAAAAGTAAAAGATATTTTAAAGTAAAAGATATGAAATCACTAAAAATCACCTGCGATTTTATTGGCATTTTCACTTTGGTTGTATGGATGATCACTGAATATGGACACTGGCCACACATTTTTCAGGGACAATTTCGCCTTGTGTTTCTTCCCCGATATATGCGTCTACAAAAGAAAAATATTTACAAAATATAAAAAAGGTTAGAAAATATAAAAGTTGTTGATAACCGTAAATGCTGTCGTAAGTTTTTTAATCAAATAGTCGACAAACAAGCGCACAACTCTCCACCGATGCACGATGCGGTGCGGGCGAATAAAGAAAGGAAAAGAAAAGAGTAGAAGGGAGCAGGCTCCCTGTTTGTATACTAGCCCATCTCTGCAACCAGTTCCGCTCAAATTAGTGACCTTTTTTATAAATATACCTATGTATGTATTTATTTTTAACAGATGTGCTGAGGAGCTTCTTCCACCGTTTCTTCTCCTCCATGACAAAGCAGTTTCTGAAATAGTGTTAGATTAAAAAAAATATGTGCATCGCTAACCTGCAGGATGGCCTCCCCACTGCAGACCGCCGCGCACGGATAGCACAGATAGATCCACTTGCCGGACACATCGCGCCCGCGCCTCTCCACCATGCACCTGTAGCTGCCATCTTCGATCTTGATCTTCAAACTGTTCAGATGATCTTGAAATTCCTGTTCAGCCTGCAAAATAAAATGTCAGCCTTATTATCCGCATAAATTGTGGTCATCCCAGATCAGACACAAAACAATCGTGTGTCAAAAACGAAACGAATTGTATTTTTTGCGCTTTAAACCTTTGTCTAAAATTCGTTGCGTCATCGTAGCGTACAGTCAAAATTCTTTGTATGCTCATGCATCATGTTATTTAGGTACTGTAAGGTAAAAATAATCACTCATGAGCGATTTCCACCTTTCAATTTTTTTAATATACGCTACGGCGACCGTACCGACCGATTTCGAAAACGCTATAGGTACGAATATAGACTGAAACCAAGAGTACGAGATAAATATAAGCGAAAATTATTACGAAATTCGTCAACAATTAGTACGAGATAAATATAAGCGAAAATTATTACGAAATTCGTCAACAATTATGTAATTTTAATCGTAAATACTTAACAAATATGCTCCGGAAAAGGTAATGAAATACACAAACACAATTTCATTTATAAATATTTTATATTTATTATATTAATTGTCAAGTTTTAAAAGTTTTGCTCATACCATGTATACTTACCAAAGCGCACCAGCTTGATACTCAAACGCAGCACCTAATGAAGGCCGTCACATAACAAATCGCGTTTTTTATCGATATCGACAATACCGCAAATTACTATTATGAATAGGGTTCGTCAACCATTTAACGCCTCATGCCACATAATACCAGCACCTCACTAGCATAGCGGAAAGTTCGGTTTGCACTATTTATCGCGCGTTAAATGTACAACCCACGCTTGTGAGTTTCAACTTCTGATTTGCCCTCTGTGCCAAAACCCCCTATATCAGAAGCTGGGTACGCCCATGTTTCTTCACTTCCTCATATCAGCGTAGTGTGGTACGCAATGTTCGCAGTATCTTTTGGATATGGAATTTAAAAAAAATGAACTCAACAAAATATAAAATGCATATTTTTATCCGTTAGCCTCTTATTTCACCTACCCAACAGTTGATCTTACATACCTACTTTTCAACGTTATTCAGTTCTATAATTTATTACCTCTGATTATGCAGGGAGATGGTGCTGGTCTGATACTGAGGCATTAGATGAAGAACTACCGGGTCGCAATCCGCAATGTCACAATGCCTTTGTATACTGTTTAACATAAAGCCTCGCTAGGTACTGTTGTGGACGCAACTTATAATTATTTTTTTACGAACCAGTAAAATTTCACTGGCTGTGTTTAGACACTGTCGGTACTGCCAAATAAGGAACTATTCGTGACCTCGTCATGTCCTCCAGATGAAATGTCTATAGACCTTCCATGACAATGCAATTAATTAGTCCAAATCAGACTAATGGTCAAGCTTAATCAGCCCTTTTTAATGTGTGCGATAAGCCGATAACTCCCCCTACTAAAGACTTTCAGGGGCTTTGCGGGCAGTAGAAGTAAATAAAACGTTTGAAGACATTGCAGTAATTTAATCAAAATTCAGCATTCAGAATTTTTTTTTCACATAGCAACGTAAGTCCGAAACTACGTAAAATAATTGAAGGAAGGATGATCACATGAATGTTAAAAAAAAGGAAAGGACGGATAAAAAAATCATGTTTTTGTTATATTAAACTTTTTCTTTTGAAAATAGCCGGCAAACAAAAACGCAAAACGATCCCACAAGATAGATAAACACAGAAGGAAAACTCCATACAATTTATATTTTAAGGGGCGCGAAACCTTGTGAACGCTGCAAACTATCAGAGAACAGAATCAGGCCAAAGAATTATTGGGGACCATAAACTGATCTCAATATTTATTCTTAATTTATATATTTAAAAAAATTAACTTCTACGTTATTTGAACTTTTTCCTGTCGGTGGATAGATATGTTATCCCAATACATAAATAAACTTGCATAGTGTGTAATATTTTTTGTTCACAAAAGGACAACTCCATATAAGTTATATTTTAAGGGATGCGAAACCTTGTGAACACTGCTAACCATCAGAGAACAGAATGAGGCTAAAGAATTATTGGGGAACTGACCTCAATATTTATCTTAATTTATGTATTAAAATAAAATTAAACTTCTACGTTATTTGAACGACTTTTCCTGTCAGTGGATAGATAGTCCATAATTATTTTATCCTAATAAATAAATAAAATTCCATAACAAAATAGTATGTAATAATTTTTGTTCGATAAAAATTCAATCTCTGCTGCACAGTGGGAGACATAAATATAACATACTGTGCCATCGTCTTATAATATTATCAGGTATATCATTACTACTATATTATCCCTGAGACATTATCCATCAAACGGGGTTAAGATATTGTTACACTCACAGACCGAAAATGCTCATTAAGCGAAAAAACTGCTAACAACAACAATGCATTGTGGCATTATGGTTAGATAGTAATTATTCAACTGTCGACTCCTAGAGACAGTCATGTTGCTACTTCCATACTTTACTATGTCTATATAAATGATATATATGATCGCTATCAATGAGCGTTTTCAGTCTTTGAACGTAACATATAGAGTGTGTCCAGCGACTAACTAGCGATAATATAATTTAAAGGCATGAAATATTTCTAATTTTATCGACAAAAATACGCACATGTGCCAACTTTTTTTTCTTTCATTGTAGCACGTAGCTGGACGTAAGAAGTATTTAAACACGCATAAGGCTCATATTCAAGCAGCAATAAATCACCAGTCTCGCAACTTAGAGCAATGATTTTGATGTCGTTTTGTACATAATATCCTTGTTAATCAATGCGTGTTCTAAAAAGGTGAGTTAATGTGCTAGTTTTTGAAGTATGTTAGTAAAACTTAAAAAAACTAGTGAAGTCTTTTGAGTAGCATAATCTTTTTTGTAATGAATAGATGGTATACCTTTCAATTAATAGATTTTTAACATCTATGAGACCTTTGAGTCCAAAAAATTTAAGTCTTTCTGCAGAGTCATCTAACATAATAAAAAAAATGGCGGCCATTCCAATAGCCTATAATATATGGGTATTTTTGTCGATAAAATTACGTACATTTCATGCCCTTAAATTATAGCTAGTTGGTCCTGCACACATTGTTTAAAATAATCAAATAGTAAAGTACGGCCTCTCGATAATAAGAGGTCTTAATCACCTTTGGCCATCTTTGACAGCAAATACATCCCGGCCATACCTTTAACGAAGAGGAAAGTGAAAGTTTCGTTTGTTATTAAGTGCAATCGAAACCCAGAAAAACATTTCAAAGTAGCAAGGTGAACTCACCTGGGCTAACCAGACTGATAAATAAACCTAACCACTATTCAGGGTGCATTTTGGATAAACATGGATGATATGGACTATGGAGCACAATATCAACCACTGGAAGTAACCTGTCGCCAAAGTCTCGGCCATTGTTCATAAGGATACAGTTCTCAAGGAAAGAATGTTGGCTTGGACTTAAGGTAGAATGAGGGCCTGGAATCACTGGGACTATCTATCACATCCTGGTTGCCAATGCCACTTTGTGAACTGAATTTGTGAAATTACGCAATGTTGATAGTTACTGCATATATTTAATAAGTAGCCTAAACTGAAATAATAGGACCACTTCCTAATATTAATATAATTATTATGATTGATTGACACAAACATACATAAATAAATGTAATATTTATTATTATAAATATGAAAAAGGATACTGAAAAAAATTTATAAGAATAATTCAATATTTTTACTAAGGCTTAATACTGTATATTTTATGTGGTTATTCATTGTATAAAATTCTAATACTTACTGCACACACACACACACACACATAAATTGCTAGAGTAAAATAACTTAATTAAGAAAATTCAAATCTTAAATAATAAAGGCGCCATTATTCTAAACTTAAGATGATTTAGAAATAATTATTTACAAATAGATTTTATGCAATGTCAAATGTTCCAAAATGTTCTCCATTCCAGTAGTTGCTGCTGTATAGAAAAGGTCATTGGTTCATAGAACTCCAATCAGAATTATTATTGTCATAGGTCAGTATTATTTATTTATTCTGCCTAAAATATAGTAAAGGATCATCAAATTATTTTTGGTTCTAAAAGTCAGTGTATATTTAGATCTGTGTGAGAAAGTTCCAATGTAATTTTTTCTTGGTATATTTATTGACTAGTATCTTAAATCTTCACACAATTTAAATAATATTTGAAACAATATTTGATATAATATAGGAATGTGGTATGCAGATTTTAAGTTATTTTTAGAAATAATAGGATAAAATTTTGTATTTACCTTGGTACAAGTTGAGTCCTCCAGTTTCTTGGGTACTTCAGTCACAGAGTCTTGGTATCCCTCCGCACCGGGAGGGCAATCGGGAAGGTCCATCTTGATGCACTACACAACAGTTTATGACCATAAACCAGTCATAAACTCATAAACACACAGTCACTTTTTAACTAATGTTTTTTAATCTTCTTTATTGTTACAGCTGATCCATGCACAACTGTAAAACAAAACATCCATGTATCAGAAAATTGTAAATGATTACACTAACTATGATATTGAATATTAATACAAAGTGATACTTACAGAATCCCAACATATTAAGATATGCTTAAAGAGTACCTGTAGTTATGAGATTTGTAACTGCAAATTTCTATAAACACAATCACATTATGCAGTACCCATGGCTTAGGGTACTAAACATTACTTGAAAAACAAGAGTAAATAATGTTTGAACGTCATTACTAACAGGCCAGAAGAAAAATTTTATTGTGTGTAACCATAATAACTCTGAGTGGATTTAGTAACCGTAAGTTTTTAATATCACAGGCATTAAAATATCTAAATCTATATTTGCTGCAACATAGCTTAAAACATAACTCATAACTGAGATTCACTAAAGTTTTATTGTTCCTGTTTAGAGTTTTATTGTTCATGTTTGTCCCTTGTTTAACTCCTATTTGTATACAAATTAAACAAGTGGCTTGGTTTATCTGATGTTACATGGTAATAGACATTTTTTCTTTTAACTATAATAGTCTGTTTTTATTCCCGCGCTGGATTAATTATCTGGCTGTAAATCCCTCAAACCTACAGTAACTTAAGTTATTACTAAAGGAAACAAAAAAAAATACTGTTTTCTCAACAATTAACAGACAATGTTCCTGCCTGTGATTAATAAACACCAAATAAAGTCTGCATATAAATAATAACCATTCCAAATTTATTTTTATTGGATGTAAAGAGTAATAGGCTAGATATTATCAGAGACAATATTTAAAATAATAGGAACAAAAACCACAGTAACCTACCATTGTAGCTAGTAGTATGACTTACGTTTACAACTTATTTTTTTCAAGAACTTTCTCCGCTTTTTCGTAGAGCTTATCTATTCGTTGTAGTGAGCTTTAAAGATAATCTTTCATATTCTAAATTGTTATTTAGGCCATTCATTATTGATTAAAGTAAATTCGATCGCACCACGAAATGTATAAGTATACATACTTTGAATGAAAACTCCTGGAGAAAAGCAATACTTACCAAAAGTACTGGATATATTATAACCTATTGTTTAAATTTATAATTCTGTAAGACACTGCTCATATTAAGTTTGTACGTAAGGTCGTAAGATCGGCGAAGTGAATTTTTGAGTCAGCATGGAAAATTTTTAGATCTGTTTGAATGTTTCTTTCCAAACATTTCGATTCATATTATTAAAGTAGTATATAATAATTAATCGCTAACATATGTTAAAATTACGCTTAAACATTACAAAATATTTTATATACTAACCTGTTACAACAGACGTAAATGACAGCACTTTTTATAATATATCCATCGCGCAAGAACTTATTTAGTAACAGAGTAGCTTTTACGTATTTGCAAATAATGTAAAATAATTAACGTAAGGTTACTTCGGCCACGAAAATCCAAATTATATCCAAAATCCAAATTAAAATTGAATGACAGCGGCGTCCATTGTCTTGTCACAAGATGGCAGCAGCCACAGAGTACTTAAACACTACGTTAGCAGTACAGAGTACTTACTTAAACAGTAAAGTAAGAAACACTATGGGCAGCAGGCATGGATATATTACACTATCTGGATTGCTGACCTTGTAAAGTATCTGAAGCCATGGATGTATACTCTAACTGGATAAGTAATTTTGTAGAGCTATAACTGGTGATGGATGACGTCATAGCCTAAAGACCATTTTTATATTGTGTCCATGTTATTTATATTCCCGGGATATATCATTCGATTATGATTTTTATATAAAACATCTAAGATGAATATTATGAGTACCGTAATTATATGGTAGTTTGCAACACTACGCCAAAAAGTTAATGCAATTTTTCAGAGTGGCGATTACGGTTATCGGGGATTTGTGACGACTGTGGTCGTCATTTTTGTTTGTGTTACTTAAAATGTGGTGTTGTACTGTTATCAATTATCAGTGAGAAAATTACAATAAAAACAATATTTTAAATTCAGTAATTTTGAAGAAATTTTAATAAAATGTTTTATTTCAATGTTATAATTTTTTACCGCGACAAAAATTACCAATAGAAAACATTTTAAGGAACCATATCAACAAAGGATATAATTTTTGTAAGTGTGGACACCCTACTATTATGAAGGACAACCTCAATCCGGACTGTGATCGGTCGAATAGTCCTTAAGATATGATGTCATCGAACTATTCTGTGCTTCAGGTACCTCTACAAGGTCAGCAATCCAGATAGTGTTATATATCCATGCCTGAAATACAGAATAATTCGATGACGTCATATACAAAGGAATATTCGACCAATCACAGGCCGGATTGAGGTTGTCCTTCACAATTGTAGGGTGTCCACACTTACTTAGAAAAATTGTGTCCTATTTTGGTATGTTGTTATGCAAAATGTATTCTATTGGTAATTTTTCTGATTACCAATAGAATACATTACAAGAATTATAACATTGAAATAGTATATTTTATTAGAATTTCTTCAAAATTACCGAATTTAATTTATTGCATTAAGAGTAAATTGAAAATTAAGGTACACAATTACGGTACATCTATATTATAATAATGTATGTTATTGATCTTAGATGTTTTTATATCATTATGAAAAATCACAATCGAATGATCTCCTGGGACTATAGATAACATGGACACAATACAAAAATGGTCCTTCTCACCTTCTGATATGACGTCATCAATCTTCAGGTACCTCTACAAAGTCAGTGATCCAGATAGAGTATAAAACCAGATAGAGGATATCCATGGGGACCAAGTTAGCACAACACCATGGAGTATAGAGGGTGAGGAGACTGGAGAGCCATCTCTGTGTATGAAAACTATGAAAAGTGTCTGTAATAAACTTCCGTACGATAGAGTTCCGTACGTTATTTATGTAACTGTCGTTATTTTTCTATTTTATTTATTTTTTCCGTTTTTTTAAGACCACTTCTCATAGGTTTTCCAATAAAATTTAAGTAAGGAACTAATCTCTGCATTTTTTCAAAATTCTAGCGTTAGTAGTTTCGGAGATAAGGGGGGGGGGGATTGGTAAATTTTTGGCATTGGAGTATAATGTCATAGAACAGACATCTCAAACAAAATGTGTGTCCAGCCGGGAAGTACATGAGTAGTACTCATGTGCTTTTTTGTGAATTGGTACTCATTGAGTACCAAATTTCAACTCATTTAGTTCAGTAGTTTCGGAGTAAATTGGCTGTGAACGGCGGTCGCCCAGGCAGTGTTTGATTGATCCTGGGTTTCATTTTTATTTTTTCGTACGGAACCCTAAAAACGCGTCAAAAGTCAAAACTTCAATAATGGGTGGCGCGGGCGCTGCGATAGCCTATATTCGAATATTCGAATCCATAATTATTCGTCGACGGACCACTTTGACAACTCAAATAAACAAATTATTATAGGTATCATATCAGTGATGCCTTTGGTGTTGCTGCTGTTCATGGGCGACGTAGTACCATCAGGTGGATCGTCAGCTCGTTTGCCGGCTATTTCCATAAAAAAATAGAAAACAACAATTTCAATAATAATTGCCCCATTAACCCATTTTACACGCTTTATATTAGCTTCACCTCACCTATATGTATGTTTGTTTGTAACTTGTAACATACTCCTTTTTTGAAGTTAATCACATTCTGTTACATTAATATAAAACACAAGTACCTACCTATTTACCAAACGATGTAATATTGATTATTACTCTAAGACCAACGCATCACGGACTTCACGGTCAAGTCAATAGCCAAAAGGAGGGGGAGGGACCGAGGGACACGTATAGGTTTTCCATATTTCATAACGAAATATAATTTTTATTTATTGTAAATCGTTTGTAAAACATATGTTTGTAATTAGTCTTGATCACTTTATATTATGTGTTTGACTGTTTGTAAGTAGGTAGGTATATAAAAATTAAGATATATAATTAATATACAATGTCGAAACGAGAACTTATTAAAATTGTGATGTGGAAAATTTTGAATTAGGTAAATTCAATAAATAGTGGTCCATATTAAATGCCAGGTGATTTTGTTACCATAGCTTACCTATCGCTACCCTTTTATTTCTTTAATCTGAGATCGCTACAAGTTTATGTTTATTTGAAATTAAATAAAAATACTACATTGCACTTTAATGAAAAACGTTACAATTACAACTTCACAGTTACGGTTTGACTTTTCATTAAAATTTAAAATTTATTTAAGTAAAATATAATAACATTTAATTTTGTCACTAATTTACAACCCGAATCTAAGATGATGCCTTTATTAATCAATCTAATGTACGTACGAATTAATTTACATGGAACAAAGTCAACTTTTGGATCCAGAATGGCACGTAACGGCAATCATTTTGTAGCTAATAAATAATAGTCCAATTACATACGAATTACGAGGCACACTGCGAAGTTTTTCGCATAAATTTGCAGAGGGCATTCACCGATTTGTGGGGTCTCAACTCGCAATGCTAATTAGACTTAAAGATATGCTTACAGATAGAATAGCCCGCACAGTCCGCGTGGAGGTTACCGCGCTGGCCGATGGCCGGTGCAGTGCAACCCACCGAGTCACCGACATACAGACCAGACCCCACAGTCCAAACACGATGTCTCGTGGCCGCACGCGCCTCACCGGTCACATCCCGCGCTTTATTTACTTTTACGCTACCGTATCTTTCGCACTATGCGCTGATTACGGCATTCCCATAGAAATAAAAGTATGGGACACCGGTCGAACACCCCTAGCGCACATGGTGGATATCACAAACGGATTCGGACTTAAAGTGCTCGCAGAACATAACTTCTTGAACGATAACAACATAGCCTTTTCACCCTATGGTTTAATGGGTATCTTGGTGGCCTTGTACGAGGGAGTGGATGGAGAATCCTCGTATCAAATTCAGCGCGGAATGCAGTTACCTTGGAATAGGAATGTGATGAGAATAGGCTTTAGAGATATACATCGGACATTAAAAGTGAGTCACAAAATGCCATTGTTTAAAATTAACCCGAAAACACTAACAATGAAAATTGAATATAAATAGGCCAATGAGTAAATTTCTATTTACAACAAAACTAGCATTCTAATCCAAATGCTTTTACACCGCTTTTCGAGTTTCCGTGTTACACTGACCAACTTATCACAAGGTTATTAAGCGTTTGATGATTCTTTTCAGGGATTGAGTTGAGTCCCTGAAAAGAAGTAACTCGTTGTTATCAACTAAAAACAGAACTGTCTTCCCACTAACCCATTAAACACTCGCAACATTGAAAAATGGTGCGAGTACTCTTGAATCTGAAATTCAAATTAAAAACATTTTTTCATCATAGAGATAGTAAGGAAGATCATTGATGGACAATACGAAGAAATATAATAATATAAAACAAGAAGTAAAGAACACAAAATAAAATAAATAAATCGGTTTTCTGTACGAAATTTTTAGAAGCTTAAAATTCCTAATGAAATCTTAATCTATACATATAGGTATTTGAAAGAATTAAAAAGTAAATAATACAAATAACAATAAATCTCAAAGCAATTGGTAAATAGCTCATAGAAAGAAATAAGCGTTAATTTTTTCAACACTTAGGAACGACTTTTGTACGTCTGGACATAAGTATGTATATTTTTTCAAATTGATTTGAATAACATCCTCGTTTCTGTACGATAAATGTCTCGTAATTGTGAAATATTTGAAACCAAAATTCAATATTTCATGCGGAAATCATAAAGTGGTTCTAAAATTCCAATGCAACTTAGATGGATGATTGAATTGTATTCTTTATTTGTAAAGTCTTTCATGGAGTTTTTCAAGGCATTGAATGTTTGTATTTCAGACTTACTTTGTTCCAGAAGAAGGTTTTCTGGCTGGGCTCGCATTAAACAATGAAAACGTTACTTTCAACGAGAGTTATAAAAAAATTTTGAGATTTTACGGTTTTGATTTAGATAATGACCAAATGCCAACACTTATTCCAGAAACAAATGATACTAGTACTAATACGTCTACAAGCACAGAGAAAAGCTCTCAAACCACCGCGGCTGATAATGTGCCAACAATCATGGTTACGACAGAAAGCGTATCAACAATGTCTTCAAAAGAGGAGACCACAATTAAAGCAGATGCAGAAACTATAAACGAAATAGATCCAAGAGGCCCAACTGCAACCACAGAGACTTCTTCTGCTGCTTCTGACAGTGAATCTTCAGCTGTTCTCGTCACTGAAAGTTTAACTTCTCAACTCACAACTGTAGCTCAACCTAACGTAGAAACAAGTAGCGTAATGACATCTTCGAGTTCTACTATTCAAATTACTACTATACCTCCATCTATTATAACTGAAATAAGTGAAATAGCGTCGACAACAACACCTGTTGAAGCTACCACAGAAACAACTAGTATTACTACGACTCCTCCATCGTCCACCATAGCTGCGGATTTAACGAATAGTGAAATTTTATCGACACGTGAAATGTCATCAATAACTGCATCAGATTCGACCACACTGGGCATATCTGATAGCTCTACCATTACTACTACGCAAATTAATCAAGAAGAGGGGAGCACAGTCACAGAAATGACTACAGAAACTACTGAAGCTCTTTCAACTCCAATAACATCCACCACTGATGGTGATCAGACAGACTCTACTACTGCATCGACCATAGAAACGTTAGAAAGACGGAAAAGGTCGTTGCTAGATTTTGATATCTATACAAAATCTCCAAAGATAGATGATTACTTAATTTATAGGTCGTTCGATATACCGGCAGAGACAGCAAATACAGACATGAATGCAAACAAGATGTTTTTGGTTAATGGATTGAGAAATGTTCAAGTAAGTATTATTAATTGTTATTACAGTTTCATCTCTTGATCAGTTCGAAAGCGATAGCGTTCGGAAAGAGGAGGATACTTTTTTGCATCTTTTATAAATTAATATGAAGTGAGGTTCTTAGGCAGATAGCAATACCTGTGTTAACCTGTCTTAACTAGCCCCTTAATGGTGGCCATACACGATCAAGTGTACTTGTCAAGTTTGCAGTTTGACTTGACGCGACTTCCAGTGTGGATGAGATAGCTATATGGCCAGATAGCTATAACGTGGCCAATGGCCATATACCGACAAGTTTACTGGATGCCGCGTCAGGTCCGCTGCAAACTTGACAAGTATACTTGAACGTGTATGGCCACCATTACATACTTTATCTACGCCATGTCATGATCCGAAATTGATGGAAACTCTGCATTGCGCTTTTCACATTCAGGTGACCTACATGCACTATGATACGGTGTTGGAGCATGCGTATTTACCACACCTGGAGGCTTCAGCGCTCCGCCTGCCGTTGGACAGCGACCGGTACTACCTGCTAGTGGTGCTGCCGTCGAGCGGCGGGGACGTGGAGCTAGGCAGACTGCTGGCCCGCATGGCTCGCGAGTCTGACCTCTCTGACATCTACGCGGCGATGCGCCCGAGACGAGTGCGTGCTATTGTACCCAGCTTTACGGTGAAAGGTCACGTTACCTTGACCACGGATTTGCAAAAAGTATGTGATGATTAAATTACTTTCTCATTAATTTTACTTTGTTAAGAATTTATTTTGCCATATATATTTTTTTTTTCATTTTTTAGTTCTGTTTAACCTATTTTCATTTAAACGCTCAAAGTATCCCCAGTCATTACTCAGAGCTGGAAGTGGCTCTGGCTGTTAATAATTTGCATGCCATCCTTATTTCAGAAACCTGGCTGAAACCTTCCTTAAACTCAGCGCTGTATCCAATTCCAAACTTTACCTTAATTCGCAATGATCGTACTGAGAAGGGAGGTGGCGGTGTTGCGATCTACCTGCGCTCATGTATTGACTACAAAATTATTATGGCATCTCCATCCAGGTACTCGGCCTCTCCTGAATACCTAATTTTGGAATTGGATATAAAGGGTTCTAAAGCAGTTTTAGGTGTAGTGTACTGTCCTCCCTCCATTGACTACTTTTCTGATATTGAATCCGTCTTTGACACATTAGGGTCTGAGTACATGCATTACGTAATCATGGGTGATTTCAATACGGATTTGTTAAAAAATTCAAACACAACGTCCCGTTCTCTCAAACTTAGGTCTATTCTAGAGTCGGCTAACTTCTCTCTTTTGACTTTAAATGCCACTCATCACAACGTTTTGACCGACGACTCTTGGATTGATCTCATCATTACAGGTGCCCTTGAGTACGTGGCGACGCATGGTCAAATTCCTGCTCCAGGGTTTTCACGTCATGACCTGATATACATTTCTTACAAAATTCGACCACCTAAAGTCAAGCCAGTCATGCGGCTTGTGCGGAACTTCTCCAGATTGGATGTAGATAGTCTCAGGAAGGACGCGTCACTTATCAGCTTCGCATCATTAACGGCGGGGGCTACGGTGGACGATAAAATCGAATCCCTTAATAGTGCTATACTGTCGCTGTATGACGTCCATGCTCCATTGCATAACGTGAAATTGAAGCGTCCTCCAGCTCCGTGGATGACTGCTGACATCCGGGCGGCGATGGCCAGAAGGGATCGGGCTTTTCTTAAATTCAAAAGGGAGCGCTCAGAACAAAACTGGACGGCCTTTAAGGCAGCACGTAATCGGTGTAATCAGATGGTACGAATAGCTAAACGCCGCTACATCCATAGTAATATTATTAATTCTTCGTCCGCCGATGTGTGGAAATTCCTTCGATCTTTTGGTGTTGGGGCATCAAACTCATCTAATCGTCAACCTACCCTTCCGTTAGATTCTTTAAATAATCACTTCACATCTACGTCTGTATTAGAAGATACAGTTCGAGCGCAGACTATTGCCTCAATGGCGCATATTCCTTCTCCCTCTTGTCCAGATTTCCAATTCGTACCTGTTACCGAATTGGAAATTAGGAAAAATATCCTCTCCATAAAATCTAAGGCTGTGGGTTGTGATGATGTAAGCAGATTTATGATTTTTAACATTATCGACATCCTTGTGCCTGCTATTACCCACATAGTAAATTTTTCCCTATCATCTGGGCAGTATCCTGCCATTTGGAAGAAGGCGTTTGTATGTCCCCTCCCAAAAGTTTCTGATCCTGTACTCCCGAATCACTACCGTCCGATATCTATTCTCCCGTTCCTTTCTAAAGTTCTGGAAGCCTGTGTACATAAGCAAGTATCTTCTCATGTTTTGGAACATAACCTACTGAGTGTATATCAGTCTGGGTTTCGCCCTGGTCACAGCACCACTACTGCATTGGTCAAGGTTACTGATGACATCAGACGCGGGATGGATGAGAGGAAGCTCTCGGTGGTGGTGCTTGTCGACTTTTCTAACGCTTTTAACACAGTCGACCACGATATCCTACTTGCCATCCTTTCCCATCTCCGATTTACTCCCATAGCTTTAGCCTGGTTCTCTTCTTATCTTCGTGGCCGCCAGCAGTCTGTTAGATTTGGGCAACAGTCCTCTGAGTGGACTAATCTGAAGACTGGCGTGCCACAAGGCGGTATTCTCTCTCCATTGATTTTCTCGTTGTTTATAAACTCCATCTCTTCTGTTCTTCACTGTTCGTATCATCTGTATGCCGACGACCTTCAACTTTACGTCCAAGCGGAAGTACTGAACATCCAAAGTGCAGTGGACAGGATTAACTCTAATTTATCGTTACTATATGACTGGTCTACGCGCTTTGGAATCGCGGTAAACCCTGAGAAGTGTCATGCCATACTCGTGGGCAGTTCAAGGTTGTTGGCTGGTATTGACATAAATACTCTACCCGGTGTATATTACAACGGTAAGCACATACAGTACTGCGAATCAGTCAAAAGCCTTGGACTTTTTATTGACAGCTCTATGGGATGGAATGTTCAGGTTACTGAAACTTGCCGTAAAGTCAACGCTTCTTTGCGCTCTCTTTACCGACTCAAAAATTTCCTGCCGGTTCAAACCAAGTTAATGTTGATCAACACACTTGTATTGCCCATAATTGATTACGGGGATGTATGTTACCCAGACCTGACCGAAGCACTTCTAAATAAACTAGAGCGTCTCCTTAACAACTGTATTCGTTTCATCTTCGGCCTTAGAAAATATGACCACGTTTCTCAGTTTCGCCGTCAACTTAAGTGGCTCACGATTCGTCAGAGACATAGCTCTAGAATTCTTCTTTTACTGTATTCTATCTTAAATGATCCCAATTCTCCTCAATATCTAAAGGATAACTTCCAGTATCGCTTTGCCACGCACGATAAAATGCTTCGGTTGTGTACTAATCTTAGATTCAATGTCCCACCGCATAGAAGCGGGTTCTTCCATTATTCGTTCACGGTACAGGCAATGCTGCTTTGGAACTCCTTACCCGTGGAGATAAGGAAGGCTCCCAGCAGGTTTTCTTTTAAGAAACGTTTAAGAGAGCATTATTTGCAGACTGACTGAATTCTTTACTCTCCTGTCGCAAAATGTTACTTATTGTGTTAATGTATAGGTATGTATATATATATATATGTATATATATATAGGTATATTTATGTATGTATGTATGTTTATATATTTTAAATGGTATATATAATATAATAGTATAATATAATAGTATGTATAGTTTATAAGTGTATATATGTATATTGTACGTAAGTAGTATTCGTTTTTCTTTTTTTACCTTTTTCATCATTTTTTTTTTTCCTTCTTAAGTAGTTTTAACACCTGCCATCAGTTCTTTCCACATCCACCCAGGGTTGACTGGTGGACAATGCCATTAGGCATTAAGTTTGCCCTTTGTTCATCCTTTTTTATAAGGTGACATAAATTTTAAATAAATAAATAAATAAATTTTCACATGACGTACTTCCAACACTAAATATCTTCCTACCTACTACTTGACTTGTGTATACCCAATATCCTTGCTGCGCATGATCTCATTCTGTAATCTATGCACGCTTTCCAGCTGGGCATCCGCGATGTTTTCGAGCCGCGCCAGCATGACTTCACGCCCATGACGCGCCAGCCCGGTGTCTACGTCCGCAGCATCGAGCAGGCCGTGTCCGTCGCCATCCGCAAGTACCAGCCCACAGACCACAAGACTAATCGTAAGATTTACTTTTTAACTCAGTAGGGGGTCCTACTAGGGATGTCGATTAATGGGAGACGTTTTATAACGGCATAAAGTTCCTATTTTAAAATATTTTGTGGATCAAGTGTTTAAGCGGAGAAGTCTTATGTGAACCGATGACAGGTTTAGATTTTAATACAATAGGGATGTTGACTAATTTTAGGATTCAATTTTATTTTATAGATAGAACCTCAATATTCACGAAAAAAATATTATAAAAATAATAATCTTCAATGTAAAAACAAAAATTGATAAATAAAAATCATTATCAAATTTCCCACCAAAAACGTCACGTGACGTCACTAAACGATATTCAATACTATCTGTCTGCAAAGTTTGTTGAATTTCCATATAAAATTGTTCCAATGACGTCATATTCTCAAAATGGCGTTTGAGGTCACGTGACAGTGAGTACAATTTTTAACATTTTAAATTAATGATATTTAATTTATTGTGATTGATTTCAATAAAAGAAGCATATTTTAGGCCTTTAAATGTTACCACTAATATTTTAGACATAAATTGATATTAATTTATAATTAGTGTCAACATCCCTATTATGTACTATTATGTCTTCTGTGGTTTTAGGTATCGGTAAAGAAGGATAAAATATATCTAAAAGACCTTTCATGTATCAGTAGATGGAATACGTAGAATATCATAATTTCAGTTTTCGTTTTGCACACTCAAACTTAATTATTTAAAAAGCTTTATCGCTGGAAGTTCCGGTTTGAGAAGCTTTTAATTACGGGAGGGTCGGGTGCGAGTGAACGATGTGGGCGTGTGTGTTTGTGTGAGTCACCAAGAACGGGTCGCGTTACGCGCGGCTGACCTCCGCCTCCGCCAGGTCCTTGAGCGACATTGATAGATCTAAAATATATGTGTGGGAACAATTATTGTTATTTGTTTATTCAGCTAAATGCTACTTATGCTTACTTAAATAACTGCCACCTAAGAACTTGCCTTACGGACACGTTTACGATGACGGATGAACGAACTAACGTATTGGTAACTTAGGTAGGTAAGTGGGGTATGGTGGGGTCAATTGAAACGTTTTGTAAGCAATAGACGGGTTAGGACAGGTAACTTAAAGTTTTATTACATTAAACACGTTTTTAATGTTAATGTTACAATTTTATGTTAATTATGCTAACGCATTAGGCTTTGCCTGTAATGTTAGTGTAACTTTGGAATAAATAAATAAGCTCGGTTAAATGTTTTATAGTTGACGACCCTGTAGCCTAGTTAGTAGCGACCCTGCCTGCGAAGCGAGGGGTGCCGGGTTCGATTCCCGGCCGGGGGCAGATATTTATGTGACAGATAAATATCTGTACTCGGGTCATGGGTGTTATTGTGATGTGTTTGTTATATGTATTGTCCATGCCACCCGAGACACAGGTGAAAACATACTGCGAGGGTATGAGTGTGTAAGTATTATTATAACATGATTCTGGTCTGGCTCCATGAATAATTTTATAATAATTTGCTTTATATTCAGAATTAAGTCATTCAGTCATTCAGAAAACCCCGAAAAATGTTTCAATTGACCCTGATAAATGATATAAATTTTCAATTGTTTTAACAAATATTTTGACGTTGAGCAAATTCAAGTGGGTAGATATTATTGACTTGAATATTAATAGTCTTCAAAATACAAAACAGCTGATCAACCCCCTGCCCTTCCGCTCGATACATCTCATGTATTATAGGTACACCTCAAGTTATTTCTAACATTGAGAAGGATTAATGCCCGGTTTCTGAGATCCTTTTTTCGAGAGTTTATCTATTCAAAAACGCTAACGGGTCGATAACTTCCGAAAAAGCGTTTCTGAGCACGGCGATAATAGGTAGATAAATTCCGTTTTATCTAAGACGAGTAACCGCCCTCGCTTTGCTTCGGTTTTCTTTATTTTTTACATCTTGGGTTACATTATTGGAGTTTTATTAAGGAACCCTAATTTTTTTGAAAATATAATATAGCCTATGTTACTCGGGGATAGTGTAGCTTTCCAACAGTGTAAGAATTATTCAAATCGGTTCAGTAGTTTCGGAGCCTATTCAATGCAAACAATCAAATCTTTCCTCTTTATTATTAGTATATAGATTAACTTAACTAAGCATATATGGCCGTTTACCGGTTCCATAACTTTATTTGACGTTTCATTTTAACATTTCGTGGACAGAATATGACAAATTACAAGTTACAACTATTTTGAGGTCATTTGTGTGTGCCGTAGGTATGGATAGCCTCAAGGACCTCAGATTATTGAAAATACAAATACAATTATTTGCAAGAAATCAACAATTTTTTCTAGATTGACAATGAATGACAGAGGTGTTATTCTCAAATACTATGTTACCATAGTAACCAATGGTAACCAATGGTAACCAAAATAAACGTTAAATTGACGTTTTTAAATTTAGCCTATGTTACTCGGGGATAGTGTAGCTTTCCAACAGTGTAAGAATTATTCAAATCGGTTCAGTAGTTTCGGAGCCTATTCAATGCAAACAATCAAATCTTTCCTCTTTATTATTAGTATATAGATTAACTTAACTAAGCATATATGGCCGTTTACCGGTTCCATAACTTTATTTGACGTTTCATTTTAACATTTCGTGGACAGAATATGACAAATTACAAGTTACAACTATTTTGAGGTCATTTGTGTGTGCCGTAGGTATGGATAGCCTCAAGGACCTCAGATTATTGAAAATACAAATACAATTATTTGCAAGAAATCAACAATTTTTTCTAGATTGACAATGAATGACAGAGGTGTTATTCTCAAATACTATGTTACCATAGTAACCAATGGTAACCAATGGTAACCAAAATAAACGTTAAATTGACGTTTTTAAATTTTATTGTTGATATTTGACTATGATGAACAGACGCAAATAAATACCAAATTTCAATATTTTTTACATATTTACTACCACAAAATAAATACAATTAGTCAAAACGACAAAATAAAATGATAATATCTATTTGAAACTTATCTTTTTATTATCTTTTGAAGAGAGCCATCTAGTGGCAGTTTTAGATACTCGTTATTGGATTCATACATAGTTATTGAAAGGCTTCTCGCGTGCTCAGAAACCCAGTGACTGTTATCGAATATATGACTTAAGTTTAACTTTATTGATTCAATAGCTGTTGATCGTTTAACTGGAGACTTCAGAAACCGGCCATAAGTGATTAAGACCACCTTTAAATAAGTAAGTGACCGATTTGTGCAAGATTTGAACCCAAGTCCGTTGCATGAAAACTGACATTCAAAACACCAAATGTCACTAATAGAACTGTCTGAGAAGCACTCTGCACTTGGCCTAATTTTCCGGCGTTGGTTCAGATAAAGACAGATTTGGTGCCAAAAGTGCAAAATCTGGGGCGTTAAGTGGCGAGAGCGCATACAGAGCGTCCATTGTTTCGGCGTGACGGCGGTGGCGCAACGCGGCGACACGCGCTTTGCGTCCATTGATGCGATACCTACATCATAAACAATTAGGAAAATCGCCCGTTGCATCAACATTCAAATCGACCTGGGCTGAATGCCTAATCGCGAGATGGAAATGATGATTTGTCGATATTTCTAGCATTTCAATTACATAAATGAGTGTAACTGGAAAAATTGCGAGATGATTGTTTCCTGTCAGTGAATAAATTGTCTAGGTAGATGTATAAGTACGACTGTCCATGGTCGGTCGCATTTGCATGGCAAGGACGTCATTTTGTACATCATTATAGTTAATAACAGGTGCCTAATGTCCTAAAGTTATGTATAATATCCACCGAAACTGAATTACCTAGTCACGTTATTTTCTTAGTAGGTCCTGCACAAAAATAAGTTAACAATATGAGTAGGTACCGTAAAAATGTTTACCCTGGTTACACCAATATCAGTCTATGGTTACGCCCTGATAAAATCGGTCGTCAAAATGATTTACGTTTCAATGGCAGTGTAGGAGAACCAGAAATAATACTGATCACTGCTTTGTTGGCTGCAATGCATCGGTGATACTTTTTAGTGTTCAATACAGACAGAAATATCCGTGAGTGTCGTCGGTGCAAAACATTTCCAGGTGGCTCGTTCGAACGTGTGTCCTCCCTACATAAAAAAAAATCTCCGCGGAATTAATCTGATTTAATTTAATATGTCAAAACATGCCAGATCAACGTCCACTGAACCAGTCATATTTTTCGATATTTAAAATTTAAATAATAAAATATTTAAAATTGTTAAGGAGACATTTTTTTTTGTTTTTCAGGATATGTGACAAATCGCAATCGAGTATTTTTTTCTGCAACTTATCCTTTCCTCTACTTTGTAATGGACTCCAGCATACACGTAGCGCTTATGGCGGGGAAAATGGTTGACCCTTTAAATACAAGAATATTATAATTATACTAAAACACACGATGAAGTTTTATTTCTGTAAACCTATCTGCTGCTTATTCCGCTATAAAACCCCCGCCCCTCGTGCATATGCAATCCAGATTTATAAGAGCTCCATTATGTTGCGTCCACACGTACTAAGTAGATAAGTAGTTAACTAAAATTTAACTAAATTTTAAGTGAATAATTTTAAGTGCGTGTCCAAACGTAACAATTTAGTAAAGCTGTTAAGTAGTTAAGTGCATTCAAAAATAAAGATGGAAGACCGAAAAGAACTCATAAATTCCATACTGAAGTTATTAGTGAAACATTGAATGAAGTTATTAAGTTAAAAATAAAATACATTTGACACTTCACGTGACCGAACATGTCTCGATTATTAGTTCAGAGTTGCCGGCCATGAAAGAGAGAAAAAGAAAGAAAGAACTGGCTCTCAAGCACCCAGCCGGAACACGATGAGTCGTTTGGCGGCTGACTCTTGCTCAAGGGTGGTAGCTATCCAGGTGAACCCCATAGAGATATAATAATATTATTAAGAATTAAAATCAACATAACTTGTTATACTATAGTAAGTTGTTTATATCCATCATCCATCCATCAGTCCTTGGAGGTCCGCTGCTGGACATAGGCCTCCCCTAACTTGTGACACTGACCGGTCCTGAGCCTTCTGAAGCCAGCGGATGCCTGCTGTCTTCTTCAGGTCGTCAGTCAACCTGGTCGGGGGACGTTCTATACTCCCTTTTCCGAGACGTGGGCGCCATTCGAGTACCTTTCTTCCCCAACGGTTATCGGTCCTTCGCACTATATGGCCAACCCATTGCCACTTCATCCGGCTAATTCTTTGAACTATGTCGGTTACCCTTGTTCGTCTACGGATCTCCTCGTTTCTGTGGTCACGTAGAGAAATACCGAGCATAGCCCTCTCCATAGCCCGCTGTGCTACTCTGAGCTTGTGGATTAGGCCAATAGTAAAGCACCACGTTTCGGATCCATGTCATCACTGGCAACACACTGCTCGAACACCTTAGACTTCAGGCACTGAGGTAGTGTTTTGGACGACAAGATGTGACGCAGTTTCCCGAACGCAGCCCATCCGAGTTGGATTCTACGAGTGACTTCTTTCTCGAAGTTGGACTTGCCCATCTAGATCACTTGTCCCAGGTAATTGTATTAGTCTACAACTTGGAGAGCAGCGCCATCAACAACAACCGGTACGGGTGTCATGGACATTCGACATGATTTTCGTCTTAGTTGTTTATTATAATTATAGGTATATTAGACAGTTGATTTAGTTCAAGTTACGTTTAAGTACTATATTGATAGTGTCCGACCGAAGCTTCGGCTTCGGCTTCGGCTTCGGCCACCTTCGGCCAAAAAAGCACCTTCGGCCAAATCTTCGGCTTCGGCGAAAAATTTGCCGAAGGTTTGGCCGAAGCCGAAGGTTTGCTAGTTGTCAAATATTGAAATTTACTGAACGATGCTAGAGCGAGATTAAAAAAATGTGACTGATTATTTGATTATTTTTGTTAAAATTACTTTAAGTAAATAAATATTTAATTAACATTGTATATTTGAAACTTTTATTTTTGACAATATTTTATTACCTACTTGTATATGTTGGTCACTCGGCTCGTTATTGGGCTAAATCTCTAAAGCTCTCACAATATGTGTCTAGTATATTCTGAGATCAAAGTAACTATCGTATTTCTCAAGGTTAATGACACCTTCGGCTTCGGCTTCGGCCGAAGGTTTTGGTGAATACCGATTAATCGGCTTCGGCTTCGGCTTCGGCCAGAATTACACCTTCGGTCGGACACTATATATTGACGACCCGTGTGGCGCAATGGTTACGATGCCGGACCGCCACACCGAGGGTCCTGGGTTCTATTCCCAGCGAGGCGGAAAGAATGAGTTTGAATTTCTGTTCTCGGTCTGGGTGTAAATGTACTTGTCTTGTATGTTGCCCATGTTACCCACGATACAGGGAATCCTAGTGTGGCGCTATGACTGTGAAGCGTTATTTATTTATATATGTCACCGGAAAATAATAAGAACCGTAAGTTTATAAATTTCCTAGGAAATTTACAAACTTTCGTAGGATTATAAACGAGACATAAATTGTATTATTTTACGGCCACATTTTCGGAAATTTATCAATCTGCGACGTCTCGTGGTAAATTTATAAACTAACGGATTGCCCATTCGTAAAATTCTAAACGGCTCGACCAATCACAGAAGAGCTTTTAATTTTACGCTTCTTTAAAATACGGAAAATAACACACTGCTCTCTGATTGGTCGATGTTGACAGAGGCGATGCTTGTGCCCATAGACTTAGGTACAATCAGACTTGCCAAACTATACACTATAAATCTATCAGTTTCGATTACCTACCTAACAGTATTTTTACTTTAAAACTATTTAGGTACCTATAATACAGGTTTACTTTTTTACATAATATACTAATAATCCCTACTTAAGGCGAAGCACCTCGCCATGAAAAAACAACTGAATTCAAATCAAAAGAAGGATAGGTTAGGTTATGGTTGTCTGATTTTATTTAGGAAAAATAGGAACCCCGCGAAGCGGGGTTCCGTCGACATCTATGGCGAAGCCCCTCGCCATGAAAAAAACTGAAATCGAAAGAATCTGATTCGCCAACTTCGATTTCGTGTGCAATCATGTCATAGTTTTGGTCATGGCCACTTAAAACTTTCGTAGCTCTGTGGTAAATGTCACTTCGTCAACAAAGGAGAAGGAACACGTAACTTATTCAACCAATCAGAGCGCATATGGTGTTTGGTTATTGGTCACTTATTATTTTACGAGTGAGCTCGGTTAGTTTATCAATTTCCGAAAATGTGGCCGTAAAATAATACAATTTATCTCTCGTTTAGAATCCTACGAAAGTTTATAAATTTCCTAGGAAATTTATAAACTTACGGTTCTTATTATATTCCGGTGACATATATACTGGTATGTTAACTCACTACCACAGACATTGCCGGGTCGCAGCTTGCAAGGGCAAAGTTTCGTGTCACCGTGAGGCCTTGGTGCACATTTTACGTGTGTTCATTTTGCATTAATTTGTACATTTTCGAGCAGACCGTCCTGAGAGTATGTTGAATAGTGTCATTAATTATTGTTACAAAGAGTGTGCGGGTTTTTATTTTAATTTATTAATATTTCATCCCTATTTGTCATCAACCTAAAATTGAATAAGGGTGTAAAAAAAAGAAATTAAGTGTGGTTTACATTTATTTATACAATTACACTTCTCACTTTGCTCTCTTGGATTTAATCTTTCTCAAGTAGAACTCCAGTTCTTTGCCTTCTAAAACATATCCGTCAGCCCGGCCGCATTGCCCAGGTCGGCTGGCGACACACGCTAAAAAGAAAAAATATTTGTTACAATCATGAATTGAATATAAAGTACATGACATAGTTTACAACCTTATCAGAGTAACTATGACAGTATGATCATTCAGTTGCTAGACTGTTCCCAAAACGGTTCCAGACTAAAATGCAACTTCAAAACTTCTCGATTTCATCATTTAAATTCAGTCTAAATATAACATTGTCACATTTAAAGTGCAAAAGCTAAGGAAATGGGTAATCAGTATGACACATAAATAAGCTACTTAGAGGAAATATTTCCAACAATTTTAATAACACTTATTTACCTAATAAACGTCCAGTATGGAATTGCTCTTCAATAGCGCCTTCAACCTTGGCGAGGCGTTGCCGTGCGACATATTTCTTAGCCGTCTTCTTGCTGCGCTTCTTGTTAATGATGGCATCTTCTGCTTCAGTCTGTACAAAACAATATTTTGATCACTACCATTAGTCTATCAATAATGCTAAATTAAAGCTATACAGAGAACACTCAGTTGTGTCTTTAATTGGTGGTAATCATTTGGATTATCATATGACACGCAAAATATCATCACAATGACTGCTCAGCATAAAATTTGTGAAAAAGTGGTTTGTTCGTGGAATTTCAAGTAAAAGTACAATTTAATAGCTATTACCACATTGTGATTGCAGATTAAACATAAACATACAAAATTAGATTGAAAAAGTATTAAATTTTACGCCCCAATAATTAAGAGTCACTAATGGTTATATAAATCGCTCCTTAGTACAGAATTTGTGTGGTGATTCTTTACTAAGTGACTGAGTTGGGGCGACAGACAGCTAAAACAAATTAGATTTTCATGTAAATAGCAACGAGCACAGGTTACCTGATCATAACATCAGTAACACTAAGAAATCACATACATATGTCTTGCAAGTCATCAAAGAAGAGGAACTCACTAATATAATTATGTATAAAAATAACATGTACTAACTGTAAACTACGGCCGACGTATCTTGGCGCGTCTGAACATAGGCTTTGCGAACTTTAGCGGATGAAAGACAAGAGATAGCGACACAAATATGCTCACATGTGTCTGAGACATAAATTATGTTGCTCGGCACGCAATGTATTGTGACATAATATGTCGTATACCAAGCAATATCGAATTATGTTACTGCACAGCCTTCTACACGAAGTTCAGACGCGCCAAGATACGTCGGCCGTACTGTACATGTGAATTAGGAATGCAGGGGTTTATATACATCATGCCCAGTATACTAAACTCTTTTCCTGACTGTACAGAACTAAATAAATCTTCTTACCAGTTTGGCGCCCTTCTTCCTACCAAGTGGCAGGAGGTAGTGAGACTCGTACCATTGTCTGAACGGAGTGGCATCCACCACCACAATAGCATTCTTCACCAGAGTCTTGGTACGCACCAACTCATTGTTGGAAGCATTGTACACCACATCAATTATACGTGTCTTGCGAGTGGCACCTGGAAAATAAAAATGACCCATGATAAACTTCCAGACCTTTATCTACCTGAATGCAGATTACTGACAAAAGTAATTCAATTAGGGTTGTGTTAAAAAACAATTATTGTATTCAATATAACAACACTTATAAATATTTGAAAATAAAGTTCTGCTATTAATTGTTAGGGTCAGTAAAGTCACAGGAGCTCAACACTGAAATGACATGACAGAAACTAAAGATGAAATTGCCCATAAAATGTAGCCATGTGTACGTCCATACATAATTGGTCAGTAGAGTTCAGTATTTAGTAACCTAAATTAATTTACAAATTAAATGTTCGCTATAAAAATATTATGACTCTTAAATACAATAAAATAGCAAAAGCAATATTAATAAACTAAGTATTGATAATGAAAGACATATTGAAAACATTCAGCACACTCAAGTACAATAACCAAACAATAGCCCCAAAACAAACAGGGTTTAAATAAAAACCTTCGATAATAATAAGCTGTAGATAGAATACACTTACATTCGGAACCCCAGGCGAAGTTACCGGTGTCCAGGCGCAGCGCACGGTATTTGACATTGCCACCACGAGATCGCACCAAGTGAATGCGCTGAGCCCCAAGCTGAAAATTACACATCAATATTACAGCAATTTAAAGACACGATGCAATGAAAACAATAGGGTTTGCAATTTGCATAGTATCACTTAGCAAAATAGAATACTATTATTTTTAAGATAGGTTAGGTTATAATGATTACTTTACCTTTGTGTTGGCAGCGGGACGGCCTAACTCGTACTTCCTCTTCTTACGAATAGGGGCCCGTTTGCCGCCGGTAGCCCTTCGTTTATGCCAGTGATCACGACTGATACCTGTGATAGAATGTTTCGATTTAACACAGAACTTGGTCGCAGTGAGGAACACTAAAGTTATTCACACTTTCCACTCACACAACTGAAATTACGAAAATAATACCAAAACACGCACTACTAATTTAAGAAGAAATTAATAATGACTACGATTCATCATTACAAACACAGTTAACATAGATTTTTCGTGATAATTTTTCATAACAACAGAAACATACTCACCCATCTTTGCTGGGTCAGAAAGAAAAGATTTATTTGACGGATGAAACTGCTATTCTATGGTAACAGGTAATGTCACACTGGATAACTGTCGCTCTATAGTCTACTCTACAGTTTAAAATATAGAGTAAATACAATAGTCAAACGGGTTTCTTTTTCAACTCTCTGTTATATAAATGACAAAATTGTTGCAAATTATATTTTTTTCTAAAGTTCTTATAATATATTGCTACCAATATATAATCCTTTGAAGACATTAATATTTTAGGTACTTTGCAACAAAACGCAAGGACCGCGAATTTGAGCGTCCCTTTCCAAAGTATAACTTCACTTTAGCTTTAAATTAACCTATTAGCTAAAAAAAATCATAATTGAGAACGAACACTTATCACTTATTTATTGTTTTCAATTTGAACCTATTATTAATTAAATGCCTACAAACTATTTAACGAAAAGATGCCTTCCATGAAACAATTTGGCAGTAAAATTTAAAACAAATGAAAACCAGAATAATTAATTAATTTGTATTTAGAAATTTCAAAATCTACCAAAGACAAAAAAAGAAAATTAAAAAAAAAACATATTAATAAAAAAGGTCAAACGTAATTGGTAACAAACGGAACAAAAATTATATTATATTATTATATTATAATTATAATATCTCCATGTTATAATTATTATCTATCCTCCGATCACAGATATAGAACTTCAAGATTCTCCCATACTTTTGACAGAGCGAGATCGCCAGTTACAAAATC
Source organism: Thymelicus lineola (assembly GCA_963932265.1). Taxonomy (NCBI): domain Eukaryota; kingdom Metazoa; phylum Arthropoda; class Insecta; order Lepidoptera; family Hesperiidae; genus Thymelicus; species Thymelicus lineola. Next base: position 14,562,726 of record OZ010685.1, read on the forward strand.
TACGTGAAAGACAGAGACAAAAATGTTATTTTTTGTCCCCGTCAGCGTGGCCGATTTTATTATACATTTATACATAATAATATATATTGTGTTTTGGCACGTATTTACGTGCCAAACCAGTGTTGCCAGATCAGATTTTCAAAAATACTGTGCTGTCCATAATAAATACATTCCATAAATGTATGGACAATATTCTTTTAATTGACATTTTACTATCTTTAACCGATTGAAGAATAAAAAGCACTAAATGATAACCCAAGCTCATAACAATTTCTGAAATTAGCCGGAACAAACAAAGATAAACAGACAAAAATTGTAAAATTAATTTTAATGGTATCTATTGTGTTAATAAATACCCCTGTAAAAGTTTTTCACAAATCTTCCATGTACACAAATTGATCAGTCACAGTCTTAGTACATGTATTGATTACAAGAAAATATATAATATAATTATATTAATTTATATTAGTGTGTTAATAAAATTTACATAGATTTTAGTACCCTTAATTTCTTTTTAGGTTGGTCCTACTAATATCATGAGTGATGTGATAATGTTGTACAAGAAGGTCAAAATGTTCAAAGATGCATTGTTTGGTAAGCATATCTATAGTAGGGCCAAATTAAAATACAATTTGTAGGTATTTGATAGCTGTATGGCAATGATGTTTGATAATTATTGACAAGCAAACATTATGAATATTTTTTTTATAATTTCGACTACTACGGACTACAAGAACGTGTTAGACCACAATTTTTTTAAAATTATTGTATGTTATTATTATTAAATGTTACGTTGATATTATGGTTGTTTTATTTGAAAATTATACTATTATCTAAAATCAAAAGTCGTACTTATTTGGCTTCAACCCATGAATGGCCCACTACTGAGCACGGGTCTCCTCTTGAGGAGGCCTAGACTACTCCACCACGCTGCTCCAATGCAGATTTTTGGAGGAGTTAGTGGCTAATCCAAGTGTCGGAAGTCTTCATGCCGCCCGAAGGCTTCTGATATGGCTTAACGACTCCGAAAAAAATTTTCCACTAGTGATCACCCATACAACTACAGATCGCGCCTTTTTTATGGGGTTCAGGTTCAGACTCCCCGACAAATACATGGTTACATATACATACACTCCGAGTATGTAAATGGGGCGTAAAAGTACTAGTTCTGTGAAGAAAACTCTGTGACTGTTCTTGCAATGGGAAATTTCATCAACCTGGTAACACTACAAAAACTCTTGCATAACTATTTAATATATGTATAGTATACTAGCGCTGTCTCATGTGAGGCCACGCCGTGGCAAAATCTTGAAGTTCTATATCTATGCCTCCGATAGATCGAGGTAAAGGTCATGGAGGATGGATCGAGGTAAAGGTATAGCTGATATAAAACAACCGATTTAAAACGTTTAAAATAAAATTTTGCCGTTTTAATTAAATCCCTAAGTAGACTTAGGGACATCTTGAACTTGTCCATTCAATTAGATGTTCGATGTTAATAATCCTTCGAAAAATTCGACACATCAAAGAAGTGTATTTTTTAATCTGTACCCTTTGTTAGATTCGGATAAATTGGAGCTTACGATTTGTATTATCTGATTCCGATTTCAGTTAAGCTATTCAGTAGGATGTAATAATAGGAGTTCGACTAGAACACACAAACATTTAATGTACGAAAAAAGTCATCTAATTTTTCAAAATAAATAAGGTATAAACTCTCGTATAAACTACATACAACAATATTGAACTTGGCCATCCAATTTAACCATCCAAACCATAGATTTAGTACTATATCTATGATCCAATCCCAATTATAGTGATCACAGACAAGGTAAGTGAAAACTGACAGTATTTACGTCCTCAATTACTCTGTGGTCCTCTGTCAGTTGTCAAGCGCTGTCTATCTCTGTCAACTGTGAACCACTGTGAACTGTCTGTCACATGTCTGTCATTGGTTGGTCTGTCTGACGTCTGTCATCTGTGGAAGGTGTGCTTTGCCGGATTGTGGTGTCTGTGGTTGCGTTGCGGCTTGGTTGCTTTTTTCATTGATTCCGTGGATTTGATTTGCGTGGGAATTAAAAAGAAAGTATCATTATTCTAGCTGGGGCTTGATTTTGTGTTATTTCTGTCAACGATTTATTTCATGTGATTATTTATTATAATTCAACAATGTCAACAGACTTTTACATTCGTTACTATGTTGGGCATAAAGGAAAGTTTGGACATGAGTTTCTGGAATTCGAGTTTCGCCCCGATGGCAAGCTTCGTTATGCTAATAATTCCAATTATAAGAACGACACAATGATTCGTAAAGAGGCATACGTTCATCCTTGCGTGATGGAGGAACTCAAAAGGATTATAGTAGATTCAGAAATAATGCATGAAGATGATCGGCTCTGGCCACAGCCTGATAGAGTTGGCAGACAAGTAAGTTGTATTTGAACTTGGTACTACAACAATATTACAAATATGAATATCAAAATATAGTATCTGTCGGTATCTGTCGAAAATAAAAATAAATTACTTTTACAATCATTCACTATACATTCTTTTCTGGATTTTATTTCGCCCAATATAAAGAAACACAGCTTAACTTTGAGAGATTAATGTGTTTGTTTTTACTTTTAAACTTGGATTAATGTGTTGGTGAAGCATTTGATGTTACACCTAACCATGGTTTCATCAACATCAGATACATTGAGTATCTACACATTTACATTTATACATTGAGTATCTGTATTCAGTTGTGGGCTATTTGGATATGAGTTGATAAACCCCCTGTAAGTAGCAATCATTGCCTATAGATATCAGAACACCAAAGGCTGCAATGCATGGCCAAGATGCCTTGCAGCCTTTGCATATTGGCTAACAAAATGAGAGAGGCCCATATTATTACTCTCTCCATTACTATTAATATTGGTATTAATTACTGGTACAAAACTTTGCCATCTTCTGCCCGCTAGATTTTGGGATTGTCCCAAGACTCCGACAATGAAACTGAAGATCAGTTGAATGTCTAAATTTATAGGCAACTATGCCATAAAACATTTCTGTACTATTAAAATGCATACTTAGTTAAATGACAAACTGGTGAGGTATTAAAAATACAAAAACAAACTGAATTGAGAACCTCCTTTTTTTGAAGTTGGTTAAAAATAAAACTGTTACTTCCAAACACCACACAGACCTTAATAATGGTGTAATTACTCTATGTTGTAGTTTATATTAGGGAAGAAGAGCTAATCTTAATTCTGTTACAGGAGCTGGAAATAGTGATAGGAGAGGAACACATTTCATTCACAACTTCAAAGACTGGATCATTGGTGGATGTCAACCAGTCAAGGGACCCAGAAGGATTGCGTTGTTTCTATTATCTTGTCCAAGATCTTAAGTGTCTAGTTTTCTCCCTCATTGGTCTACATTTTAAGATTAAGCCAATATAAATAATAATGTTAACATTAATGTATCGTAATAAAACATTTAAACACCTTCATATTTTACTTGTCTCTATTATATAAGTAGTGCTTGGCCCGTGGCTTTACCTACATTTCTATGTCTATATCTTATTCCAGATCTTGGTCTACCTGTGTGCTAAGTTTCATGAAAATCCGTTCAGTAGTTTTTGTTAATTTTTAAAAATTTATTTGTCTAAAAAGCAACATGAGCCATCTAAAAACTTACAGATCTATAACTGTTGTCATGTTTAAAGTCCAAAATAAACTTATTTTACACTTTTAATGTTCTGGTACCTGGAAGAGCATCAGCTGATTAATAATTAGAATAGCTTGGGACTACAAGCTTCCTTCTTCCAGGACGTTGTTACAGTATATCTGGCTGAACATGCTTGGAAAGACATTGTGATCTATGTAGATGTGGCAATGGCTATATCCAATCAAATACTGGTGATAACCCTTAGACGAAGGTACCTTCAAATGGTTTTCAAAGTTTAGCAGAATCATAGTTGTTTCTGTTCTAGATGCACTAACCATGTAATCTATGTACTTACTACTGCCAAGTGCCACCAATGATTACACTGCTGTCACGATACAAATACACTGTCCTCTGGTGACTACACAAAACTACAACAGGTGACAAAATGGAACCTTAGAAGGATCACTCTCGAGTGTCCATTTTACGATTTTAATGAGAGTCCATCCAGTTTGTTACCATCCTGCTGGCTACATTGAAATATAATGTCATAGAACAGACATCTCTAACAAAATGTGTCCCGCCCGGGAGGTTCTATTTTCAAAATTGAGACCCCGCTTTCCTTTGAAAATCTAAAGAATCCATTGAAGATTGAAGCCACGTGGCGCCAATGCATTGGGACATACATGGTGTTTGCGGTGTCGGTTCTATACTCTAGTAATAATACTTCAATGGCTGGCTAGTTGTTTGTTTTTTTTTTATGAAAATACCCTGCAAACGAGCTGACGATCCATGATGGTAAGTGGCTATAGTCGCCCATGGACATCAGCAACACTAAAGGCATTACTGATCCGTTGCCAGCCAAGAAAGAGAGAAGAAAGAACTGGCTCTCAAGCTTCCAGCCAGAGCCCAGAACACGAGTCGTTTGCCGGCTGACTCATGCTCAAGAGTGGTAGCTATCTAATCGAACCCCATAGAGAAATAACAATAGTAATAATGGTAATAATTAACAAGTACAAGAGTGAATAGGCTTTTACTAAGTTAATGCGCTTTACTGTAGGAGTTTTAATTGTGTAGGGTGTTGCACTGGCAGGCAACACTTGCACATTATGTCAGGTGTTTAGAATATTAATATATTCAAATAGTGTCACAATAGAATGTGTTCTATTGTGACATAAAGACTTCCATCTGAGACACGAACCGGTGTAGACATATTTGTAATGTCATAATAAATAATATTATTATAAAGTGTAAATATACAGTATTCACAATATAGAATAACATGAAGTGAGTGTGTTTGAATAGCCCCTCTCCTCCAAAGTCCAGACATATCAAAAAGAACCTTCCAACAGGTTATGGGCCCAGAAGATTAAAAGATTAAAATTTATTGAAAAAACCAGTGATTTACATAGCCTACATTATAACCTTGGATACCAGTTGTTTATATACAAATAAGCATAGCAACCAGTGATGGATACTTAGAAGATAATGAAGTAAATAATGGGCTTCGTGAAGATGAAGTCAGAGAAGTTCGAGAAGGTGATATTGGAGGAAATAATAGTAATGGAGTTAATGTAATTCGAGAAGGTGATATGTAGGAGTTTTAATTGTGTAGGGTGTTGCACTGGCAGGCAACACTTGCACATAGGTCAGGTGTTTAGAATATTAATATATTCAAATAGTGTCACAATAGAATGTGTTCTATTGTGACAAAAGACTTCTATCTGAGACACGAACCGGTGTAGACATATTTGTAATGTCATAATAAATAATATTATTATAAAGTGTAATTATACAGTATTCACAATATAGAATAACATGAAGTGAGTGTGTTTTGAATAGCCCCTCTCCTCCAAAGTCCAGACATACCAAAAAGAACCCTCCAACAGGTTATGGGCCCAGAATATTAAAAGATTAAAATTTATTGAAAAACCAGTGATTTACATAGCCTACATTATAACCTTGGATACCAGTTGTTGATATACAAATAAGCATAGCAACCAGTGATGGATACTTAGAAGATAATGAAGTAAATAATGGGCTTCGTGAAGATGAAGTCAGAGAAGTTCGAGAAGGTGATAGTGGAGGAAATAATAGTAATGGAGTTAATGTAATTCGAGAAGGTGATATAGGAAGAAATGATAGAAATGGAATTAATGAAGTTCGAGGAGATGTTTGTATAAGGAGAAATAATAGAGGAAGAAATGAAAATCGAGAAGAAAGAGAAAGAATTGTAGATGTTCAAGAAACAGATATATTTGGTGAAACAAATGAAGATGAAACAATTGACAGCGGAACAAATGAAAATGAAATAAATTCCAATGAATCAAATGAAAGTGGAACAAATAATAGCAGATTAACAAATGGAAATCTGGTGGAGAATTCGAGAAGTAATGAGGATATGGAATGGAAGATGGAGAATTTTCGAAATTTAATATGAACAATGTGAGAGATTGCAGCTACCCGAGTATTTTGGTGGAGCAACATCCATCAGTCAAGGTAGATAAGAAAATTAGTTCAAAAGTGAACTTATTGTATTTCGGGGGAAATGGGTTGTTTTTTTGTTAATATATAAGTTTTATAGGGGATTTTAAATGTTGTTTACAACAATAAATATAACTAAAAAGAGACAAAGATAATTCAATAATTTAGGGGGTGTTAATAATTTCAATAAATAAACAATTAAGGGGGTGAATAGTGAATGTAATTGTTCATTGATTGAACATCATAAAAACAATAGTCACAAGAAGTCAATAATATTTGATAGAAAGTATACTTACACGAGTTTTAAAATCCTTTTATGTCTCTTTTATAGTTTTGTTTTATTGTTGTTTTAATAATTATTTGGAATTTTGTTTTTTAGTATTTATAATAAAATAATTTCTGTTGATATTTGGATATAAGTGAAAAGAAAATTTGGGAAGTGAAAGATTGTAAGGGATAGTGAAAGGTTGTATGTGTTCTTCAAATTCGGGTGTTGAGTCTGACGTTGTGTGGAATTGTATTTAGTAGTTGATGGGTTTATTGAGTTTGACTGGTTTGAGTATGAATGTCAATGGTGGATGGGATTGATGTTTTATTTATTTATTTAATTTGAAGTTGACTTATTATGGAGTAGTTGGAGTAGTAGGTATTTAAATAGACTTATAGAAGTTTATATTGTGAGTTGTCGAGAAGGAGTTTAAGGAGTTTTAAATAAACTTATAGAAGTTTATGTAGTGAGTTGTCGAGAAGGAGTTTAGGTATTTGAATAAACTTATGGAAGTTTATGCTGTGAGTTGTCGAGAAGGAGTTTGAGGTATTTGAATAAACTTATGGAAGTTTATGTTGTGAGTTGTCGAGAAGGAGTTTGAGGAGATTTAAATAAACTTATAGAAGTTTATGCTGTGAGTTGTCGAGAAGGAGTTTAAGATGATTATAGTTATTGATGTTTTATGTGGCGAGTCAAGAAGTTAAGGTTCTTGACGATATACAGGTGAATGAAAGTACATGTTTGGTCGAGTATGAGTTGGACAAGTGAGAAAGGGATTTATAGAAGTAACATTAAAGTTGGTATTCAGTTTGAAAGGTTGAATTGATAGTTGTTGGCTGAATTGAAATGGAGTTAGGTGGAAGTAATTGAATGTAAGTGGTTGTGAGATTTGATTGTATAATTAGGCATGTATGGAAGGTAATGTTAATTTATGAAAGGCAGTTTTGTGAGTTGTATGGTTTTGGTATAATGGATTAAATTATATACAGGGGGTTAAATGTGTGCAAGTGTTGAGGGGGTGTGTAGGAGTTTTAATTGTGTAGGGTGTTGCACTGGCAGGCAACACTTGCACATAGGTCAGGTGTTTAGAATATTAATATATTCAAATAGTGTCACAATAGAATGTGTTCTATTGTGACAAAAGACTTCTATCTGAGACACGAACCGGTGTAGACATATTTGTAATGTCATAATAAATAATATTATTATAAAGTGTAATTATACAGTATTCACAATATAGAATAACATGAAGTGAGTGTGTTTTGAATAGCCCCTCTCCTCCAAAGTCCAGACATACCAAAAAGAACCCTCCAACATGATATAGGAAGAAATGATAGAAATGGAATTAATGAAGTTCGAGAAGATGTTGGTATAAGGCGAAATAATATAGGAAGAAATGATAGAAATGGAATTAATGAAGTTCGAGAAGATGTTTGTATAAGGAGAAATAATAGAGGAAGAAATGAAAATCGAGAAGAAAGAGAAAGAATTGTAGATATTCAAGGAACAGATATATTTGGTGAAACAAATGAAGATGAAACAATTGACAGCGGATCAAATGAAAATGGAACAAATGATAGCATTTTAACAAATGAAAATCTGGTGGAAAATTCGAGAAGTAATGAGGATATGGATGAAAGGGAAGCAATTAATTCAAAAGACAAGGAAAACTGGTCAATAGCTACAGAAATTTAATGTGAACAATGTGAGATATTGCAGCTACCCGAGTATTTTGGTGGAGCAACATCCATCAGTCAAGGTAGATAAGAAAATTATTTCAAAAGTGAACTTATTGTGTTTCGGGGGAAATGGGTTGTTTTTTTGTTAGTATATAAGTTTTATAGGGGAATTTAAATGTTGTTTACAACAATAAATATAACAAAAAAGAGACAAAGATAATTCAATAATTAAGGGGGTGTTGATAATTTCAATAAATAAACAATTAAGGGGGTGAATAGTGAATGTAATTGTTCATTGATTGAACATCATAAAAACAATAGTCACAAGAAGTCAATAATATTTGATAGAAAGAAATTACACGAGTTTTAAAATCCATATATGTCTCTTTTATAGTTTTGTTTTATTGTTGTTTTTTGTTTTTAATAATTATTTGGAATTTGTTTTTAGTATTTAAAATAAAATAATTTCTGTTGATATTTGGATATAAGTGAAAAGAAAATTTGGGAAGTGAAAGAGTGTAAGGGATAGTGAAAGGTTGTATGTGTTTTTCGAATTCAAGGGTGTTGTCTAAATTTATGTGGAATTGTATTTAGTAGTTTATGAGTGTTGAGTTTGACTGGTTGAGTGTGAATGGCAATGGTGGATGGGATTGATGTTTTATTTATTTATTTAATTGAAGTTGACTTATTATTGAGTAGTTGTAGTAGTAGGTTTTAAGTGAACTTTAGAGTTCATGCTGTGAGTTGTCGAGAAGGAGTTTAAGGAGATTTTAAATAAACTTATGGAAGTTTATGCTGTGAGTTGTCGAGAAGGAGTTTGAGGAGATTTAAATAAACTTATAGAAGTTTATGCTGTGAGTTGTCGAGAAGGAGTTTGAGGTATTTGAATAAACTTATGGAAGTTTATGCTGTGAGTTGTCGAGAAGGAGTTTGAGGTATTTAAATAAACTTATAGAAGTTTATGTAGTGAGCAGTCGAGAAGGAGTTTAAGATTATTATAAGATATTTGTATGTATTGAGTGGTCGAGAAGGAGATAAGTTTAAATAAACTTTTGTTTTATGTATGGAGTCGAGAAGGAGTTTAAGATGATTATAATTATTGATGTTTTATGTGGCGAGTCAAGAAGTTAAGGTTCTTGACGTTATATAGTTGAATGAAAGTACATGTTTGGTCGAGTATGAGTTGGACAAGTGAGAAAGGGATTTATAGTAGTAACATTAAAGTTGGTATTCAGTTTGAAAGGTTGAATTGATAGATGTTGGCTGAATTGAAATGGAGTTAGGTGGAAGTAATTGAATGTAAGTGGTTGTGAGATTTGAATGTATAATTAGGCATGTATGGAAGGTAATGTTAATTTATGAAAGGCAGTTTTGTGAGTTGTTTGGTTTTGGTATGTTGTATTAAATTATATAGGGGTTAAATGTGTGCAAGTGTTGAGGGGGTGTGTAGGAGTTTTAATTGTGTAGGGTGTTGCACTGGCAGGCAACACTTGCACATTATGTCAGGTGTTTAGAATATTAATATATTCAAATAGTGTCACAATAGAATGTGTTCTATTGTGACATAAAGACTTCCATCTGAGACACGAACCGGTGTAGACATATTTGTAATGTCATAATAAATAATATTATTATAAAGTGTAAATATACAGTATTCACAATATAGAATAACATGAAGTGAGTGTGTTTGAATAGCCCCTCTCCTCCAAAGTCCAGACATATCAAAAAGAACCTTCCAACATTTACCATCAATGACTACATCGCCACTTACCATCAGATGGGATTGTAGTCAAGCATTAACTTATAATTTATAAAAAAAAAAAAAACCTACGGGACCTAGGTCTTGCAATTCACTGCCTTTGGTTTGGAAATGGATCAGTTGATGGATGTTCAAGTTCAAAATATTTATACCACAGACATATATCAAGAATAGACGACGCATGTACCTCGAATTGTATGAAAACCAAGCGTGTCACTTTTTTTTGACACATTGTGCTGTCACAAGAATATTTAGTGCTGAAATTCCCCATCCTAGCGATATCAATTCGAAACTGATTCGTTACCGATTCTCGACAACGATTAATGATTCTCAAAATCGATTACCGATAATAATTAGGTAAATAGAAAATCGTATGATCGTTTGTAGGCGTAGAATATGTAAAACATAAAAAATGCCTTTGGTTGGTTGTACATAATAATATAGTATAGTGGTTGAATATGACCGAATAAATAGTTTTGTGTTTTATTTAACTTGATTATTTGTTAATTATAAACACAAGCTTCAAAAATGTAAAGATAAATAAAGAGATCATAAATATTATGATTGTTTATTATTTGCTTTCAAGAAATTAAATAAATGAAAATTAAAAAAATATTTATAAACATTTCTTTTATGAAAATCAAAACATCATATTATGGACACATTTAAACTTACCTAAAGTTAAACGAATATTTTTTTCTAATTAAAAATTCAAAATAAAAAAACAGTACATCAATATTCGGTATTGCGCTTGAAATCAGCCTTCGTTTCTTTTTCGAATCCGTAAAACAGTCATCATTGAAATGAATTGAACATATACGGCTATGTTTTGTTGGAAACCAATATCTATGCCCCGTCGCTATAATTCATTTTGCTTTAATATTGGGGTCACTTGAAAACCTTTAATTATAATGTTATCATGAATAAAATCACTATACAGAAACATTAATATTGTAATGAAAAATAATTTGCCTGTTAAAATATGTAAATATTATTATTCATTGGTTTTCAAAATCGATTAACATCGAGACCACACCGAGTAAATGAACAACACTATATGCTATATTTTACAGAAACACGACAATATTCACCGTACTACGAAGCTAAGCGACGATTTATAGTAACGATTGTTTTACTTTCATTGCGTGTTCCAGTAAACAAGCCGTATAAATTTTGCTACCAAAATCAGCAATGTATTGAGTAGTATTCAGTACACAGTAAGTTAGTGCTTTTCGTTGTAAAACGTGGTAGAAATGCAATAAATATGAAAAAAATTATTTTAAAATAAATTACTACACAATTTTATAAATAAATTACTTAACGATGAAAAGAAATATTTCTTTTACCTCTGCTAACTGTATTTGTAGAATTCCTACAGTTTAAAACGTTACAATTAGGCATTTTTCGTTATTTCAGTTGACATCTATTGCCAATAGCAGTAAAACGCCAACTAAATGACACGGCGCTCAAATAGGATTTAAAATCCTTTCTGTTACACGTGAAATGTATGAACATGCGGCCAGTGTTGCCAACTATGCCTAATTCTAGTGCGCTAAGTTGTATATAAAAAAGCGCTAAATTGTTACGTTTTTTTGGAATAGGCGCTAAATGAAAAAGTTTTACCATAAAAAAGTTTTAATATAATTGTTGATTATTAAAAAAGAAACAAGCAGGATTTCTAACCGTTGGACGTCCTATTTAGCTAATACATAGTATTATAAAAAAGTAATGGTCGCAATCATATCACGATAATTTTTGAACTACGCCAGACCGAACCGTACGTCATGCGTACGTCTCACCTCGTCATCGTCATGCAACTATCAAATCCTACCGCAAACAGTCTTAAAAATTTCGTTCCAAAAAACACAAATCATCCTTCCTTCTATGGATTAGTAATTATTCTACAGATTTATTAGCCAATCTTCGTCCTCCGAATCTGAGAAAGTTTCAGGTTGCTGAGCAGAAGTGGAAGGAGAAGTGGAAGGTCCTGCTTGTGTCATAGAAGTAGACGGACCTTGTTTCATCAATTTAAACGTATACACATTTTTTGTACCCACTTTTTGTGTCACATTTTTGGGAATGTCATAGTTATAGCAAGTTGCGTTCAAATCTTTTAATCCAGCTCTAATAAATAATATAGCATTAAGAGTGTCAAGATTCATGCGGTTTCTTAATTTAGACTTTATAATATTCATCTGACTGAAAATTCTTTCTACATCAGCATTAGAGTGGGGTAAAATCAAAATATGGAAAGCTAGGTTGGCCAATTCTTTAAATGGATTATTGTCACCGGCATCTTTATACTGGTAAACTTCTGTCCAAAATTGGACAGTGTCAGTAGTAGAAGTCCATTTCCCCGATGCTATATTCCGCCACTGACTAACGATTTTGTCTAAATCATCTGCGCTTACGCCAAAACTTTCTGCTAATTTAACAATTTCCATATCCTTGTTTATTTTTAATGTTTCAGAAACGCTCATCATATTCATTTTTTTTAATAGGTTTATATTTTTTGGTAATCTCTGTTGCAATTCTTTTATTAATTTTAGAGTAAATTGTATACACCTTTTCCGCAAATTTTCTTTTTCTATGTCTGAAAATGATTCCAATGATTTTTCAAAATTGTAACTGAGATATGGCGCTGGATCTAGGTAATCTTCAATATTTTGTACGGTGAAAATGTCGATAGAACGAAGTCTTGTTGCAATAACAACTTTACTGCATAAGGACTCCAAGAGATTTATCAGTGCATCTAAAAGTCTCGTCGGGTCAGTGTTTTTTCCTTCAAAAGCTTTAAGAGCAAACTGTACTTCATTCAATATACTTTTGATGTAAATTAAATATGATTTATTTTTATCGTCGCTATACATTTCGTACAATAATTGAGAGGTGTAACAATTATTTCTAGACTTCGCAATTTGGAAAAATAATTTTAATTCGTTCCACTGATCTAAAACTCGCTGTACTGCTGGTTCAATTGAAAGCCATCGGGTTGCACATTTTTGCAAAATTTGGAGAGGCCGTTTACCGCAATTGATTGTTTCAAAAATTTTTGAATATTCTTGACGACGCTGTGGCGACAACGAAAACCAATTATAAGTTTCTCGCAGTAAAAATTCTATATTGCGAGGTATTGTTTCTTCTGATGCATGGGAAACTGCTAGTTGTAACGAGTGGCACACACATCTGACTAGAACAAGATGAGGCAAACCATATTCTTCTTTTAAAATTTTGTATACGCCATTATTTACGCCTGTCATCACACTTGCATTATCAGTACCTAGCCCAACGAGGTTATTCAAATTTAAATTCATGTTGTTAATTGCATTTACTAAGCCATTCACTATTCCTCTGGCGTCGCTGGTTTCTAGCTCTATCAATGCAAAAAAAGTTGAGACAAGACAGCGTTTGTTCACACTATAATATCTAATGACGATACCCAAATATTTATGGACAGTTATGTCCGTCGATTCGTCGATGATTAAACTAAATTTACTGTCTCCGATATCACACGTGAGAGCTGTTTTAAAATTAGGTCCTAAAGCATTTTTTATAATTTCAGAACACTTCGTACGATGCAACTTAAGATCTTTGGCGTATTTTGAGTCCGGAAATGCTTTTTTACACAGCTCAGTTAAGTGATCCACTGGCAACACTGAAGAATGTTCAGCAATAAATAATGATAATAATGCTTCGGCATTATGAACTCCGCTCGCACCTGTGTCCACTTTTTCTACAAATATTTTTTGTTGGGCAGTTTGAAAGAGTTTTGATTTTTGAATGTGTTTCTTAGACTCCGAATGTCGTTTTATATCACTTATTTTTGCACTAAATTCTATTTTACAATAACTACACGTCGCTTTTGTATTATTACTCAACACAGGTTTTAGCCATGATTTAAACTTAGGGTCACTTTCCCACTCCTTCCTGTAGTTTTGATAATAATTTTGTTTTTTGCAGGGAACTTCCATTATTTCTTTTTAATTTAAATAAAATTAACACACAATATATTTACAATTAGTTCAATAAAACAGCTGATTACTTGTTCAATCACATCAATACAACACCACTAAAGAAATTAAAAATATTAAATTACTAGCTGCAAAGATATTTTACTACTTTTTAATTTTACGTCCTTTTTTACATACATGCAATGCAATAATATTGCCTAGCTGGGTATTTTTCTTTGTTGTTGAGGGACTTCCCCTTCCGTATGCCTCCATCAATGCCGTTCCGTTTTGCATTCCTGACATTTTCTCGGAAAGAGAGTACACCAAGGATATTACAGTAAAACTGGAATGCAATCTTTGTAGAGGTACCTGAAGACGAATGGCGGAGGATACATGTTCAATAAAAATATTGTCAATTCTTAATATCTATTTCACATTATGACAGATTATGATACATTGAATGATCAATTTACAAAAGCGCTAGATTGGGCGCTAGGCGCCAAATAATTATTTTGGGCGCTGTCAAACCTAAAAAAGCGTTAGATCTAGCGCCGAAAGCGCTAAGTTGGCAACAGTGCATGCGGCATCTACTCTAGGTATACATGTCTGTGATTTATACAAACAAGCCGGAAGTCAATACATAATTTTAAAATAAGTAAATATTATACTTCCGCTTTAGTCACTCAACCATTCTTAAGGGCGCATACACACTGCAGTGTTTCTACAGCGTTTATATACAGCAATGCGCGCACTACTGACATTCTTTCGTTACGTGGCAAAAAGTAAAGGATACAAGTAAAATGGACAACAAATTATTGTGGTAATGTCTGATCGTGTAGTTTAAAATACAAGCGTGGCTTTATTTTCCTTCCTTCATCTTGTATAGTGTCACCCGTGCGCGCACCATCTAAATTCTAAGTGGTCTATAAGCCTTAATTAAGGCTCGCTCACAATTCACATTATGCCGGTGGGTTAGTCGTGTAGCCGATAGATTTCTAATACGTGGGTATGCCAGACATATATTTAATCCTCTTCTGCCGTCATGATTATTGCTTTCAATCTTGAGTGAACCTTTGATGACAATATCAAATTATCAAGTCTTTATTCTCTCAAAAAAATGCTTCATACATAAAAAAAAGTTACACACGTATGTATGCTCCTGCATTATAGCATCAGCATTATTTATGATGAAAATACGAACGATCAAGAAGTTTTGTTCCAATTTTTTGAGTGTTGCTGTCTCCAATTTTAACTTCCCCATTTTGGCCTGCTCGGTCTACCGTATTTGCTTTTCTATTATTCAGTTTTTAATTTTTCTAATTTTTTCTAAGCCAAATACTGTAGGTATATAGTAATTATTTTTATTGTATAAAATTAGATAGGATAAGAGTCAAGTAGCATTATTTGTAGAACCTAACCGTGTTTAATTGGCTTAATAACGTTATAACCTTTACATTTTTGTTATGCTTTTAAAATTAATTTAATAGTTAATAATATATATTTCAAATTATTTGATTGTAAAAGGTTTCAAATGTTTATTTATCGTAATTAGGCATTATTAGATAAAAATAATATTTCAGAAAATAAATATACAAAAAATCTGTACAAAGGAACGTTATAGATTGTATTTATTTATGTTTATACTATAGCTTGGCGCGTTGCGCGCGCATAGCATCTGCCTGACGGACTATGGCGGCCAGGCAATGAAGGATGTTTGTAGTCTTTTCTAAATCGGAAAGTATCGACGGTATCCAATGGCATAACCCGGGTTTTCTGTAAAAATTGTACATTGTAAATAGTCCTGTGTACATATAGTAATTATATTTGTGGTCGTTTTGTTTAGAAATTGTGTGAATAGTGTATTATTTTGAGTGTTTTTGATTTAACATTATCGGACGCCGACAAATTGAAATAAGCCAGAGTTAGTACTTCACCTTAAATATAACACCACGATCTTTTAACTACGTAGAATTTGAACCTGTAATCATTAGTACTCCAAATATCTACTTTGTTTCGATCTGTGAAACCGACCGTTGCAGTTTATTGCAATATTTTGATTCCATAGCGGCTGTCATCAGGAGTTAAACTAGTAGCTGTCATTACAAAGACAAAAAGCTTTTTACTAAAGAGATTGAATACGAAGATCTGCTCGCCGGGTGAAGTGTAGATGATGTAAAATATTCGATATAAAATAAATAGTATCGCAGATACTTGTGTACATACTTGTAAAGCAAAGATAGCAAAAGTATTCGTGTTTACATTTACGGAGGTTGGAGGCATAGCCAAACTGAATGCTCGAGCCTCACGGGAGTCCGATGAAGTGGCCGGGGGCGGGGGCCGAGGAAGACGCGGCCGAGGGCGGACTACAGGGAGCGCGCGCCTCGCAGGCTCGAGCCCAGGACGATGCCGCCGTGCACTATGTGTTCCAGCGAGATGCGCAGGACTCGGAATTATCTCTAGCTCCCAAGCAACGCTGGGCAGTCGGTGACGACGGCATTGTCGAGGTTGGTTTAAGTATTATATCAGATGTTTATATACCTTATGGTTTACATTGTAAACATGTACACAAGTACTATGCTATTGACAATAATAACCTTACTTTTGTTCAGTATTATACTTTTAGTTTAATAACCTTGTTTTTCTGATATAGTATTATTATTGCCTGATGCATCAAATTACCCTAATTAGTAGATTTCTCATCTGGCAAACATGTATTCCTTAGATAATACAGTACCTAATCTGAAAATGTCTGGTTTAGATGTTGTTGACCTTCATTTGTTTTCTGTTTGAGGTGCAAAGCATTGTAGTTTTATTTTTAGCTTTACTTATTGTTACTGGGATCTAACTTTAAACAATATCTTGATTTTCAGAACCAGGATAAATGGAAAAATTCTACAGCAATCTCTATGAATAATATGCATCAACAAGGCCCAGCACACATGAAAAATTCTCAAACAAATCAACAACAATATATTAATCAAGCAATTGCATCCTCTGTTGGCACGTTGGCCATTAATTCGTCAGTTATTGGAAGTCACCCGGCCCATTTAACTACAAATATGGTACACACTCAGTTGGCACCCCTGCAGAATCATACCCTCGGCAACAATTTAACTATACAAAATAGTGCTATGATGCTGCCACCTCTGCAAGGCATGCAGAATGCTCCCCAGTTGAGTCAGCAAAATTTATATGATATGCATCAACATCCTGGAAATCCTATGCAAGCCATGAATGGAATTGGAAAAAATCATGAACATCTGTTGTATCTGAGCCAAGCTGGCATGCTTGCTCCTGGAACAAACCAATTCTTGCAGCAGGGACAAAATCAACTTGGCCTGACTCCAGTTCCTGCAGTTCGCAATCAGGTAAGATTACAAGTTATAGCTAATTGTAGTAGCATGTAGTTTACAATGTAGGTCTGACAAGTAAATTGACTAACCATATCACTTTTCCTTCACATCACTTAAAACATATTGTATAAATTCTAATTGCATAAATGGATATTTTTCCTCAATTGTGTATTAAATGTTATTTTGTTAGAGACAATTTATTTGACATGATTATATTTCATAGATCATATTCATTCATGACCATATCCCTAAATTAGGCATTAAGTTATTAAAAATTAAATGTATAGACCTATCTAACCAATATTTCAGTACTATCTTGTTGAAATTACAAAATAAAATATTGTCAGGTTTTGTATATCTAAAAAAAGAGAATATCTTGTTTACACACTTTAGACAATTTTGATAGAGACTGATAGGGTTTTTTTTCCAAGTAGTTGTTGAATAACAGAATTACAGCTTAATAGTTGCAATCTCATTCAGGTGTTTTCAGTTTTATTGTCAACAAAAATATAATTCAATGTAATAGGGATGTTATAGAAAGTATTCAAGTTCCGTTTATTCATATTGGTACTAACTAAAATAAAATGCATGGCAATATAATTTATTGCTGGTCTTGCAACTGTGCTTCAACTATGGGACACAAAACTGTTAGAGAAATGCACATGTTTTAATCTAAAATCTGCATGTAGTTCTTACTTTATCTTTTTAAGTCAAATTGAAATTAATGCATAAATACTACAACACATATCCAAAGGCATGTTCATTTCTAAAGTAGACAATCTCTACCACAATTAGAATAAATTATAGACAGTTTAAGTTCTGACACTTAGATAGTGAATCATGAATCATGATGTACTGCTGTGGCTCAATTTTGCTTTAAAGTAAATTCCAGCTATTCCACCTGCCCAAGAATGATATTGCACACATTGTCCAGATATTAACTTAGATTTTGAAGTAATGTAAAAATATTGGCTGACAAAAAAGTATTACTTGTCCTTGTATTGTATTTTTTATGATAATGATTAGCAGTATTGTTGTAAACATCATTGTTCATCATATTTACCACAATCTCTGATATATATAGACATGACAGAGACAATGGCTTCATGGCTGGATTCAACCCATTAATGGTCTCCTTTTGAGGAGGGCCAGAGCATGCTCCACCATGCTACTCCAGTGTATATTGGTGCCACTAGCCGTCACTGTTGCTTAACTTGGTTGATGATTTAAGATTCATACAAGCTAAGAGTTGCTTGGCAACAACTTTATTTTAATTGCTTGCCAGTTAAATAGTTATGTTATTGTTTTTTGATTCTCTTTTCATATATCCCACTAGTGGATACCCGGCATGTTCCACAACACTAAAAAAATTCTGATGAAAATGACAGATCAGTGTTTTTGTGTTGTCAGTCTGTTAGCCATCTTTACATATTATATTTAAATTGTTGAATGGAAAAAGTGGAAAACCGACTTAGTCAGTAGACAGAATGTGCCTAATGCATTATTTTAATGTTGTCAAACTACCTTCGGAGGCCTTTTAAAACCATTTTAAGGCATATCTGTTGGATGATTTGTGTTTTATGTATATTATATCTAATATTGTATTGACTCATTGTGATAGCAATTAGCAATTTATCAATATTGCTCATTCTTTGATTGAAGATCCTGAGTCAGTGTTATTTCAGTACATAAAGTCAAAGTCAAAATATTTTATTCATATAGGTATCACTGATACACTTATGCACGTCATTTTTTGGCTTTTCGGAAAGGTGCTTTGTCATGGAGGAGAAGAAAAGTCTTAAAGAAACTCCTCAGCAAATCTTTAAAAAAATATTACAAAAAAAGATAATAATACAAAAGTATTTACTATTCTGAGCAGAACTGGTTGAAGAGCTGGTCATTTCCATGCGTCTTTGTCATTTAAATAGTCTTCTACACTATAATATCCCTTAGTAACTAATAGATGCATTCTTTTTGTTTGACGATTATTAATATCAAAGTTTTTTTTATACGCGTTTATATTCTTCCATATAAAAACTACATTATTAAAGATATACTGGGAAGCTACTGTAAGTATACCTATTTCCTTGAACTTTTCACGCAAAGATTCCGGAGATAATATAATGTAGTTATTCCAAGCAAATAATACATAGCAATGCCTCAAAAGCCACAAAGATTAAATGAAGATTTACAAATATTAGGACGATTCTACTTTGTCGTTTTTATATTGCAAAGGACTGGGATAAATTAGTCCCATTCCTGTTCAATTAAAATGTGTTACCATAATGACTTCTGAGAAGTATTATTAATTGTTTATTATTAAATTTTATTGACGACTTGTAACCATACTAACCATCCTCACTTTCCATCTTTAAGTTATGCCTTAATACCCATAATTAAAATTTTGAAAGATGTAATTCATTATTATTTTTATATTTGCCAATGGATTAGAATAAAACACAAAATGTTACCCCAAGCATACAACTGCGGTTTTCTCGTGAACCAACTATTATGTGCAGATCTAGTTGTGCTATCCCAGAAATTCCTGTGGACATATCTATGCACGACTATCCTATTAATATTATAATTGTAAAAGTTTGTGAAGATGTTTGGATGTTTGTTCCTCAATCACGCCACAACTACTTAACTGATTTGGCTGAAATTGGAATGGAGATAGCCTATACCCTGGATTAAAACAAAGGCAACATACTTATTATACTGGAAAAGTTCAGAGCATCATCTAATAGTAAAAAACCGATATCCACGCACGCGAAGCCATAGGTATCATCTAATATTATGTATCCTAATTCTACTTATAGGTGCACTTTATTTTTATGTGGTTCAACCACTACCGCGGGCGAAGCCGCGGGAAAAAGCTAGTTTTCTATAATCCGTTCCTTGCAACGCAACTATAGTCGAACATGAATCTTATCTATACTATCTATCTATATTAAATTCGAAAAGATCACAAGGCTGATGAAACCTAAAATAACAAAAAAGTGGTTGTGACAATGGGAAGGATTTTTAAAAAATATTCTTAATGACACAACTACTGCATAGGTGGGGAGATGGCAGAGAACCTTAGTGCTAGATAGCTGTAATTTGGATTGGATATGTTTACTAAAACTACACAGTGATAGAATAAAATCTTAAAAAAGAGTACAGGGTTTTTCCTACAGATACAGTGGGGATGAATTTTTTTTTTCTTGTCTTCCCCATAGTGTGAGATTTGAATTGGGCATTATGTTGAATAGTTGCTTAGTGTTGGATATATTTCGTCGATTTTTCTACTCAGGGGTCTGTTTGCGAAATATTGGGCTTTAAAGTGCTAATTTTGGTTAAAGTCAGTTCCCCCCTCCCTCTTGCCTCTGCCAGCTAAATGATAAGTGTAGGACATTTGAAAAACTTACAACTACATAACTTACACTTACACTTAGCCGGTTTAATTATTAAATATAAATTCTGCGACGCTTGAAGAGCAGGATCCAGCGATCAGTAATATCATACTCGCGAAGATTCTCTTATTACTTGCTACGTAGCTCAGGTACACAAGTATACGCTACATTACTGCAAAATCTGTTTGAAGGTTATTGTTTTGTAATCTAAACAATATTCTCTGGACAGGTGCATTGTTAAGTGCTGCCGGGTGTTTTTATGAAAAAAAATCGTGTATCACTTATCAGTAACGAACGCCTAATTTTGTTTTCAGTAAATGATGTGAGCCTAGTAATATGAGTTGTCATATTGTTTTATAATATTCTGTAAGGTAGGAAGTAGAACACCTTAGATTACATTTCAAGGGAGATCGCCCACGGCTACATTTTGTGGCTCGACAGTATATGTACAAGCAAATGGTCGCGATACTGTCACGCGCACGTAACAAACACCCTCTTCCACCTTATGTCACCAGAAAATACTACTGGATACTGTTGCGCGTTGCGAATGCGAAAATCCGTCAAGCTATCCAGCTGCACTTTCTGCTCGATTTGCGCTACTGTATCGAAATAAAAAGCAACGTGGGCGACCTCCCTATGGCAATATTTAATCAGCGTTTTCATATTTCAAATATTTCTATAACTTTCAACTTTAGATAACTGATTTTGATTGTTATTGTTGTGTAGAATGAATTATTATCTTTCTTTTAATTCAAAGTTTCCTTGCACTTTACTTGATGACACTAGGGTTACCATATCTTAGGATTTGTAATGAGATTTCAGGATTTTTGGACTCTTCTCAGGATTGCGGCTGGATTTTGCAAATCTCATGAAATCTCAGGATTCTTAGAATTTTCAATAAAATACAAGTTACATTTTAAATATCTCTTTAATAAAAAGTTAAACTAAAAAGAATCTTCCTTTGGTAATATCATAATTGCACAATTAAAATTAATACATATGTGAAGTTGTCATGTGGAATTGTGTTGTTATGTGGAGAACTTTATGTGTTTGAATTGTCCCTTACACTTATTTATCCAAGTAGTACTTAATATGTGAAAATGCCTTTTTAAGTAAGGTTTTTTGTTTAATTATTGATTTATAAAATTCCCCATGTGTTAAACTTTTCAAATTATATTGAATTAAAAGTATAGCTCGAACTGAAGACACCGCTGGTCGGTTTCGGAGAAGATTCTCAAACTGTAAAAAATCTCCATTGAAAAAATGGAAATCAGGCCTTTTCTCTGGACTTTTGATTTTTTCATCTGGCAACCCTAGATGACACCCATATTATAATCGAATGGGAATACTAACGCGGGCAATTCCAATCCTTCGCGGTATGGTCAATTAAAAGCGAAACAAAGCGTGTCGTTCGTATCGGAGGGATGTTGATAACGAAGGTATGGATACCCGCCGTGCTTTTAGGACTGTTGGATGGTGGAAAGGAAATAGAGAGATTAAGTCATGTAATTCCTGCGCACACTCCAAAATGTATCCCCAATAGGATACCGAGAGGCTAGCAACTCAGCATCATTGCTCTAAGCTTTGGAGGTTGGTCTCAATATAAGGGTCAAAAAAATCTCTTAACTTCTTTAAATCCAATGCTGATAGATGATACATATTTAGCTGCACCAGCTAAATGAGACAGCAGTACTCCACACACGGCGGTACTGGTGCTTTGTACAAGGTTATTTGTCGTGGTGAGAAGTACCGTCGCCGCGCCCCTTTGCTAGGAGGATTTGTTTTTGATGGTAAATAGATAAGATTGTGTTTTTGTAGCGTGGAATCTCACAATATTTGCATCGCCTCATTCGAAGACTGTCTGAAGTGTGCCATGGCCTTTCGTTAAGATTGTATTTGTTATACTCAACAACCCTGCTGTCGTCTGTCTCCGTACCCTTTGCGTAACCAGTCATTAGCAGATCGTTTATATGCAGCAGGAATAGAGTTAAAGAGAGAGGTATTAGTTGTCATCGCTTGTGCAATCTTCGACATCGTCCCAGAACTCCCAGAACGAAAGTTTAATCAGAAAGTCTTTAACCAAGTTGATCAGGCCAGGATTTTTCGTTAGGTAGTTCAAATTTCGTCTTTTAATAATTAGATATATTAGATTTTGAAATGTGACGTCGCGAAATTTAACAACCCTACTACCCCTTGTCACACAAATCACACAATCTCATCAAATCCCAAAATACGAGAAAAGTCGTAGTTGACATTATTTGTATAAATTGAATAAACCGCGAATATTTGAACAATAAATCCTGATCTTAAAAAGAATGCCTTGACGTTTTTGTCAGATATACAGCAAATACTCATTGCGTCGCACAACGTAGGTACTTTGTGTTCGATTTAAAAATTAAAATTCAGACTATGTACTGAAACTGAAACAAAAGTTTGGTCGAATGGTGAGCGTATACAAGTTCAGCGCCATCTATGAAGTGATGCCGTTAAACTTCCACTGCGCGACGCTCCCGTGCAAAGGGAAATTTTAACGCAGGCGCTGTGATCGGCGTACGTCCTTTGTTCGAAACAAGTCAACATTGTACTTTTTGAGTTTAGATCTTTCCAGTTTTATTTCTTTTCAAATAAATGCTTTAGTGTAAGAAATGTGTAGTGTTATTGTTGTGTGTCGTGCAAATAACGTATGGAAATAAGTGTTCAATGTGTAATTTATCATTTAGTACGTTAAGCTTTCGTTAAAGTAAATGACCGAGCTTTAGGTGGATTGTACGCATGAAACCTTTGAGTGACTTTTTTTTCGAACCTAATGTTAAGGATATGGGCCCCGACATGGTGAGTTTTTGAGATTCATATTGCAGATTATTATACTTTGTAGCCGTTTTAAGTCATGAAGTGACCAAAATCTTCTTTTTTCAATGCAACAGGTCCGTTTTTGTTTTGTTTACTTGTCACCGGCGTCCGCCATTTCTGGTTAGTAATTATTTCTTCTACCGGTCGCTTGCCTTCTAATCAAATGCAACAACACCTATGAAAGGCAGGAAACTGATAAATATTTAACTTCGTATTTAAAATTATTACCCATTCATGATTGATCATGTTACCTATATCTACCGATGTCGTAGTTTGGCCGCGGAGGTTTCCTGTATGAATTTACACTTTTTTTACACCTTTTTACAATAATGTGATTTTAATTTTTCTAATAAAACGTAATATCCGAGGTTCGCGGTATCCTGTATAGTTTATCAGTAAAACTTGTATATATAAGTACTTGTCTATAGAAGCAGTGTCTAAGTACAGGTTAGGTTTGCATTATTACTTGTTATTGATATGCAGCCTAGAATGTACTTCAGTAAGCATGCTAACCTGGGTTGAATATCATTCTGATAACTAAGAAGTACTAACAATGTACCGGCAAGGTTAGTAATCAAATAAGTTAAAAATTCTTGTAACAAAACTTCAATAACCTTCGGAGAGGTGTAACATCGTATCCATATCCCTTTGCTTTCTATATGTTATTGTGGTTTTCATTAGACACTTGCTGAAATTTCATATTTTTCTACATCTTGTGTATGCAAAAATTACTGCACAATCAGCCACATTAGGATTAAATAATAATGTATAATCTATTTGTAAATTTTAAACATAAGTAATGATAATTTTTGTTGATTATTATAAAGGTTCATTAAATTGTTCTTAGTAGACAGAATGTCATGTGTTGATGAGAATAAAAACATGGTGATTTCAAATTTCAACAATTCTGCAGTCCAGGAAGTAAAAAAATATATTATAGGTACTCATTTCATAAATTATATTCATTCATTGTTTAAGATATTAAGTTTTTAATGGAATACAGTTATATGTTTTTGTGGTCATATTTGTAGTTTGTTGTCCGGGGGACTTGTGTACCAAAGTTAAGATAAAACACTTCACTTGTGCGGTAAACAAAATGTAAGATGCATTTATTTTTAATTATATTAAAACTTATTATCCCTGTTCCAGTAACTAAACACAGGACTTATTAAAGTCAGTTAAGTTATTCAATATAATGTTATTACATATAACGCTTCACACTCATAGCCCTACACTAGGATTCCCTGTGTCTGTGTGTGAAAAAAAACTAAATTTGTATACCTTATAATAGCCATCATTGACAAAGCTTGCTGGCATGAAATAATCTATTTAGTAAAGATTTGTCTGTTGTAAAATGAAGACATTGATTTTAATATAAGTGTATGTACAGCAGTCTGATAAATTTATTTATACTTGTCCAAT